>JAFBJU010001160.1:0-124812 GCA_016785305.1 Colistium nudipinnis
TTATTTTTTTTTTCCACTTTTGACATTTTGTTCATATTTAATAGTATTATGTTTTGGATGATGCCTTAGTGTCCCTTGAGTCTCTGAGAAAGCTTTTCAATGCACCAAAAGGCTAAAACCCTCCCTCTAGGAATCATGAATGACTGAACAGAATTACCTGGTAAGTCCATAAAAGACACACATGGTCAACATTTGGCAAAAATCTATTAATTATTTATTGTAAGTTGTTACATTTAGATTTCTTTCTCTAGCAGCACTATTTCAATTACAGATATTCAAGGGCAGTTACCATAGGTGGGAATTTTTCTCTTAATGCAAGATGTTTTCATGTAAACAAAGACAGAACTGCAGATGAAATTGTAGCACAACTGAACACAGCAGGTCTGTTGGTCACATGTATGTGAAGTAGATTAAACTGTACGTGGATGATTCGGACACAAACCTATGGCAATAACGCGAAAAAAGACAACTAACTGAGGTTTCAAAAGGAACATTTTGAGTCCAACAGAATATGTCATTTTACACTCCAACAATTCCTTTGACCTTTCACACTGAAACAAGAAGGTAGTCTATCATCGTTTTGGCACATTGTATCCACCAAAGGAGCATTTTCTCACTTACTGGGACACTTGCATTAAACACTGTCACGCAAATTTTACTCATTAGATTTAAAATTTCAAGAAGTTCAATATTTTCTTTGTCTTTTTTTTTTTTTCTTTTTAAGAAATAGACACTTGGCACATCATTTTGTTGGCTTTAATTGCCAAGAATGTGAAGAGAGGACCACGCACTCCGGCCTGTATGATCCATCATAAAAGTTGTAAAGCTGAGCATTGCCATGGAATACTGCGACACATTATCCAAAAACAAAACCATGAATTAAATATGATTACACTTCTGGATGCAGACTGTGCCTGGATAAGAGTTAGTCCACCAGTCGCTGGACATATGAACATGTGCATTTTCCCAATACGTCAAGCTTTTCTCCACACCATCACAGTTTCACCACAGCATCACACACCTAGTGTAAACTGATAAAGCAACACAAGTTCACATTTTCTAATATAGACTTGGGTGTAAATAATCCTCTGTCCTCGGTGAAAAGGTCACATCCGTGTGGTAATATCATGCAGAGATTTACCAATACCCACATAATTAAATGTTTCTCACAATGTACAAATGCTCAGTGCTGTAAATTGTGTATTTAGCTCTGTCATGACGTACAGATTCACAGCCCTGTAAAATGAGATGAGTCCCTCCTGTGCTACGCCACAACAAGAGAATCGTGTTTCAAGGTTGGACTACTGAGATAAAAAAAAAAAAAAAAAAAAAAAAAAAATCCTTTCAATGCTACATACAATTAAGGGATTCCTGCATCTCAGGGAGCCTTGAACACCAGGAATGATGGACTCCCTTAACAACATTTAAAATCATGCTGAAAAAGCACTCAGATCCTTGGGTGGCTTGACCCTGCAGGTTTGGGGACACAGTGCTCTGAGATGTTGGAGGAAGTTGCACAGGAGCTAACTTGCATTTTATCATCTCGACATGAAACCTGGGCACCTTGTATTTCCAGATAAGGCTCTTCAAGAGAACTAACCATTCCCCCCCACATGGGCCTTTTTCGACAACTCGCGGGCAGGGGGCATTTCCCCTGCCCCCACGTAAATAAAAGTCCGTCATGGGCAAAAGTTGTTTTCAAAAACATTACAAAGCCCACTGCACAAGCACAGTCCTGGTAAACATCGCCCCGCAAGTCATGCATGTGGAAATAACCAACCAGAGTGTACATTTGTTAATAGAACGGTAGCAGTGCTTTAGTCATTCTGGTCCTTCACGAGACACTCAAAACAGGAATGAAGTCTCCATGACCTTCAATATTAGTGAAACATACTAGAAGAAAACTATGAACCTCTCAAAATGTTTCTGGTATTTTTAATAGTCTGCATACTGCAGTACTTGAATACATACTCATACAGTATCGTTTATAGCAAATAACTGAATTATTTCATTTATTTAGCAAAAGGCATGCTGAATAGAAAAAAATGTCACTTCTGCCGTTGCTCAAAGTGACGGTAAAACTTTTTTTTTTTTTTTTTCACCTGCGGATCATCTCGCAACGAACCCTGATCTACGCAGGCGTGACAAAGAAAGAACCAAGAGGCTTAGGCATCTAAATCAATAAAGAGAAAAGTGATTGCCTAAAAGTGTTGAAAATCAACTTCGACCAGTACCTGCTCCAAACAGAATCTCTTTGCTCAAAGTAGCACAGGCGCCTCGGAAAGAGGCCAGAAAGAGAACCGATACCAAGGGGTCAGGATTGGTGTAGGAGGAACAAACACCAGAATAGCGATTTCTTTTTTTTTTTTTGCCGTAAAACGTGGCCGTCTCTGCTCAGACTAAAAATGAACAGTGAGCGATGTTCCACAGAAAGAGGAGGTGAGCGGACAGAGTGAGACAGGGACTGATCTTTGAGGTCTGAAGTGAAGCGTAAAGAGGCACCGGATCCCACTGAGGTCAACGCACAAACTCGGCTCGAGTTTCAAACCAATGTCAGCGGATTTCAAAACCTGTCTTCCCTTGGCCACGGCGCACTGAGAGGGGATACATCTGTACAAACATCACTTCTCATATACTTCAGAAGAGCACATTTTCTGTACAAGTAAAAATAATTATGGTAATATAATAAAAAAAACAAAAAACATTAGATTCAAATTAAACTTCTCATGAGCTTTAAAGTGGCTCATAAAGAAAGAACAATTTTAACATTTCTACTGATGTGCGCCACATCAACGCTACCGATTTCACACAGTGATAGTCTGACTGGACGCGGCTACCAAAAAGAACAAGAATAGAAAAAAGAAGTCGCTGCTCTCTGCCGACGACAGCTCGGTTCACTCATCGCACTACAAACACGCAACAGCTGTGCAGTGTCCGCTGACAAAACAACAACAACGAGAGACTCACCGATAAAACTACATGGGAATTATCTCATGGCAAGTGGAGTTGGTTCGTTTATTGTAATTGGGATTTACTGGTTATAAAAATGGACAGTGCACAACTCAAAGGCAGGTACCAATAAAATCTCAGCTTGGTTCCGAGTCAGCCCTTCAAAGTGAGACTAGGCAACTTTTGCATGAAGTAATAAAGTCGCACATTTTTGAAAAAGTCCTTTGCTCACTCAGCTGTGTCGGTTTGGTCTTGGCCACCGACTAATTTGACTTTGACCTATTTTTTGTGTTACTTTCACACACCGTAGTTTTGCCTTTAGCGCGCATTTTGTGTGGCAAATGTTACATAGTCTCGCTTTTCAAACAGTGACGAGTGACAAGGACGTGTCACAGATCAGACCGCACACACGCACAGGGGCCGGGTAACAACATTTGTCGCCCAGAAAGTCATGGTGTGTTTGCTCCTGGAATAAACTAAAATGTGAGGAAAGTCAAGGTCGGTCAACTTTTCAAGGTCCGCCGCCTCGATCGTCTTTACCGAGACTCCAGCACACAGCCACATAATGTCAGACAACAACACATTTATTTGTTTTTCAGCAAGGTTTCTTTTTTTTTTATCATCACGAAGGCATATACTATTTTCTCTGTATATTACTTGTTTTATATATATTTTTATATATATATATATATAGTATTTATATAGAAACAAAAATAAGCGTACATTTTTGCTGAGTAAGATTGAAGAATATCAGCAAAGGGCAATGTAAACCATGGTCCATCCAAAACAGGCGAAAGGGGCGGTAGCTCGCCCCTTTCCCAACTCACCCACAGTAACAGATTTGCATAGGCAAAAATGGGATTAGCCCTTAGACAGTGGATTCCTGAATTCTTTAGAGAGATGCAGAATCGAGTTCAGCTCAACACAATTACAAACAAACATACATACAAACCAAAAAATAAAAAGAAATGTTGACTAGGCCACGCTCTCTTCAACCCCTCTGGTCGTATACATAGTCATTTTTCTGTGCACATTTTTTGTTTACAGTGTTAGGCTTCAAGTAGATGTAAAAACAACTTGTACATTGACAACTAGATGTGAAATAAATTAAACCAACATGAGAGGTAGTGAAAAGCCTACAGAGACGTTTGTCGTTGTTTCTTTGTACAAAGGGGAAAAAAAAAACAAAAAAAAAACAACGTGTCAGTAAGGCCAAAGCTTCGCAAACCTCCCCCATCCCAAACGGGATGCTTCAGCTCTCAATCTTATTCAACTTTTATTTTTATAGTTATTATTATTATTCTTATTATTATTTGTAAATCAAACTAAACCGACCAATAGCCACGTGTCAAAAAAAAAAAAGCCCAGCTCCCATTGAAATCCTAAGACAAAAATGATCTCAACTCAGCGATGACACTTCACATCATCGTCATCAGCATCATCGCTTGTAAAATCCACGCTTGAAACTCACTTATAGCAATTAAACAACCAACGCGCTCTTTTTTCCGCCCAACTGCGTAAAAGTCACAATAAATAACGAGGAAATGACGCCGAGAACCCGTCTGCGGCCATCCCCCCTGTGAACCGCTCCCAGGTTTGTTTTTTTTTTAGCTCACGCCAGCCATAAACCCCATGACCTTTCTGCTCACACCCACTATCCCGTTAAGGTACACACATCTCACAATTTATACATGTAAACTTGTTTTGTTTTTTTTTCATTGCACCATGAGTTCATTATCTGCATTCCCGGTGAAACATTCTGGTGTTAATCAACTCTCGACTCAGCGACAAGGTCGAGCCGACTCAAAACCCCCCCCCCCAAAAAAAAACAAAGAGTCGTCAGAAACACCTAAAACGCTTTTGTGTGTTCCCTGGAGATGAAAAACCTCAGGGGCGCAGAGCTGGTGAATGACTCGGCGTCTGACGGACTGGGCGCATGCATGCATGCACAGCTCTTCAAAAAGCAGCTGAGCAATATCAATTGAGCCCTTGTGGATATTAATGTAGTCGGAGGGTGAGTACTGTATTGCCAAAGGTGAAATATCGTGCATTTTAAATGAGGAACACGGCAAAACTGTTGAGTGTGGGTCGGTTTAGACGTGGCTTCTTCACTTGACCGCGTGAATCGCACGGATTTCTAGCAAATACTCTGCGACAGATCCATTTGGTAGAAATGTGTTGGCTTGGTTTTGACCTGGCAGTGATTCCTGCAGCCGTGTTACCGCAAGTGACAATAAATCTGGAGGGACAACTCAAACTCCCGTGATTCCATGGAAAAAAATGTTTTTGTGAAGATAAATGGAATTATTTGTGTCCTCCTCAAGTTCCGATGATGCGGAAAAGGTGTCGGAAGTGGCAAATTAGAATTTGATCAATTCTGAGTATTCCAAACCAATCGAACATCAAAGCGTTAAATAGTTAGCAACTTTGAATCCCTATCTACTACACATTTTAAATTTAGCCTGGATCAAACTTGGCACGTGGACTTCAGGTCAGAAGGTTATAGGAGGTGGCAACATGGATGCTCACATTTGTCAAACGAGGAGTGGCACTGATCCATTGACACTTGAAGACGGCACTAGCCAGCAAACCAAGACTTCAGCTATCCGTCATGTGATGGATACACTTGAGGCCCGGTTAATAAAAAACAAAATATAGAGAGAGAGAGAGAGCATATACTGCACTCATGCACTTTCTACTGCACGTCCACAGGCCGGGGGAACAAAGTTCATGTTCAAATTGTTACATCATCAAAAATGAATTGTCCTCTGATATACTAAAAATGGGACATTTGGCAAGGTTTTTTTTTGTTTGTTTTCTTTTCTGTTAAGTGTGTCATTTTACCATACACCCACACACACACACACACACACCCACACCCACACCCACATCCACACCCACATCCACACCCACACCCACACACACACACACACAGCCATTATCATTGCATGCTGTCAAAGTCAGATTAGAAAAAAACAAACAAACCAGAGTGTGTGAGGGCTGGCAGTGGGATGGAGGATTGGCACAAAGACTTCGACCTGCTGGCCTACGTGGGCACGCGGAAACCTAGTTGGCCTTCTTCAAAGAGGCTGGCATTAATAAACCAAGCGATTTCATTAACTCTGGAAGAAAGACATTTAAAAAAATGATAATAATCAGTGTCTCAAAAGGGCAGCAGCTAAACGACGCTCTCCCAACATCCTCTGCTGGACAACCAGATACGCACCGGACGGACCCGACAACCCGCACCTGATATCACGTTTGGCACCTGGTTCACGCATCCTTAATAAAACGTCCACCCCCGAGGACCGTCCTATTAATTACGTCTTCCAAAGCTCGAGCCTTACAGACAGAGGTCGGGGCCCGAAAAACCCTTTTTTTAAAATCTGCTCCGGCTGTCCAGGCAGAACCAGCTTCACATAATGGCCACAAACACCAGAAAGCAAGCACCACCTCTTCTTCAGCTCGTGAATTTCAAAATGCGCGTGACCACTTGGAGACAATGTGGGTGGGGTAGAGGAAACAAAGATGGGAGGCGGGGTTCGTCGGACAAACTGTGGTTGCTTTCCAGCCAAAAAAATCCAGCAGCGCTTGTGCTGCCTTTTTTCGTACATCTAAAGGCATTGTGATTTTTCTCTGTGGAGAGACTTTTTGTTTTTTGTCTGAAGTTCATGAATAATAATAATGTTAATAATAATAGTACATGTAGCTGCCCAACCACAATTCTAGCCCTTACTTCTCCCAGTTAAAGAATCCTAAACAAGGAAAGTGCTTGGACGGACGGACGGACGGAGAAGTGGGTGGATGGATGGATGGATGGATGGATGGATGGACGGAAGGGTAGGGTAGGTTTTCTCGTTAAAAAACTGCAGTAAGCTTAAAATTGGCAGAAGTGTACGTTTTTTCCCTTCACTGAACATAGACAGCCAGACAGACGGACAGGTCCCCCGTCTTAATACATCTCAATATTCAAAAATGGTTTTGCAGTCCACGGCGTTCATAGTCAAGTTACTGTAGAGAGAGAGAGAGAGAGAGAGAGAGAGAGAGAGAGAGAGAGAGAGAGAGAGAGAGAGAGAGAGAGAGAGAGAGAGAGAGAGAGAGAGAGAGATACATGCAGAGCCAGTGCATCTACTGGTTGAAATGGGCAGAAACTCTGGCCAGATCCCATCGACAACGTTAGGTGTCATGTTTGGACAATTAAAGAATAACGACAACAAAAAAATAAAATTAAATTAAAAGGGATGATGGAGAACTCGAAAAATCAAAAACAAACACATGAGAGAATGTGAGGGTAGAAAGCATGAGGTCTAAATATTACAGTACAGGAACAGTTTGTCCTTTTCGTCTCTCTCTTTCTGTCCCCGTCCTTGTCCACAGGAAACCAGCAGGTTGACCACCTCCACCAACAGCTGACCCGGGAGGGTTCGGCCACTCCACCCAACCCAACAGCGCAGACTGTGAGCAGAAAACAATCACTGGCCAGCTCCAATCGGTCCGAAATTGACCAATAACCAACCAGCAAAAGGCCGACCTGGCTCCAATGGAGACCTGGATTTAAATTGCTTAAAAAATATATAAATAAAAAAAAAACAAAAAAAAAAAACAACCAGCTATCTTGGATGTCGTTCAGTCTTTTCAATCAAAAAAAGAGGGAGAGATTTTTTTTTTTTTCCAAACCCGACTTCTGGCACCATAGTAGTATTTGAAGTTTAAGTAGTAGTCTCGTTGGTGTACGATGGCAATGAGGGGGGCGGGGGGTGGGCTCTAGGTGTCGAGGCAGGTGTGCCTCCTGTTGGCCAGGAGGTCTCTGTAAACGGAGGAGTTGAGGAAACGGGGGAAGGAGTCGCGGTGCATCAGGGTGTAGATCTGGAGCTGGGCCTCCTCGTACATCAGGTTGCTGGGCTCGGCCAGGCTCTGGTTGATTCCTTCCCTGACTCGCGAGTCCAGACTCACCTGTGGGGAGGAGAAGACATCTGAATTTCAAATTGTGCTGCTGCTTTTATGGACATTACCAAGACAAAACCTGATAGTGACCTGATGATGGTGCCACATGCAGAGCGGGGGCATCGTCGGTGAAACAGCAGAACACGGTTCTTACAGTTTCACATTCTTCTCTTGTGTTTGATTATTTTGTCATGGAGCAAGACCCTGAGTTCAAGTGCTTGGGACATTTTTCATTAGTTCGACGAGTAACTGGTGGAGATTTATTTAAAAAATGATCTTAGAACAGGGGTGTCAAACCTGGACTTATTTTTCTGGAGAAATTTCAAGTTGTTTATAATGTTTTGTAAAAAGTTAAATAAAAATGAATAATAATGAATTCAACATTTGAAATATGAACATTTTCAGAATGTACTTTTTTGCACAAAACAAAATGGAAAATGTCTATTTATATTATTATTATTAATTACTTAGTTATTATGCTATGACTTGAGATCAAAATGAGTTGGACAGCCGTGTCGTACTGTACCTCTTTGGGTGACAGTATGGACACGTAGTCTTCGTATATGATCCTGGCCTTCTCGTCCACGACGGAGGGATCCGTCTCCTTCTTCAGCTCCTCGCAGGCCATCCAGAAGAGCAGGTTGTCCTCGCTGTACTCCGAGCGCAGGAACTCCCGGAAAACCTCCCGGCCCTCCAGCGAGCGCAGCATCATCTCAAAGCTCCGGGCCCAGGACAGCAGCTCCTCCAGGCTGGGACGTCTACAGTCACAGGAAAAAAAAAGGAAAAAAAGAGAAATTGAAAGAGACTGACGGTGACACACAACCATACTGACACTAAGGTGTAAGACCAAACTTACTGTTCATCTGCAGCTTCAATACTGTCCATCTTGGTGCAGGTCCGGTCACTCCGTTCCATCCTGTCTTCATTCCTGGATTAGAGACGAAGAAGAAGTAGAAGAAGAAGAAAAAAATACTTGGGTGAAGGACAGGGGTCTGGCACTTACAATACAAATATTTAAATTGGGATTAGATTAGATTAAGTTGTTGACCCTCATTTGCAGCCAGCCATCAAATGTTTGAATACACAGCTTTGTATTTCCTGATTTCATTTTTTTTTTTTTTTTTAGATCTGAACCTATGCTCAAAAGAAGATCTATAAATAGGCACATGTGATTTTCTGGAGATTGTGTATTCTGCAGTATTGTGACTTTTTGTGGCCCAATCGATTAGAGGAGTGATAAAGAAAATAATGGGCGGATAAATCAACGACCAGAGCCGGCCTTACTCCTCCACTCCACTCGGGGTTCATTCCTTTCAGCCGTTAATCGCACTGGGGAAGGGGGGGGGGGGCATGAGTGAGATTCCGCGGACGGAAATAATCGTCCAATGAGCGTCGCCTGCATATTCAAAGTCGGGCGGAACAATAAAGCTTCAGTGAAAGTCTTTACGTAAACTCTGCAAACACACACAGACACACACACACACACACACACACACGGTAGCCTCTGTCTGTCACAGCTCAGTCACACTTGCTGAGTCCACAATGCAACACACACACTGAGCTGTCTATATCGGCCCCGCCGCGGAAGATCTTTCCTTCCTCTCGCCGTCTCTCGTCAAAGTCCCCATTGTGCGGCGGTAATGGGCTAAGCTAGCCACAGCCCCCGGGCAGCCTCACAATACAGCTAAATATACAGGCTGTTCTTCACAGCTGTTTTGCATGTGATCCGGGGATGGAAATAGAAGGCACCCCGACCAGATAAGGGCCTTGTGTTGTTGAGGCTGGGCTGGGGCAGGGGATGGGGCCGGGGAGTGTGTGTGCGTGACGCTTTCATACACACTCACACAGACGACAACTTTGCCGCGGTGGCAGACGAGATCTCCTGTGATTCTCACACACTCTCTCTCTCTCTCTCTTTTTTTTTACCACTCCGCTTGGACAGGATGGTTAGAGAAACAGAGAGCATCCAGTGTTTTAGATGCACATCACTGCAAAAGGTCTCCTCGTTGTAACACAATCCACAAAACGTCCTGGGCCTGCGCACTAAAATAAACAAACTCTTTGGGGGGGGGGGGGCTGAAGACATTTTTTTTCCAGGCTCAGTCAGGAGACGGCGTTGGATTAGAAAAAAAAAAGGAAAAAAAAAAAAAAAAAAACACGGAGCAGAGTGTCAGGGCTCTCACTGCGGGCCCGGGTCCACAGGCTGCCACCACTTGAAATGAAGTGGTGTGAAAGAAGCAGCACATTCACCATTCACTGCCTGAACACAATGTTTCTTTCACTCCTCTCTCTCTCTCTCTCTCTCTCCAGGCCACGGCCGTGCAGCTGCGCGTTTTGCTGCCTTGCTCACGGACAACAGGGCCGCCCAGTCTGTTTGTGCAACTTTTCCGGACTACTGTGCGAATATCGTGCAAGTCGCGCGCTATTTAGTGTGAGAATGAAAGGGAAAGGTGGGAACTGCAGCTTCAGCGAATGACTGCAGGCACGATCACTTCACCCGGGATATTATCATTTATAGAATCGGATGTTTATCAAATCAATCTTTGGTCCAATTGAATTTCCCAAAGCTTAAGATGACACGTTAACGTGACTTGAATATGTCAATGGCGACCGGCACATGACAAAACGACAAAATAAAAACAGAAAATATGCTTTTTCTTTGAAACTTTTCAGTTTCAACAGCTTTAAAGATAAGATAATCCTTTATTGTCCCACAGTGGGGAAATTTGCAACATAAAGAGAGCGGCTGTTACCTAAATATAGTAAAATTACATAAACAGGGAAGTGCCGTGCAATATTTTTTTCCTCACGGCATTTGCTTTGCAAATAACAACCGACTCTACACTGAACAGAAATCCTGCCTGGCTAAAAATGACAAAAAGTGCGGCAACGTTGAGGTCCTGATGACACGCCGAGGTTTTCCCCACTGCATTAACGTGCATGATTTCCTAGGATTCATATGAAATGTCGAAATGATCCAGCACAGTTTTCAGAGAAATGAGAGAGTTTCTTTGTCTGACCGTCAGACTAAGTAGGAAGGCCTTTGAGGCAAAATGGTGATGATTTTTAGTCTCTATTAATCAAATTAATTTTGACTTGGCAATTGTTCAACTCCCAGGCTGCACCAGGCACTGTATCAGGATAAAGTCGGACAACATTTCCCATGCCGCTGGACATCAGGGTTACATCACAGATTAGACGACAGGATTAAAGACAGCAGCAACTGATAAGTTTTTCCTGGCACTGGGGGACTGATTTGGTCATACCTTGTATAAAAAAAAAAAGAAAAAAGGACAAAGCTGTGAAGTGAATGCTAGGGCTCAGTCTCTCGTTTTAGCAATGTTTCCAATTAATCTCCAATTAAACCAAAGTCACTCACGGCTTTGTGAAAGTGCCCCAACGATACACTGCCTCACATCCGCTCGGGGTTTTCGATTCCTGTTTTTGTCAATATCTTCATAGATTGAACACAGTCACTTTCACTTAAATCTAATGGCGGCTGTTTCACATTGTTGATGCACTGACTTACAAAATGTCTCAAAGCACGACAAAGTGCAGTCACAGATCACCTGAACATGTATTTCTGACATTTTGTCCTTCCACTTCCGGTTTTCAATGTGCACCCTCGGCTTGTCTTCCCTCCTTGCTGTGTTCTACGCTCGGGATGTGTATGATAAAGCATCGCATATATTAGAGTTTGGTAATGAAATGTTTTCTGACCAGAGACACTTGCAGCAGCCGCACCAGCAGAGGCAGCAGGTGTTGGGTCGGGGCTGTCCGGGGGCCTGTGGCGGGGCCTCGATGTGTGCCGCCTGCCTTTTTCTCATCTCCACTCCACTCACACTCCGGGGCTACACAAGGAACACAAGAGAGAAAAATAAACAAGGTTAAATCGCACTTTCAAAATGAAGACCAAAAACCAACAGAGTGCCGTTTCACATCTGGTCTCCAGTACATCGCCCAATATATCTTATTAAGGGGCAGGTGTGTGTGTAAGGGACCGTGACTGCGTGTATTAGTCTGTGTTTGTTTGCGTCTTTGTGTGTGACAGAGAAAGAGAGAGAGAGAGAGAGAGAGAGAGAGAGAGAGAGAGAGGGAGAGAGAGAGCACTCAAGCAGAAGAGAGCGGATTCCCTCCCTTGTACGGTACGAGGGTTCCTGGCCTTCAGCCAAGTCTTTCACTCGGCTTTGACAGACACTGCTCATACATTTCAATGGACGCGGACGAAAGCAACTGAGTACACACATCACGTTCACGGAGAGACACGCACACGTGTGCAGCAAATACACAAACTCAAATATTAATCCTGGCCAGCTCGGTCAACCTTCATCCTCGGTGTGACCTCAGAACGTGCCACATCCTTTGCAAAGGGGGCAGGAAATAAGAATTTAAACAGTGGCACACCACAAAAAATAAAAACTCAAAATAAACTTAAACAATGTGGCGCTTCTTTGATATATTTATTGACCCTGTGGTCACATGAATGTGCTGCTGGGCGGATGGTGCGTCAGTCCAGCGCAGCTACACAACATTGTGGTTTCTGTTGATCGGTTTGATGATTGCAATGTTCAATGTAGAGTGGGCAGATCAACATGAAGATATGTTTACGTTGACAGAGCTACAATGCTGATGGATCTCTGTCATCTTAGTTTTCCAATTCAACAAAAAATATTGTAGAAATATATAAAAACTACTTGATGACATTATATGTCAAAAATAAATGAGTAAAATCAGTTTTAGGGAGAAAATGAGTGTGCACCTGATTTTCAGCACAATATTTTGGGGGAATTTTCACTGAATGGTGGCACTAGATTCAAAGTAACCGGGACACCAAAAGTCCCTGGAATTCATCCCAGAGAGAGACACCATGAAATGCCATGTTACGACCGGACCAGCTCATCTATCCAGATTGAACCCTCTGACCAACACTGAATCCTTTGGAGCTGTGCTTCTAGCTGGGCTAAAAATAACCAACTTAGGACCGTTGAATCTTCCGTTGGCCTCTCAATATATTTTCTCAATAAGATTTTAAAGTAAGTAATATGTAGTACATTCATTTCTGGCTCTACCACACAATAAAGACACAGTTGTTGGATTTGCAGGGGAACCAATGAAAACAGTAAAAGCAATGTTCAGGGTTTTTTCCACTTATCCCTGGTACAGTCTACAGCAGCCACGCAGAAAGTTTGGGGTGTTACATATTCAGGTTTTCAGACATTTTCCCTCGGTCTTCAGGGAGACTTTAAAAGTCAACGTGCCAGTCGCCTCAACCTGGCAGGTAGATGGGATGCGTGGAGACGAAACGGCCTTTAAAGGCTATAATAAACCTAAATTATGAACTCGATCTATTACCTGGAATAACACAATGTAGACTTATAGAATACAGAGTGGTATTTTCTATCCCAAAGTAGAATGTAACACTGGTTGGGCTTCTTATGTTCTACACAACAGCTTTCTCAGAAGGCAGAAGTAGTTATTCAGTTATCAACAAATACAAAACTTAATTTAAAACGTTCAGAACGCTTACCTCCATCATGGTTTAAATTCAACTCTAACTAAAAAAAAAAAGACAAATAACTGCAGTTCATCACCAAGAGAGGAGCCGTCTCTTTTCTTTACATACAGACATGACATTTACAATGAAGCCACACGGCAGGTAAGGAAGAGACGACCTGCCTGATATGCAAATGCCCTTGCCTGACCAGTGGAGTGGCCATCAGTTATTCAGCAAACAGGCAGCGACCGCGGCAAAAACAGTGCTGCTAAATGCAAACGACGCGGAGGATACGGCTTTGTACTAAACCCGGAGATGGAGGCCGCATTGACACAACATGCAAATATGGACTGGAAACACAAACGCAACGAGATGAGACGGTGGCAACACAGAGGTGATTGGAAAAAAAAGAGCTACACACGTATGCAGAGGTTTTAAGAATCTGCTGCCTGAGGAAGCAAAAAAAAATGAAAACGATCAAAATATAAGTCATCACATCAGCCAACAAAAATAATTCAGCAGCCCATCTGGTTTTTGTCAGTCATAACATATTAACAATTATTTGTAAAGGTACTACAAAGCTTGCAGTTAATAGGTTGGGTTTTGCTCTGATATTTTTGTGAGCTGTGAGGCTTCACGTCCTCTATGCTGCTGTGTGCCTGACCAATCACATCTGATCAATGGAATTAGATGTAGATCAACTTCCGCCAAACGCCAGGATGAGCCCATCAAACAGAAAATATCGAATAAATCTGGCTACCGAAACAGAAAATGAACCAAATGTAATACCAATGTTTGCCTGTTTCTCCTGGCATGGCAGAGAATGACCACTATTTTTTTTTTATTTAACACATTTTTCTCCACCCTCTAAGGTAAAAGAAATTGAACTTTCAAATATATTCAAATGTAACAACAATAAGCAGCAGTGTGAAGGAGTCATTTCTTTCAGCAAGACAAGTTAGGCTATTATATTAAACATTTTAGCCCTAATGTTATTTAGCATTAATCTAACCCTTCGTCTGATCTGAATCATTTAAAACATATAGTGGGAGGACGAGTGTAATCAATCTCTCATTCCAACGACTTTAACCTTGAGATATAATGTCTCCGACGGACACTATTAAGAGCCGCGATCAGGATCGTACCAGCCAGAAGTCCAACTTACCATGAATTAGAGAGTTTCTAAAAACAGGTCAGACAGAGCAGTCATGGCGTGAGGTAATAGGTTGCTGGGCGATAGCAGGCTGGTTGTGAGTGACTGGTCTGATTGGCTGGCTGTAGACACGGGGGCAAGGCAAGGAGGTTATTTTCACCACAGAGATGAGAAGTTACTGGTCTCACCATCCCTGACCCACTGGCACAGAAAGGGGGACGCGAAAAGCTGAGGTTCCTCTCCTCGTTTCCTTCCCTTCACTCGCTCCTTTTGGCTCCTCTCGCCGTCGCCCCCTAGGCTTCCTCGGATCTCGGCGAATGGGTCATTTATGGACTTGGGAGTACAGGGAACAGTTCAAGTACAGCATCTGTGAGGGAAGGGCAGACCAAAAAACTGGTTTTACGGTCAATTAAATCAGAGTCAAGCCAAATCAAATTGCATCTTAGGTGACAACAGTTTGGAAACATATCCACTGCTTACATAATGACGTGCGCACACACAGCGAGAGCAGAACCTGACTATCAATACACATTTGGTCAAATCTATTGCTCCAATTGTGCTGGATTTTGGAAGCCTATGATCAGCCTATATTTGATATCTTTATACATCTATTAACAAGATACTCCGGGCAGGACACGTGAGAGTTGGAAAGAAACACAGCATTCATAAGCTAAACGATGTGGCCAAAATGAATCTAGTGCAATAAATGATAAATAGTAATATTATTTTTACAACAAACATTGTGTAAAGTATCAAGGCTTCTACTTGTTTCATAGGCCTACACTCAATCGTAGTCAGATGGCATTCACTGGATTTCACATGGAGTCCCTCCCATATGACACAATGTGCTTTCTCAATAGTGTTCCACAGTACAGCCGCTCTCCTCATGCCAGTTCAGATGGTTTTGGAAACAAAAGTTTCACTTGTAAATGAAAAGACTATGAAGAGGGATTTTGCATTGCTGTGTGCAAAAGATAAGGCATTGGTGTTGTCAGGAGGAAGACGGCAACAGAGAATGTTTGCCCCGTCTGTATTATGAAATAATTGGTTTAATAATCCATCTGTCAATACTGAGAGGAATATTTTTTTTTGAAAATCAATAATTGAAGAGTGAAGAATATAATTCTAGATTAAATTCCACATAAGAAAAATCTTTCAAATTTGAACTCTTGTTCTCGTTGATGAATCAAGACAAAGAATCTGCTGATGTATTGAATGATTTTTTTTCCCCAGGAGGAACTCTGTGTGTCTGTAGGAAGCATTTCTTTGTATAAATATTTCACAATATTTGCGTTTTGAGCACAAAACACTGTGCAAATGTTTTGCGAACTTCGCACGTGTCAACTCTTACCCATCAAAGAACACAAAACTCATACTGCCGCATGACAAAAACACACAACTTTGAGTCAAAACCCAGTAGAAACCATCTTTGACCAGAAAAAACAGGGAGTCGTGCAGCAGATCCTAAGGCCTTAACAAATCCATAATCATGGAGTCCATTTAAGACAACATGAAGCACCTCTGAGACCTGATGCAGGATGATTCCACTTAGCAGTGATTGGATTGAGTGTTTTTCTTGTGTTTCCTGAAAACATCCTCACTTTACTATTAGAGCCACGAATATTCACACAGTACTTCAAGTCTCTACCATTCAAGCAACGATCCTCAATATACAGAGCAGACTGAAGGAGATGGATCAGCACCACACACCCCTGGTACACAGGAGTAGTGAATCTGTGCACAGGTAAGACAATAAAATAATAACAGGAGCAGGAAAGTTGAGGGGATGTGCTTTCGCGGCACTGATCTGCTGCATCTGCCCAAAGGCCCCGTAGATATCTCCAGAGAAGAGGCAGGCAGCCTCCCCCGGACCACGGTCTCCTGATCTCCCCCCTGTGTGCTCCACGATCCGGCCCCCTCCTCCCGTTGTCTAGCTGCTGTGTTACGGTTCCCTCCGCAGCTGTCCAGCGGCGGCAGGTCGGAGCTGCAGCCGGGAGAGGAGCTCCCCTCCCAGGTGACACCACGGAGGGATACCGCCGTGAGTGGAAGCGAATGAGGAGGAGGAGGAGGAGGAGGGAGGAAGGGGGGTGGGGGGGATGAGTTTCACCACTGCCGCTGACTGTCGCACCAAATAATTATTATTTTTCCTCCAGAAATCAAACCTCCACCCACTTTCTGTCGGTGCTAGCTTTAGCCGGAGATCCGCTATCTGTGTAGCGGGAGGAGGCGGCTGCAGCTAGCGCCGTGCTAACGTCTGCTAGCAATCCCGTGCGGAGCATTAGCGCGGAATAATCAGCATCTTACCCCGTCGCGTCGGGCTGTCAGTGTCCTACGGTGATGGCTGCGAAAGGCCGACGTCCCCGCGTCCATCCAGCGACATGCTACACGGGAATCCCGCGGTGTAACGTCCGCCGCCGCTGTTTTTCTGCCATCCGCCCCACTTCAGCACCGAACACCGCCGAGCCCCGGGATGCACTGCGCAGGCGCGTTGCCGCCACCGCTGCTGCTCCGTGGCTGCAGCGGTGAGGGGACGCGCGCGCGCGCGCACAAACACGCTCGCACGTATAGCAGTCTTACAGTAACAACGCTTCTATAGACACACAACCAACCTTCCTTTGTCACAACACAGCAAATGATGTGGGTAATGTCTTTTTTTGTGTCATTTTTGTTCAAAAAATCACATAAATGTTTGTCGCGTCATTTGTTGTTGGTTCCAAATTTACATGCTATTTTTCTAACCTATTTCTTTATTAGTGTTACTATCAAATTAGTTGTTATTGCCGAAGAAATGGTGTGTCCGCAGCAGGAGCGTGAATCAACGATCACTATATTTATGTTCCTACTGTTAACACTGGGTGGCACCAAAACTCTGCTCTCCCTCCCTGCTAGCTCTCTCTCACACACACACTAACACACGCTCACGCGCAGGTACACAAACACTCATTAGTGTCATTTTAAATGTGTGTATTTACTAGGTAACACCACGTTACAAGGAAATAGATGAATAAAAACATCATTATTACTGCTACACTGACGATTGGTGGTCAATAACCACATTTCCTTCCCAACATCAGCAGGTCAGGCTATGTGAAGATGTTTACTTGGTGCTTTACAAATCATTCTACACACATCATTTCAGTAGGGGAATTAAAAAGACTGAATTAAAAGAACAGATGTCAGCGATGCTTGGCAGCGACACTGGAATGGACATATCTAACTATGGATTTACTGTCGGGTCACACTCCATCTTTATGAATCTGACACGCTCAATATTTAGATATGAGGATCTGGGACTCTCCAAAGCGTGGATGATGAAAAGGTCACAAGAGAATATCCAAGATAGAAAGTGTGTATGTGACTTATTTAACAATTATTCTTTTTGTATGTTTACGTTCTATTACACTGTTGGCTCATTAATACGATTTTGAAGTGGCTTGGATCAGCTCTGGAGGAGGATTGTTTTGATTTGCATGTGAAAAGGTCACGAGATACCAATGCCGTACTCTGATACATAGTGGCTCTCAAACACACAACTGTGTATGTGTTTGTGTGTAAGTGTGTGTGTGAGAATGAATATGTATAGCAACCATTTCTGTGTATTTAAATCCATGCTCACTGCACTTGCAAGGGATCAAAGACAGCAAATACATGAAATGTCGTGGAATTGGAAATAAAATAAAAATAATGTGTGTCAAATTGTGTGTCTGCCCTCAGTTACACATCTGGTTATAAATCTCTGTTGCAGCCATCCTCCTCTCTTCCACTCTTTCCTCTGGCTCAGATTTTGACGCTGATGCTGTTTCACATGTTCCTCGATCTAATCATGACGAGGAAAAATGAAACTTTGATGTGGTCAGTGATCCATGTCCTGAAACACACACGCCCGCACATTGGCACCCTGTGATCAATAGAGTGCGACACTATTTCAACAAAGGCAAATGTCAACACAGGAAAAGAATATGACAATCCGGGGTTCACCGAAGTCATAATGACACACCTCCAGGGAGCAATATATGTTATTTATTTTATAAAGATATTTCAGTCTTGGCCATATATGTCGTTTAACTGAGGGACCTAAAGGCATGCCATAAGCAATGCAAAAAGAAAAAAGAAATAAAATAAGAAAATGTGTATCCCTTCAATCAGACCTTTATCAACATTTTTGTTGATCTGTTCCATCTTTGCTCCAAGATGTGTCCGTGGACTGGGGAATTATCTTTCCCCCTGGGATCATTGTGTCGATGTAATTGGCCCAAGGTAAGCTCCTGCAGCGTCTCTGGAGTTTGACAGCTGTTCACAGAAATGTGCGCGAGGGAGACACAAAGACAATGAGAGACATAATGGACATGCAGAGAGGGGCACGCATGGCGCGATTGAAGCCTACAAACCTTTTCCTTTGTCACCTGTCTGCTTTTCTGAAAGGCTTCACTGAGAAATCTTGCACATGTACTAGTGGCAAGGTGTGGACAACATTATTATTATTATTATTATTATTATTATTATTATTATTATTATTATTATTATTATTATTATTATTATTATTATTATTATTATTATTATTATTATTATTATTATTATTATTATTATTATTATTATTATTATTATTATTATTATTATTATTATTATTATTATTATTATTATTATTATTATTATTATTATTATTATTATTATTATTATTATTAGCCTGCAAACCTTTTCCTTTGTCACCTGCTTTTCTGAAAGGCTTCACTGAGAAATCTTGCACATGTACTAGAGGCAACCTGTGGACAACATTTTTATTATTATTATTATTATTATTATTATTATTATTATTATTATTATTATTATTATTATTATTATTATTATTATTATTATTATTATTGTTATTATTGTGTTGGGTTGCCTCATACTTCTCCTGAGAAAACTTGAAGCAGTTAAACAATTGTTATTTTATGCGAGCTCCCACTAATATCGGTTCGTTCTTTAATACATCTGAGCCTCGTTGGTAATCTGCTGTGTGTGTGGTAGTACACTTTGCTGTTGGATGCATTTCATGTGATCGCCTTGCATCTCGGCTCACGACACTCGCGCATGAATATTTTTATGATCTACTTTTATAGGGAAATTTCCAAAACGGGAATTTAAAAACCAATTTGTTATTGGTTTCCAGGGCATCCCTGCTTTCTTCAGCGCAGACACAACCTGTTCTGGGGAAAAGCAATGAGGGCGCCAGCCAGGATTTGAAGTCCAAATGGTGGCAGTTACCTGGTAGGGATCTTATCTGGGTGAGACATCGTGACAGCTCTGAAATTGCCCTTTCATGTGATTTCACCACGGCCTCTCTGTGAATCTCTGCTCGCCACTGTCCTTCGGCCCCGACTGTCAAAGTTGGTTTGTCATAAGCAGGCCAGGCCACAGGAACAGTTGGCTTTAATGCTTTGAATTTCTAATGGATATCAGATGGATGATGGCGTGGTTTCTCTGTGGATGTTTTGGGGGAGAAGTGAGATATATTTGCTTTTAAGAAGAAGAAGCTAAATAGTCAAATGCCAATAATGAGTGGCAATTACCTTGACGCTCTCCTTCCCTTTCAAAACGGAGCATGTGGTTATTATTACTCCCACCCAAGAGTCCACTATAGCACTTCACAGATTTATTTTTGGCAGGTACATGAGGTTCTTCCATAATAACCTACATCCAAGCCAGTGACAGCATGTCATTTTTTAAAATTTACTCTGACACCTAAAAGCTTCATGGACTCACCAGACAAGACAGATTGAGATGAAGAGATAAAGTTGACTTTATTCTAAGCGTGAGAGATTTTCAGTTGACATCGATAATCTGCAGCTGCAGAATAGCAGGATTTCAGGGAAATAGGAGGAGTCTGTGTCCTGTCAACTCTCACTATTTATGAGGGAAACATCAAATCTGTCTTCGTCAAAGCTCTGCAGGCATCAACCCAAAAAACACACAAACACATACACACTCCCTCTCTCTCTCTCTTTGAAACGCTCTGTCAAACCTCTTTAAAATGAAATTAAATAATTCATCTTCATTGCTGCCAAGCTGTGCTGAATTCATCAATCATTGAGTCTGCCGAGAGACACTGAAAAATATTCACCGGCAGTTTTTCCAACTCAATGAGGATTTCCATCTGCTCGTTGCTGACGGCCAAATTTGGGGGATAATCATTTGAGTTAAACGTCTCAATTTTTGTCCTTGAGCGACTTGGCCCCATGCAAAACGATGTTAACAGCTATTTCAGTTTTAGTCAGGGAAACCCGCTTCGTCGCCGAATGCCCTTAAACTCTGTACGCAGAGCCATGAGGATGACCTGCCTGACCTTTACCAACATGTCACTGAATATTCCACACCTGTCATATATTTTCATACCCGTTTACCGAATGGCATATGAAACATTTCTTGACCTGCATTAAATTTGGCATTTTGAACCTGCCTTTCTTGCCAAGATTGAAAAGACAAGGACTTCCTTAGAACTATTTTTATTCAATAGTGTATTCAGCAACAGTACAACCAGTATGTGGTTATGAAACCGTTTTCACCGTGATCCACAATCTTCACCACCAAACATTTCATCTGAAACTATTATCGCACTTTACAATGAGAGTCTGGGGATAGAGAATGTGAAATGTTGCCGAATCATGACTTTTGGCTTTTTGCTTTGAACCCCAGAGAGCTTCTGCACTCCCACATCCTATGAATTACACAAAAAACTGCAAACACTTCATTCTGCAAATATCTATATTACGCAATATCCAAACTATTATGAAAGCTGTGGAGGTGAAGGCTTGCTGTGGTTTTATCAACAGAAATAAAACCATGCCAAAAAAAGTAAAGATAAAAAGTGATAAAAATGTGTCTCCACATGGGTTTATTGTGCATCTTAAACTATTCTTCCTGTCACACAGCAGGTGTGTGACGCATCGTCTTGGAGGACCCAACAAATTAAGAGAATATGAGAGATCTCCCACTGTGCACACCAGCCACTTCAATTGTCTAGTGTGCTCATGCGGGTTAAACCTCAACACTTAATTCTATTTGACTTTCAGTTGTTAACATGTTTTTATAAAATAGATTTTTAAAAGATTTAACTCTTTGGGATAACCTATCATGTCACATCTCTTTTTATTATTTTTTCATCCAGAGATACGCACACAGCTGTGAATGGCAGCGGTGGGAAAACACACTGAAATTGAAAGATCAATAAAACATTAAACGACTGCCCTCTTTTTGTAATCCTGAGGCGACACATGTCGCAAAGTCAAGTGGTGGTCCAACGTCATAGTTGTGTTATAGGTGTAGTATTATAGAATATAATATTTACAACTCAGCAGAGTTGAAGTTGCATGAACAGGAGCAGCTGATTTCTGTTTGAATACAGGTGGAGAATTGTGTGTATTTTATGTAAATTCACCCACGTTTTGGACGATGAGAAACATGATTGAATAAACAGAACCAAAACACCTAAACCTGAAAAAAAACAAAAAAGAAACCTGCACTGGTGATTCCAACGAGACTAATTTCCTCCCTGACTTGCGTTATGTGGCCTCTGATGGTAATTTGAGGCTCATTCCATCTCTGCCCTTCCCCAAATCTTTCTACCTACGAGTCAACCGCGTTGGTTTCCATGGCAACTACTTGTGTCTGTCTCCCCCACTGCAGGGCGAGCACCAGATACATCATCTAATAATTGTTTCTTTCCCCTTCTCTCCATCCTCGCTTCCTGTCCATTAGCTCCTGGCCCCACTTTTACGCTCCTCTCTGCTTCTGTTTATTATGAAGCTGAACTCTTCAACTCTTTCTATTTGGTCAAGGTCCAAAAAGGCTCCTTTTTTTTGTTAAAACTGCAAATGCATATATAATAATGATATAATAATAATAATGGCCTCTAATCTTCTCAGTGATTCATTCATGCTTTATTGAAACTTCCTTCACCGCATGCCATTCAACATTTCTGTTTGTACCACATTGAATGACGTGTTTGTCGACTCACTTAGTAGCCACATCAACCAGAACTGAAATGTGGTGATGACGATGGCAATACAGCGCATATGCGGCATTATAATACAGTGGATGATAAACACCTATTTTTAAACACACACGCACAATTATTAACCCCTGAGACGGGTGTCACTGCACCGGGTCATACGTCAAGCCCCTCCATCAATCGGGATCAGATGTTTATTTACTCGTGACAAGATATAAAATGACATTCCCGTTCACCTATTGCAGTTCCTCAGAATTGTGGTTGTGCATCACTCATCACATAAAAGATTGAACCCACCATAGGCCTGGGGAAACTAAAAATAAATGCTTAATGCACTGCACTTACATGGCGCGTTTCATGCTTTTCAGCCACTCAAAGCACTTTATGCCACATGTCAATCGCCATGTTACACACACACACACACTTACATCGGGATTACACCTGACCACCGTCTTTCAAATCTACATCTTGAAATAAGAAATCATTTCATATGTCAGTTATCAATGCATGGAAGGGAAAGGAATTGCTGCAATTTCTGAACTGGCCCAGCATACCAGTTGCATTGCCAGAAAACTGCAGGTACCAGAAAGAAGCACTCTGCAAATCAAATGTATTATTATTCTTACTATCATCATCATCATCATCCTCATTATTATTATTATTATTATTATTACTAAGACACATGCCACTGTCCTTGTTTGTGGGGAGGAGAGAGGACACACCCAGGGACTGATTTGAACTCGCGTTTTAATGCTGAAATTGTCAATTGTCTCTTTACAAGTCCTCTGGCACGGAGAAACTCAAACTCATCATCGACTGAATGCAGTTTCTCTCTGGAGGGAATTGGAAATCTATTCCTCCGGCTCTACACGTCTGTTCATCAAGACAAAACAAGTTGGCTCAGTGGGAATTCGGGCCTGGCAGATCTTAAACACTTTGCCACTAAGATGCTCGCCCTCCGTTCCGCCATCGCCTCTGCTCTGTTACCTCAGCGCACGTCTGCGTGCGCAGCATCCGCTGTCTGTAATTAAAAATCCTAATTAAAACCAGAGGGATGAGCTTCCTCTGAGTCCCATCTGCCCACTCGCTGCAGAGAGAGCGAGGAGAAGAAGATGCGGCGAGAGGCGGAAAGCTCTCGCGGCGAGGCGGCGTGACGGAGTGAGAATCCGCCGGGAGGTCGAAGACGAGGCGGGACCGGATCGATGGCCGCCGTCGTGACTTCTTCTGTTATTCACTTCGACAGCCTCTTTAAATCCTGACAAACCAATTACCTATTTGGTGTGGGGAAATAACTTCTGCAAGGGAGGTTTGAAACAAGGAGAATGTGTGGAGAATCCCAGTGTGGCCCCTCAGCACGCCAACCCACACAGGCCCAATCGGTCAACGCCACGTTTGTGCATCCATTTGCCGTTCTTCAAGTTCACGCCTCACAACTTTGAATATTCAATACAATATTTGCCTCAGGATCAATAAAGTATGTCAAGAACAAGTGTACGGCCCGCATAGGAGGAACAAATATGACGATGGATGGATTTCCTTTTAAGACCAAAGGCAGGTCATATTTTGTTTTTCCTTTTGGAGTCGTAACACAAAGTCACACAGAGTACAAACCGAGAGGGATGTAGCATGTTTTTTTTTTGAAGTGAGGACATGAGAGACATAAATGATTGGATCAATAAAAGCCATTTGCCTTGCTGCTGATTTCAGTCCAGTGTCCGTCCAGGAAACTTTAACCCATGGCCTTTTCAATGGTCACCAATAGGCACAATTATATCAAATATATAGTTATATAAAATAATCCTTTTCAACTCACAAAATGATTGGAAAACTCAAGTGGGGTTTGTGGATGATGTTTACGTAACTGTTCTTTAAACTTGTGAAACATGACATATCAGTCATCTACATATATTATAAATACTAAATCATTTCACATCTCGGCTTTGTGCACGGAGCAACCTGGCTGTGATTAAAACAATTCTGTTCACTGCGCTGAATCAGTATGTTTCGCAAAAAGACAAAAAAAAATGTTGCTGAGGCAAACCAGACATTTAATCAAAACAGAACTTTGTTATAAACTGCTTTGTTGATGGATTAAACAATAATAATAAATAGCTACTTGCCTTGTAATTAATAAAATAGGAACATTCACCGTCACAGCTTACAATCAGTGGTATTTCGTCGTTGGAATGTTCTGTGACAAAATGTTCACCACTTCTTAATGTAAACTGTACTGCACAATAAATTGTATGTGTATAAAATTATGTTGTTTGTGTTGAAACATTTTGTGATCACTGAAGTAACGTCCTGTTGAAATTGATATATTATTTTGTGTAGATACTTCAAACAATTTTCTCCTCAACAATGAGAAATGCAAAACAATAAATCAGCCAGACACTCTCCCAGACGGAGATAAATCAGGGCCACAAAATAAAATTATTTTTTAATTATTATTGTTTTTTGCAGTTTCCAGACTTCAAAAACATTTGTTTAGATTCATTCCAATGCCCTTTTTTCCACATTGAAACCATGAAAAGAAATTGCAACAAACAATGTCAATCTTCTTCTGCGCTGTCATATAAAGATGGAAGTGACCGAACAAGTGCATCCATACAGTAGAATTGGGTTGAACGTTTTCGATAAAAAACACAGATATGGATATATAGGCGGTGCGAGAGAAAAGGTCTTCAGAGACAGTAGGATCTAGGTTTGTTACAGACTTCATAGCAACGCGACACACAGCTGCGGAGCTGATTCAGTCCAGAGACAACGTCGTCCACCGCTCACCTGCGTCACATCCCCCTGCGTTGTTAAAAAGTCGGATGATAAGAAAATATTGTTCCTGCGACCTATTCTGCTTCACCGGATATCTGCAATCTCTGAAACCCAGCTGAAGGAGCTAAAGGTCACATGGAGCAGCGGACCAAAGAGACAAGACTGCGACCCTAAATTAATTGGACAAAAAAAGTCACCGGAAAGTTAGTCTGATTAAAAAAAAAACAAACATGTACCTATGTAACATGCATAAAGTCAGCGCCTGAAAAAGTTTAAAAAAGCTGATTCATTCATCATTTTAAAGTTGAGCCGCTTTGCATATTTCATTTAGACGCCAATTTATCATGATGTCAAACTTTTCCCGACTGTCATTCTGAATCCCCTCAGAGGATTGTTAAGGCTGGGCCACAGATTATGAGTTTATGAATGTGATCAAGGCATGACTGCTAATTTCAATCACCAAGTTGAACTGGTTCTGTTCCAGCGTCACCTATCACATATTAACACTGCAAGCTGCCGGGTTCCATCTGTTACCGTAATTTTACCCAGATTTGTTTTTTATTTGTCCCCAAATTTAACATCTGGTGCTGCAGGGACATAGTATGACATTATCGACAGGAATATGACTTAATTTTTTTTTTATGACTTTCATTTTCACTTCATTAACCATAGATTTGTGGAAAGTGGAATTTCTACCTTGGATATTTTAAATACAAGTCTTTATGGCAAGGTTAGCAGGAACAACATGTTGATTAAAGATCAGCAATAGCTGAAGCAAGGCCAAAAGTGTGTATTGTGTATATGTGTGGTGTGTGTGTGTGTATCTGCATACACTCAGTAAAATGAGTCAGCCTCCTTTGGGTTTTATTACCTTCATCGCCTTGGCTTGGCTGCATTGGTGATTACGAAAGGCTCCCAGAAGCTGTTTTCATGGAACACAGTGTGGATGTACATGTGTTTGTCTGTGTGTGTGTGGGTGTGTGTGTGTGTGTGTGTGTGTGTGTGTGTGTGTGCAGACATATCTACAGGGTGTCAACATTGTTACAGGTGCTGGGAAAACTCGTTGGAGATCACACACCGTCTCTATCTGTGTGTCTCACTCACAATTATTATTATTACACTCGCGCTCTCACCCCTCTCCTCCCTCAGGCACCGTGCACTGCTTGTTTTGGAGCACATGGCAATTTTTGTGACTTTTCAGGCTCTGCAGCATAAGTCCTGAGGTATCTTGACGCCGCAAAGAAAAAAAGGACCTTTGTTCTGTATTGTTAACTGTTATGTTGTTAAACTGCAGGAATGAGATCACAGAAAAAATACCCAATTTTGTGTATATTTATCTACACAAACATTCTTCTTATTCATATCTTTTTTTTTATATATGTTCACATTACTGTGATAATAATAAATGAGCCAATGTACATTGCATCCTCCAGTGGCTCCAAGGCCACTTTACAGGATTGGAAAATAAAACGAGGAGATAAAGTGAGAGAAATGATCGATTGATACCCCAATGCATTTATTTTCCATGTGGTGACAGGGAACTGTAAACACAGCACTGATACATTATCACCTTATAGAGTTGGAATGGCGACCATGTCGGTAAAACCGCTTTCCTTTTTTTTTTTTTTTTTTTTCCACCTGATGAATGTGAGTGCAATGTTTCTGGCTCTGTTTGGAGGAACTATCTGACTGGATGTGAGACGCCGGCTGTGAGATTATTTTGTCTGGGGGCTGTTTGATGCTGGGCCGGTAGGATACAGAAGATTTTTTTTTCGGAAAAAAACTCTTCACTGAGCTGAGAGCTGCCTGCTGTCTCGCGGAGTTAGGCCCGACGAGTGCAGCGAGACACAAGAGTAAAGAGAAAAACAACCAGCAGAAGGAGGCTACAACCCGGCAAAGAGCCCAGACCTGCCATCAGATAAACCCCTGTGGCTCTTTTAGATTTAATTCATTGTTAGTATAATAATATCAACATCTCATGGTATAAGCTGTGCACCTGATATTGTAGGAATGAGTCTGTGCAATTTCCAGTCCAAAGACAGGCAGGCAGATTTGCCTTAGATTCAATGGAACTCGCCCGAAGGTGTGAAGGTAAGCGTGGGTGGTCTATTAAATAATCCAAGAGTGCAAAGCGTATATATTCCATAAACACAATCTCACAGTCTTTGGTCCTTCCACCAACACAAGCGCAACACGGGCTGATAAAAGACCACGCAGGAAACTTTGCGCTGGTGTACCCATAAATCCTGGTGACTACGGACAACGAGCATTTATTTGGATTTTCTTTTTAGCAGATTTCCTCTAAATGGCTGGTTGCTTGATGTCACACTGCAATTCAGAAAACACGGTTCTGAAAATGTGCTCAAAATAAATCATTTTCATAATGGCTTGAGAAGAAGTTGTTGCGCAAGTGCAATCTAAATTCCTGATCTCCACTTACGATTTATTTTTTAAAGCGAATGAAAGAGAGAAAGCGGATATTGTGTGCGCCTGTGCGCGCGTGTGCGTGTGAACAAAAACACCTGACACATGTTCCTCAGGCCACTCCTCCCCGCAAAAGGCACGGACACGCAACAGGGCATGTGCACCTGGGAGAAGATGTTGCAGAGAGTGGTTACCACGGATACGCAGACACAAAATTCGAGTGGATGTAGCCAAGGCGAACTCATGTGGATGAGGAACTATCTGGAAGGCTCTGGGTTCACACAGAGGCAAAGTGCATCATCATTCTATACAACAAAGGACGTCAGGGAATGTGGAATTAAATACAGGAACAAACACAGGAAAAAGAGGAATGACCTGTTGGGTGTGAATACCAGGGGAGATTTGAACATATGCATTACATAGGCTGCAAATGGAAATGTCATGTACTGTATATGATCAGATTAGTCATCATAGCCATATTTAGCCTTGTTTTTGTTCCAGGGAATATAGAACATACAGAACGCTTCGCCACACTCTAATCCTCACGTCCATTACTTAAAGTAATGACGTATTTTTATTAAAAAAAATGTATGATGATGTGAAAACAATGTGAATGTTTTTTAGTTTTTTTGTGACAAAGTTTTATCTCTGGAAGCTGCAGCTCCTCTCTTTGAAATACCGCTAATTCTTTTTTGGCTTCTTTGCAACAAACCTTTATTTATTCACAGTCATTTTCTCTCAAGTGTTTTTTCAGCCAAATGAGCCACTTACAGGACAAACATGTATTAATAAAGAATGGAGGTACTTAATTAAAGCTTTCGGGACAGTTGGTGGTAAATTCAAGTACACTCTTGTCTTAAATAGGTTTGAATATGTGAGACGTGCTCGGCGTCACCCTTCGATGGCCCTATCTGGGCAAAGAAATCACTCATGTTGCCCCAAATCAACTAAAATATCACACTTAAAGAACAAGCTGAGAGAATGTATTAGCATTGATGTCGAAAAAACGGGCAATGCTGAACAAAAAACGGGCTTTTTGTCCCCTTTTCTTTCTTTTTTGGGGCCTTTTTGAATTACACACAACCGTTTGCAGAACAAATGTTGCACACGCAAACCTCTGGGCTTCATGAATGTTTTAACACAGCGGGCCGTTTGCTTTGTTGCCCAAACAAAGCTTTTCTCTGTCACCGTCATCCGTCTACTCTTCGCTCCCATCACAGATTGGCATATGCATTGATTAATAATTCACTGGATGGCATTGGTCTTTGTACAAAGCGCACACGTGCGTCTGTGGGCCCAGCCAGCCTCGTGCCGCTCACAGACACACAGGTGTCATTCCTGTCTGGGTTATTCCCGTGTAATTGGCGACGATACATGGCTGTGGGGCGCAGGCAAAAGCAGAAGTCTCATTTCGGCCTCTCTGAAGAGCTGCAAATAAAGTTTTAGGCACACGGGAGACCGACCAGTCGGCAGTAACTAAAAGGAAACATCTTCCTAGTGGTGAAAGTAGGTTTTTATATTACGTGAGGGAGAAAAAAAAACAACATTGATGTCAACCTTGATGCAAAAGTTACACCTTCGTTCAGGCTGTGTCATAAAGATGCGGGATAAACAGAGCCAGTGTTCCACTTTAAATGGGGCTCATGTTTTTTAGGTGCTCTTTGTCTCTGGTTTAGCCTATTACTTGTTTATAGGCCATGGAGGTTGTGGTGGTCAAAACATAAACTAAAAACACACATGGACCTGCCTGAATTGGAATAATGACAATTGTAATAAAAGAAGATTCAAGTTTGCGTGCGACCTGCCCTACATGGTGCACCACAGGGCGCCCGTAGACCGCAGGGAACGAGAATAGGTTTTGAATAATATTTGGCCAAATATATATTTTTGTGTTGTACAATTAATGGTCCGGTTGCCATGGCAGCTATATGTGGGACAAGACGCTCGTCGCGTGTTCCCTCATTGTAAGTGAGGACTCACTGGGAATTTATTTAACTGCAAATGCTCCAAACTGCCATTGTCCTCTGCACGTGTGTCACGTCAAACACATGTGACAAAATCAGCTGCTGATTACACAGCGTTGTGTGTTATCCCCTGTAATCAATAGCACTTTGATTACAGAAACTGCTGAAGGCTCAGTGTAAGTTAACCTGTTTCCTTGATGAGCATCACTCCAGAGAACTCACTTGAACGAGTAAAGTTTTTTTTTTTCCAGAAAATACATGAAGAATAAGCTGCGAGGAGGATGTTGATGCTACCAAGGTCTTTTCAGTCATGTTTTCTTTCTCTCCCTGTATTTCTTTCATTGTGTGCGGGGAAAATGTGACACTTGAAGGTAATTGAGTGCAGGAATGTAGAACTCGGACCCCCGCACTGACCATTCATGGCACTTTTCAATGTGCGCTCATTGAACCGGCCTCCGCTGTGATTGGAGGATGGCTGTACATCAACACAAATGAATCACCATTGCTTTCACAAACATGGCTTCACGTGAGTGATCTAGTTACACAGTCTGAAACGATAGGAAGAGCGATTATCATTCCTTAACCTTGGTTAAAAGAAGAGCGGCGGGGGCACGATGCGGGAGGAAATTGAATTTGCAGGGAGAAAGAAGAGGACTTAGGAGAGGTGACCATGAAAACCTGAAAGAGCGGCACTGAAAAACACACACAACATATGACCAAACGTAATATCTGGAAAATATAAATATAGAACATGTTTTCCTTGTGTTCTCCATATTAGAAATGTGCAAGTGAGTAAGATTAGCATAAATACCTGGAAAGGGGGAAATACAACACAAAAAGATGTGAAGTGAAGATCCTCATCACCTCCAAATCTCATGAGGCGTGTCCTACACTACATGGTGCAAATATATTTATTATTTAGCCTCGCACCCCGGGAGTAAAGGGAGCGATTCTGCACCTCGGGATTTACCTCCAGGGGCGGGGAGGGCAGGAGGTTTAAATCAGGGGGGTTTGCAGAAATTGCAATGGTGAAAGGTTTAACGAGCCAACGTGGTAAAAGCGAGAAATTGTGTGGAATATGCCACGTGACAAACGTCTCCTGCCTGCGGATATGAAAGTCGTCTGCTCTTCTTCATTAGAGAGGCTTGATTAAAAAAAATAATCACTACCATGCACTCAAATGTTGTTGCGGATAATGACCTGATCCCTCTCGGCGTAAAGATTTCTGCCAGACTACTTCCCAGCTGCTCAGTCCCATTATCTTACTGGTCCAGATGGAAATACCGCTTGATTAATGGTAAATTACATATTTGTTTCCTGATCATGTTTTTTCAAACCGTTCAAAGAAAATGGATTTGGGAGCGATTGAGTAGTATGTCTATGAGTAATTGTTTTCATTTCATTTAATTTAGGTGGTCGCTGGGATATGCCAATTTCTGTTACTTTGTGCAGAAAATGAACGTCATGACCCAAAGGTGAATTGAAGATTAGCATTTTCCAGAACCATTTTGAAACGCCTTGCTCCAATTAAACCTAAATGGACCCGGCTGATTTCAATGAAGTCCCCCCCCCCCCCCCCCCCCCCCCCGGCCCGGGGGCAGGGGGCCCCGGGTGACTGTGTGATGCGTGGTCATCGTCCACCTCTGTCTGATGGCAACTCTTAACATTAAACTTAATTATATATCATTAAACACGACGAAGAGGAATGAAATGACTGCATTATACTGAGCTGGTATTAATTACCGGCATCCTTCCTCCTCTGCGGACAGCGAGTTCACGTCTCGGAGGAAGAGGCAAACCCTCCTGCAGGTTATTAATTAGCTCATTAAGTGACATTAGGACGAAAACTAAGGAGTTACCGGACGCAGGATGAACTGGGTTTAAACGAACGTGTGAGGCCGTGGGCGTTCAGAGTCAAGCAGAGGATATAAGGAGCCGTCCCATTATAGGTGCGTCAACATGAATACTGATCGAACAGTATATTACAGATAACAATACTGTGTCAATTCAAGCTGGTATTTATAACTCATATTATGACACGGGATTGTCATTTAGCGAAGCGAACCATTTCATTCGTTCTCTTTGAAGAGTTTAATGACGTTTCGTCCCTCTGAAGGACGTGAGGTCTTCTCGAGGGGTCCCATCCGGTTCTGTGATCCTGGTGTGCGAGTCTGCCTTTCCGTTTTCTACGTTGCCTGCAAATAGAAATATTTCTCACCCTCCCCCAGCTTTTTTTTGTTTCCCTCCTTTTGGTTTCACTGAAAAAAAGAAAGGCAGAGGGCACGTAGTGATGGAGAGAAGCCTCAAAAAGCGTGGTGGTACTTCCATGCAGGGGAGCCATATGACTGGTCGAGGTGGTATGTCATGTCTGTATGCCAACATAGGACAAACATATATACAAATCTGCAAACTGTAGCGTTGCACATATTGCATGTAATAGTTTGCGTCAAGAAATCCTAAGAAATTCTACATCTGTGCTCTACCACATCCTCATCGCCAAAAATGTAAAAATAAAACTCATGGAGAGGCTTTGAGAAGCAGCTGAAAGGCTGAATGTTTGCTCCTCGTGGAATTCTTTCAAGAGAAATGTTGCACTACAGTGTTATTTGACCTTAATGCATCCTCCCATTGACAAAGGCCTGGCTGAACAGAAAAAAAAAAAAAAAACAGATTGCCAGAAAATTGCCAGAAACGAAGGGCGACAGGAAACATGCTGTTGTTGTCGGGAATAAAATTTACTGTATATGGACAGTCTGTACATTTTTGCTTTTGCACAGTGTGTTGTGGTGTTCTTATTTGTCTTGATTATTTGTTCTTAATTACTTTAGACCATTAGGAGACACTGTTTGCCCTCCAAAAAAAAAGAAAAAAGTCCCGCTGTCTGCTCCTGTAGTCTTAGACAAAGAGCCGAGTGTTATTTTCTTATTGTTTTGCAGACTCGGAGGAGCATGCCAATTTAGAAATGAGAGTGACAGAGGGGAATTGATTTCTGCGTTGTTGGAGACAGGGGGGATTCAATTGGAGGGGGCGGACGGACGGTGGCGGGCTGCCAGCCAGCGGCTGACGCTCGTCCCTTTGTTTCAACACAATATGGGAGCCTATTGAAGGCTAAAGTGGAATCTGGAAAATAGATTCAACTGAAAACCAAAAGCAGGACATGACGACAACAACTTTAAAAAAAAAACAGAAAAACAACGCTGAAATGCTGAGGTGGTGACAGAAGGTCACGGCGTTCAGTGCCATAGGGGGTGACTGAATGAGTTATTGCGATCCGGTCCTCCTGTCGGCGACCTTTAGGCTAACGCCAACCAGCCAGTGTGCTACACCACAGACACACACCTGTGGAATAAAACGGCGTGCGCGAGAGGGCCCGTTTTCACGCCCCAGGGCCTCCACCGTCTGCCTGAGTCTAACACAAAAATAGCTCTTCATGTTTAGTTTTTTTTCCCCCTTCATATGAGTTTGCATTTTAAAGCAGGTGTAATATGCAAAATAATTCAATCAAGTTGGCTGGCATACGCCTCACCTTCAAATCAACGGAAGCATAAAGGAAAAATTAATTCCATGGAAAGAAACTGCAGGGAGGCGTCCCTGGGAGATTTCCGAGTTAGGACAGATAAGAGCCAACAGATCACGCGCTTTGAGTTTCACCTTTGTGTCGAAAAAATGACCCTCGGGGGCCTCCGTGATTTCAAAGAGAGCACGCTCCCTCTCATTGACATTTACAACGGGGGCGGCAGCTCAATCCAACCGTAACTCACAAGTCAAGCTACTTCAAGGTGACCGCTTATCCTTAAATGGTTATTGTTTCCTTTCATTGAAAGGAGGCGCACTAAATCAAAGTCCCATATCCAAACACAAGTTTTGCATGTCGTTTGTCTTCATTTGTGCGCCGACGGCAAGGATCTGACCTACGGGTATCGACCGAAGGCCGATGCACGCCCGCCTTTACTCCGAGCAGGCAATTCCAACTCTTGGTGGCGACGCCTTTTTTTTTTTTTACGCGGACATCAGAGCCAGCGCTCTCTCTTCGCACCACAGGCTCACGAGTAATACTTTCATCTGAATTAGCCGTAGATGGTGTCTTTAATCTCTGGGGAGTGGAGGAAAGGTGGGCTCATGCAGAGGTTGGGTGGCAAGTGTCAGGTCGTTACCGGATTTAATGAGCCTCTCGTAACACCTGAGCTAAATATAGGCTTTTGTTACCGTATCACTTCGCTCCCACTGCTCACGTGATAATAGTAATAACAGTGAAGCTTGTGTCGGATTTTTGAGTATGGGTGCACTTCAACAAAATGTTTTCTTCACGAGTTCAAAACACATCATTTTGTCAGTGATTTTTTCGGCAAAAAAACACACACACACTAAACAACTAAGGCTGATGCTTCACTGCAGCAAACGTGTGTTGTGATGACACAAAAAAAAACACTTTAATCTGATTAACATAACTGCACACTCACAAGTCAAGCTACTTCAAGGTGACCGCTTATCCTTAAATGGTTATTGTTTCGTTTCATTTAAAGGAGGCGCACTACATCAAAGTCCCATATCCAAACACAAGTTTTGCATGTCGTTTGTCTTCATTTGTGCGCCGACGGCAAGGATCTGACCTACGGGTATCGACCGAAGGCCGATGCACGCCCGCCTTTACTCCGAGCAGGCAATTCCAACTCTTGGTGGCGACGCCTTTTTTTTTTTTACGCGGACATCAGAGCCAGCGCTCTCTCTTCGCACCACAGGCTCACGAGTAATACTTTCATCTGAATTAGCCGTAGATGGTGTCTTTAATCTCTGGGGAGTGGAGGAAAGGTGGGCTCATGCAGAGGTTGGGTGGCAAGTGTCAGGTCGTTACCGGATTTAATGAGCCTCTCGTAACACCTGAGCTAAATATAGGCTTTTGTTACCGTATCACTTCGCTCCCACTGCTCACGTGATAATAGTAATAACAGTGAAGCTTGTGTCGGATTTTTGAGTATGGGTGCACTTCAACAAAATGTTTTCTTCACGAGTTCAAAACACATCATTTTGTCAGTGATTTTTTCGGCAAAAAAACACACACACACTAAACAACTAAGGCTGATGCTTCACTGCAGCAAACGTGTGTTGTGATGACACAAAAAAAAACACTTTAATCTGATTAACATAACTGTAGCGTCTGGATGGAGTCAAACTGGGCTGAAGGTGAAGCACGTCTTTTTTCCGGGAAACACTCCTGTGATGGAACGAGGAGGAAGAGCAACACACGAGAGCCCCGGTGTGCTCCTGGCTTTGTTTGACAATATTTACTCCACAGAAAGACAGAGTCTGTCGCGCAGGCGGATTTAGGCAGCTTCCTCCAGGGAACACATACTGTAAGTACCTGTGTGTCATCGGTGTTTACTCTCTGGAAGCATGGCAGAGGAGGTATTGCTGCAGGACACTAACATAGGCCATGATCGCAGGAAAGGCCGGAAAACATCGGAAATGATTCCTACACTCTACAAATCAGGCTGCACTTTATCCTCTCACAAGATTTGGCACATTAATGCACGGCACCTCCGTAATGCAGGTTTTGTGGTTCAAGGACACACGAGGAGCGGATGGCAATCAAAGCCCTAACCCTCAGACCCCCCCCGCCCACCTTCCACAGCATCGACTGAATGATCTGGTGCACAGTCTTTCGGAGGAATTATACTCCAATATATCACTTGGATGATCTCCGGGTTTTCATCATATCTATCTTATTCCTCGTATTTTGTGGGGCACATTTTACAGTCATAATGTTGACTTCCTTAAATTCCAGAGTCCGTCTTAATGCCACAAAAAGGTACACGATATTTTATCTTTCAATAGCGCCCCTGCTCTTCCAAAGCCCATTATTTTTCCACAGCCTTTCACATAAAGCTTCTCACACACTCCATCACCAGTAGCTACCAATGACAAACATGCGCCTACCTCTTCTTGAGAGGTGTAATTCATTCCATTAAAGTGAGGATCCATAGATCTGCTGGAGGAAGGAGGTAGAGAGCAGCCTGAGGCCAACGGACGCCTCAAAATGACTTTAATATTAAAGCTCATTTAAAAAAAAAAAAAAAAAGAAAGTCCATCATGGTCAGGTCTGATTTTAAACAACGTTCACCTGTGGGACGAGCCTCCCTGGTGGCGGCAGCTTGTTCGTTAAAGAGATTGACTTCACCTGCTGCACTACACAAGCTGCTGCCAATTAGCCAATCGCTTGCTCCCCTTGGTTCCCACTGCGCTTGATTTGGTTTTGGCTGGATTGTTTATACTTCTCGTTTCCTTTTTATTTCTGTATGAAATACCTAAAGTTTTATTAAAGCTCTATTAGTGCAGCGGGTCCTCTATATTGTCCAGCCTCCAGCCAGGTTTGGACACTGTATATAGTCGGAATCCTTTTTTTAATAATCTTTTAATATTTCAAATAAACATCTGCTTGTGTTTATACAGTGAATAGCTTTGAAAGTGAGGGTCTGGCTGCTATGACAACAGTCTGGTTTAATGGACTTTGAATGTTAATGTAAAGACAACTGCTGTAACTGCCGGCAACAAGTGTATGGGAGAGATTATGTGGATGGATCAGCTGTATGTATATATATTTATTTTGTGTTTTATGGCTTTTAAAAAAAAAATCTTATCTTTCATGCTTGTGCAGATCTGTGTGGGGGGGAAAAAAAACCAGGTCACAGAGAGGGACTTGGAACATGGAGCCCACTCTCAGCTCTTCACTCCACTGATCTGCTGTGAGTCTATAAGATGAGGCAGAGAGATGAAAACGGAGGCGCTCTTCCACTCTCTTGGATTGTGGCTGCTTGTTTATTGGCAGATAGCATTTCCATGAATTCATTCACAGTGCATATTAATCTACTGACGGCATTATTCAGAAAGGTAGAATTATTCATGCTGGTGTTCATCTATATTCTACGTTGAAATCGTGCGTTGCTCCTATTGAACATCTTTGAAATATAAATGACAATAAATACACTCATTGAACTAAATGAAAGTGTCTATTTGAGTGGCACTTGTGTCGCCACAGTATCAACGCCCCCTCCCCCGCTGACTGTGACCGTTGTTCCTCTTTGGAAGTGTTGATTTTCTATCTGTGTTTGTCAGATGCAATCATGGTTTTTCAAGTTCCTCTGTACCTAAACAAACGTGCAGTTTTGGATCGCCGCCGCGTAGCCACAGTGTGAGCACATTTCATTGTGGTTGTTTTTTTCAGCAGACAAAGTGATTGTTGTGTTTTTGTGACTTTCTCCTTTGTCTGGCCTGTCGTCTGTCGTCGACAGGAAAATCGGAGAACCGGATCTGTCGAACGCGTGATTTGTGGTCGCGTAAGACAAACATGATTTATCTGAGCCTCTCTACCAAATGCAGAAAACAATTTGCTCAAGATAATGCCACGCTGATGCAGGTACCTTGGTGACGGTGGTATCACATTTCCCCCAATGACACATTCCATCAAGTACAACTTGACAAATAGACGCCGTCGGCTAAAATGAATTCCTCTTAAGTCTGACTAAGATATATACGACAACAACAGCGTGAAGCCATTAGGAGCGCCATCTGAAAAAAAGTGCTGAGGCATTGTGTGTCTGTCCGCGGCTGCGATTTAACTTCCACCTTTAAACCTTCCGTTCGCTCTGCGATGCGTTCATCAATTTTTCACCACGTCGTCGTTTGCAGTAATCAAGCACCGGGTCAAAGTTCATTTTTCCAGATCGGATGAGGTCACGTCGGGTCATGTTGGTATACCTGCGGGTCACGGCTCAGTCAATATGTCTAATATCCAAGTGAGTGTAAGTGAATGCACCACTGACTCAGATTATGTGGCGCATAAAAACCATCAGAGAGAGTGGTTCAGTGAAGTGTGTGAAATGTTCGTATTCATGACCCCAAACAACAATCCACGGCCAAACGTGATGTTGCCCCTGGAATCTTTCTCTCCTAAAGAAAAGAGACAGGAGGCTGTTGACTGTTTATTTTTTATAAAACCAAAAAGAGAAAATAATTCAAAAATTGTGAGTCGACACCTTACGGCTGTGTTCTAATTGTACAGGCAGGCGGAAAGCTGTGAATGTTGGGTTTATTGCCACTGAAGGAAACATATCCAATATGCTGTGACTGCGGGGTTAACTACCGCCTGTGGAGGCTGGGAAGGTGCTGAGTCTGTGAAGTGAAATAATCATCCTCACCATAGCAACAGGACGAAGCTCCCACCTCCAACCGCTTCCTACCAGGAAACAGCAATTGTATGACAAACTGTGAATTTTTACTAACACGTTCCGAATCCACAGAGACTCTCTAGGGAGAGGTGGCCTGGAGAGGGAGACAGGCGTCAGGCCAGAGGGTTGTCGGTTCGAGGCCCCGTCGAGGAGGTCTGCCTCCGGAAGGATGCACCAGCCCCTGCAACTAACAAAAGAGATGCCCTTGAGCAAGGCACTAACTCCATCTGTGGCCTTGCATGCAGATGGGTCAAATGCAGAGGTCAAATTTCCCCCAATGCATGTTTGTGTGGGACGACGCAGCCTTCTGCCACACTCGGGTTCTTTTTAAAAAAAGTAAGTGCAACCGAGATGAGTGGATAAACGCATTCCACCTCCGAGATCAGCAGAGTTGGACGAATCAAGTGAGTATCTTTAAGACTTACACTGGGTTTTTTTGTTGTTGTTGTTGTTGTTGTTGTTGTTGAAAAGGAAAAAGGTATCCTTGAACTGTGAACACCCCTGCACATTTGAATCATGCCTGCAGCTGCAGCTCACGGTGGAACAGCGCTCGGCCTTGCATCAGTCAATCTTAGGATTTACTGATGGAGTATACGATGGGGGAAAACATTTCGGCCACAGAAGTGAATCTGCTCTCACAGATGTCTCAACCCAAACTACAAAAAGCCCTTCCAGTCTGCAAGTCTCTGTGCACCTAAAGTGATAAAAGTGTCGGTCTCTCCCTCTCTCTCTCTCTCTCTCTCTCTCGGAGCATCTCAGTTTTCTCCCTGGTATAATGATCTGCCTTTTTTTTCAGTTTTCAAAGCCAGTGTTTAGTTGATTAAAGCCACTGTAAGAAACAATGGTACACTGATGACTTTGAGCATTAGCGATGTTGGTGCGGAGCGGCTTGGCTCCAAACGGGCCTCCAGCACGTTTCCTGAATGATCTTTGCCCAATTCGTGCCTCACGGAGACTGTAATGAGACAAGCAGGGACATTATCTTGATTAAAATCAATCCCTATTGGATTACTGCGCGCTACATTCCCTCGCTCGGCTTCGCTCATTAGACTACAGCAGAAATCAAAAGTGGAGAGACTCCTCACGGTGTCGCATGTTGTACATGCATGGACAACTTGACAGATAATCCCTGGACTCCCATCACTGTCTCCTTATCTTAGTGAGGCTATACGTGCCGCTCTCATGGTCTTTTATCCGCCTACCGGCTTTCCATTCTATTGTGCTCTCTAGGCATTGTTGAATTTTTTCATATGAAAAAGGAAAATAATTCATGAAATAATTGCATTATATATCCTGGGAGGTTGTCCTTGAAATAGTCCCGTCTTTCATTAGGATGATTTTACAATTTGTTTTTGGGGAAGACGCTGTTTGTCTGCACATGTGTCTGTGCTGGATAGAGAGAAAAATGTTGTTAATGTAACATAATTGAGGAAAAATGTAAACGTGAGAGAAGGAAGGAAATGAACGAAGGAAGTAGAGTGATTGTGGGTGGTGGTGGAAGAGAGAGGAAGGAATGAGGAAAGGAAACAATGAAGGTGTGGAGGAGGGAAGGAATGAGGAAAGGAAGCAATGAAGGTGTGGAGGAGGGAAGCAATGAGGAAAGGAAAGATTGTAGCAAGGAGAGACTGAAGGATTGATCCTCACTCCGTCTTCTCTGTCCCGTGCAGGCTCGCTGCGTGCGCGTGCCTCGTCATTGAGCGGACTCTCGCGCGGGCTTCGCACATTCTTCAGCTCGGTGCGTCCTGCAGCGGAGAGCCAGCTCCGGCGCCCATCACGGGACATCACCGACACCCGGAGAGACAACACCGACACCCGGCGGGACGTCCCCGACCCCAACCGGGACTTTTCCGACACCAAGCGGGACTTTCCCGTCCACCCGACACCTGCAGCACGCGCACACCGAGCAGCATGGAGCGCGCAGTGAACGGCACGGAGGCGGATTACCGGAGCCAAGTCCCGGCACTGTACAACAACGTCAGCGGCTTCTGTGGCAACTTCACGGACGGTAACGGCACCTGCGACTCGGAGCGCGCGTTCCGCGGCCGCGTGGACAGCGACGACGCCAACCCGGTGATCATAGCCATCGTTATCACCGCGCTGTACTCCATCGTGTGCGTGGTGGGGCTGGTCGGTAACGTGCTGGTAATGTACATCATCGTCAGGTAGGACAACAAAGTGACACACACACACACACACACACACACACACACACACACTGATGGGCCTGCGCCATTTATATCTGAACAAACATGTCTGAAAGTGAGAGAGCACTCCTAACCTGTTGCTGTATTAACCATATTGGACATAACGGTGTGTGTGCTGCTGTGTGTGTGTGTGTGCGCGCGCGCGTGTGCGCGCCGTTCGTGCGTAAAATGCCCCCAGCTTCGCACCAAGTTGCTCCAGCGAGGAGATGGAGAGACGGCAGAGGGACCAAAACAGGCTGCATTTTTTGTACAAACAACACACAGCAGAGGAGTCGGACACAACACAATACTCACACACACACACACACACACACGCTGTGTATATTTATCCGCAATGCCAAAATTAGAAAGCTGTCTGATAGAATGTCTTTAATTCCCAGGTGGGTATAAACATGCAGCCTGAAGCTGGTCAGGTTCTTTTGTCCTCCTGGTTTCAGTTTCCAAATGTATGTTCTCTAATAACTCCTAAAACCAACACTTTTGGATACTGCTGCCTTCCTTTGGTCCTTATGGTCCTTTTGAACCCATGGCAACAGAATCAAATATTTAAATGGCATGCTCCAAAATGCTCCTTCTGTTGCCACTGCTCTCACGCATCCAGGCTGAAGGCAATGGAGATTAGGGGTTCACACAAATGTCAGTCACACTGTCAAGGTCTCATCACAGCGGGAGCTTTCATTCTCCACAGATACTTGGCACAAGACATATTCATTATTATTATTATTATTTGATGAGTGATGCATTAATTAACACCTGCCCAGATTTCTGATCTCACAGTCATTGCATTGACTTCCCACAGAGGACATTGATTGATATCAGGAAACAAGTGCTGAAGTGGTCTTATAATCTGGCTGTGTATTTCAAAATGTTCCAGTCCTGTTGTTTTGACCAAAAACCTTATTTTAATGAAAATTACCGATCAATCCAATTATTTCGGCCGTCAGAGATGCATCTCACTGGAGCAGGATTTTTTAATTGCACGTGGCCAATCTGTGGACATTTGTGCTGGTTAGACGTTCCGCTCCAAATGATGAGGATTTTAGGTCATGACTCCAGGATTGGTGAAAAAGAGAGGGAGGAATTGACGGAGAGCCAGAAGGGAAAGGAAGACAGCTGAATGATGGCCATGAGCGGAGGCGGAGGGACTTGAGGTTTAAGGTGGCGGGGGCTGACCTTCACTCCTCCACCGTGCGATTGTTCACTTTATTGGTCTGATGGAGTTAGTGTGAAGTGGCCCACAGTGGAGGACCCACCGCCCCCCCCCCCTTGCAGCCTGCTGTGCTGAAATAGCTTTGTTTTTACTGGATTTTTAAGAAATAAAGTGGAAAACTAAACAAAAAAAAAAAGGCATAAGGGAACCAGAAAGATGAAATATAGAAGTTTACAGTTGGCATCTTTTTAATAAGTGGATACATTGTATAATAAGTGTATATAACAGTGTTTCTGACGCGAATGGGTTGTATCTTATATTCTGAAGCAGGTGATGGAGCTTTAGGCTGCATGCCAAGGTGGAAAAAACGTTTGTCAGGTTTCTGCAACTTTTTGAGGTCGACAAATGAAACTTCTGGGAGGATGCATCTCATTCCATCAGGATCGCAGCCTTCATCAGTTTTTTGTGTCCCTCTCTCTCTCTCTCTCTCTCTCTCTCTCTCTCTGTGTATGTCTCCTGCTCAATTGTTTCTGTGTAGGCAGATTTAGAGCGAACGGCCATTTAGTTAATGACACATGGTGTCTTGTAAATGGAAATTTGTTCTTGTAACTCCTCCGCTTTATAGTCATGGCCTTGGCTGCAATTTTGCTAGATTAAATAGTGAAGGAGGTCCCCCCCCCCCCCACCCCCCCCCCCCCCCCCCCCCCGCCCCCCGCAGTCTGAGCAACGACACCCTCAAGCCATAAACCATTTCTCTCTATCTCTCTCTCTCTTTATCTCTGCGGCCACTTACATCCGCAAACTTCTTGTGTGCAAACAAAAGACGAGCACAGATCTGCACACTCAATCGGAAAAAAATCAATCCCGGTCGAGCAGAAACCAACGGGTTCCACGAGGAATACGCCGGCGGTGTGCAGAGTGCTTGCTGTTACCATGGAAACATTGGCAGGGACGTTTTTTTTTTTTTTTTTTGCAAAATGACTCCACCACCTCCCCAAACCCTGTTGCCTCCACCCCCAAGCTCCACAACAGCTCCAGAAATGTGACCCGCGTAGACCTGTATAGGGTTCATTACCACACGTGAGGGAACCTGTTCCGTGACCTGCAGCCCTCTGATGTAACAGTCAATTCTAAACACGTGTCCCTAATGTTTTATGTGAGAAGGTGATCTGGGTCGTATGAAATATGATGTCGTGATAAGAGCCAGTGCAAAGGGATGTGCAAGACTAATAATAATAATACTCGCAGGGGCTTTCTTTCTCGTGGCTTCCAGTGAGTGACGTGGAAGAAGAAATTGTTGTGCTTTCAAGCAAAAAGGAAAAGGTTGGAAAAAGGAGAAATATGTTCACATTCTTCATTCACATCCTATAATTATGAAACAGGAGGCGAGTTGTGCCACGATGAAAGAGAATGGCCCTGCTCTCATTAACACAAATTAGACACTGGCTATGTGTCGCCGTTTTAATCGCGCTTCACACAGTGGACTTTAAATCCTCCCTGTGTTGATGGTGGAATGGGTCCTGGTGACTTTGAACGTCTGGAAACCCTTTTGTGTGTCCGCACGAAGGCCTCGGTGCGCGATGGATGCAATTTCCCACTCCCGCTGCTCTTCATATGTGGAGCGAGGCCGCGCTGCAGCATATGGACGATCTGGTGTATACACGGGAGGGGGGAACCCCGTCTCGAGGCTGCCAGAGGACCTCCTGTCATAACATCTGTCATTCAGGACGGTATACCAGTGCCAGTAAACATTTGAAAAACTCTGAACTCTGACCTCAGCTCTGCAACAGCTGCACACCGAGCCTTTGTGTACCTTCGCCTTTCCCCAATAATGTTTTTATTGCCATTAACCAATGGCCAGTGGGGTGGCATTAGAAGTGTGGATTTAATGCCGCTATTATTTTGTGTGCTTTGGAAGGGCCCTAAATGAGCCGAGGAGGATCCATCCCGGGCCTGACCTTTGCCCTCAGCTACCAGGAAAGGCACGGCCGCTGCTTCTGATTCACCGATGTCATTTTACTTTTATCGCAACGCTTCCTGTATTTTAGCGATGGTGATGATCATCCGTTTGACAGCTCTGTGCCCCGAAAAGGGAATTTCTGCCACTCTCCATCAATTGTGTGGGTCTGCACACAACGGCGAGGGACACGGTGCTGTTAAGGAGACAATAATGAGTAGAGAGCACGCAGAGAGACAATTAGACCATCCTGCGTCTGTGAGTTATGTCCTTTTTGAAGCCACAGGACACCTCTGGAGAACTGGGGCACGGAACAGAGCGCCGTTTTCTGCTTCGCTCAGCAAAATAAATGAAAAATAGGCAATAGGCTGAAAAAAGAGCCAGTCGCCAAAGGTTATAAAATCAGGAGAATTTGGCAGACTTTGGCTTTAGAGTCCTTTCGAAGATAGGGATCAGAGCTCTAGTAATTGTCGCTGTTACAGACGGAGCAATTAGTGGAAATAATGAAGGAAAGAGGTGACGGAACAAAAGATTTTCTCTCTATTTGATAAACCTCTTTCGTTCTAATCTGTCATTTGTTAAGTGACTCACTGGCTTTGTGTGAAAAATGTCTTTCTTCTTCTAACCGAATCGAATCTCATCGCATTTTTTTTTTTGTTCCCGCACAGTCGTGCGCTGTAATGTGTTTTAAAGGCGGGGGACGAGGAGACGGAGGGGCCCCTCGGCCAACATCGCCGAGGATCTGGCCCCACGAGGCTCCCTTTATATTTCTGGTCGCAATTTCCCCCGAGATGGAAAACCATTAGGGGCCACCATAAACTGTTTATATGATGTACATATACACTGTGCGACAGACAAAGCCATACTCGGAACGCCACACAGTGGCTGGTTTTACGTCAAAACTATTTGAAAAACATGAATTTCTCTATCAATATATGTGTGTGTGAGCTCTCTTGCGGCTTTTTTTTCTCTCTGTAAGCCGCAAGACGGGAAAAAAAAAGTGTTACCTTGTGTTCCCGGATCTTTTGAAACCATTTTCAAGCTTTTTTTTTTTTTTGTTGCGCCTCCTGCTTTATCAGCCCGTGTGCACGTATTGGAGGAGGGGTTGGGTCGCAGTGTCGCTGTTGATTAATTGTAAATCGGCTGTGCCTCCACCCCACTGTCGCATTGTGTATCGACCTCCTCCTCGGTTTCAGCCGGGCCCTTCGAAAGCTGCTGGTCCTTGCTCGCGTGAAGCGTTTCATTCTGGGAGTGCCGGCCAACTTGTTATTCCTGTGCATGCCAACATTAGCATTTGTCCGTGCAGACGCACGTGTGTGAGTCCGCGTGTGATTCTTCATGACCATGTCGCCGTGAGCCTCCGAGCGCCGGGCCCCCTCGGCGTGACGAGAAACCCATTTGCCACGCACCGCGTCGGTCCGCCTCCGTCCGACATCCCGAGGTGCTTGTGTCTGACTTTTGGATTTGTGATTATTCTCGCACAAAAAGACAAAAAGCTAATTGTGGAGGGAGTGTGTAGATGAGAGGAAAGCAAACGGGCGAAGGGAAAATAACAGGTGGTTGACTTTGCTATGGTCAAATAGCTCACGGCTATCATGACACCTTTTTAAATCCAATCAAAATTAATTGATTAATTAATCATTATTTATGTTATTTTTATTTTTTTTCGTCCTTGCCCTCGAGAACCTAGCCCATTAAAGCATTTTCTGGTTGGATTAGCTCATTGCGGTGCTAAATCCATGTATTAACACTGCAGTTTAAATCCAGAGATCCATGTTCCACAACCCTGATGCTTTCATTGTTGTCACCATGACGACGGAGCATGCGGTCGAGTACGGTTCGCCCGCGTTTGCTACGGAGCCGTAAGCTCTTTTACATAAATGTAGATCATTTCATTCAGTGGGAAAAAAAATAAAAAAAATGTGCTTATTACATTTTAAATATTGGATGATTTTTGGGGGAGTTTATTACTTTTCAAGCATGAGCCTTTTTATTGCTTTGAGATCTACTTGAACAGGAAAGTGCCGAAATAATGCATGTCAAACAAACCCGAGTGCTTTTATATCAGTGACAGAATAAGGGTTTCATCTCAATCAGTCCTTCAGGGCCCACTGAGTGAACGTGTGCGCACGTACCAATCTTTAATCTGCTTCTCGCGCCGCATTTTCCCAGCAGTGCCTGTTTAATGACTTCCATTTACGGAAATGATTCCCAGGAGAGATATAGGACATGTGACAAATAGTTGTTATTAGTTTGTTTGCCTTCTTTCCAGTTCCATACATACATTTAGCAGTAACCCCGTTCTCTGGGACTTTGTTTAAATACACAAATAGAAAATAAATAAAAAAGCAGTGTATGACCTTAAGAGTCAGAGGATTTTAAATGTCTTCACATTCTTTAACGCTCTGAATACATATCCCTCTAAGTCGCTGCTCGTTTTTTTTTTTTTTTAATGGTCACGGTTTTCAATGCGTATTTCACCAAGCCGTTTATTGCTTCACCTGTTAAATAAAACATAAATTACTTCAGCTTTAATGATGCGCCTTACAAGCCATTTGTACCTTCAGAATCACATTAAATTAAACTTGAATGATCCCCTCGCGAGCGTCAGCGGCAGCCGTACTTAGCCAGTGGATTCACAGCCATTACAGAACACTTAAGTTTATTCACTGAGGCCGCAGTGTCCGCATTCCATCCGTCCAAAAACAGGTCAGGCCCATCGTGACCCTTCATCTAAACCAGGGCGCGTTTGAAATAGCCGCCGTTGAACAATTAAAAATGTGTTTAGAGGGAGACCACTAATGTGAAGGTGAGGTTGAGTCGTTTTTTGCCTTAGCATTAAATAAACCAATGAGTATATTTCCTATAATAAAAAATTAAAAAAGGGACAAAAAAAAAATGCACGCACGTTACTTTGTGTTCTGATTTGGTGTTGGTCCGGGTTATTATGTGAAACCGAAGTATTCCAGACCCATTGACAAGCCGCTCTGGCGATGTCAGGCTACTGGAGGGTGACACACCAAGAAACGGAGTGAACACATAACGCAGCATATGCAGCACGACCGCATAGAGCTTCCAGCCATCTTGAGTTTAGGTTTAATATCTCTCGGGGAACAAGGACATTGTATGTATGTAATCATTGTAAATCAATGGACAGGACAGGTTGGTGGAAAGATTGGATTTTATATTATCATTATTCTGTTTTAGTACCCTTGTCTGACAATAATCCAATATTTCCAATATACTATACAGTGACATACACATATATATACATACATACACATACATACGCATATATATATACATACATACACATACATACATACGCATATATATATATATATATATATATATATATATATATATATATTTATATACATACATATATATGTGTATGTATTTCCATTTGTAGGGAATTAAATACCACTTAGTGCAGTAAAGGCTCCACGCTCAGCATCATATCGCTGCTCATCAGAGGAACACGCGCCCAGCAGTCAGACGCACACACGGTCGCACCCTGCGCACCCGAATGCATCGCGCTCGTCACACAGTGCCTGGCCAGTGTAACCCAGTGCGCCTACAGACGTCTATTCACGCCAGCAGCCTCTGTTTCTGCAAGCAGGACCTAATTGTTTATCTGTAGCCAGCAGCGACCCATGAATCATGCACAAGGCGGCGCACACGCACACACACGCACACACACACACACACTGTCCAGATTCACTGGGTGGGTAACCAGAGCCATGAAAATGAATTTTGCCTCATTTCAGTGCAACAGTTTGACCTAAAGTCTGTAAGTTTCATCCTGATGGTTTTGAAATGATGACCGTTTGGCTACAGTCCGCTTCCAGAGACCATCTTGTGCCCAAGAGAATTGCAATAAAAGGATTGTGGCGTATTATTTGTTATTGGGGTTCAAAAAAAATATATACGAAAAACATTGGACTGGAAGCAGCATTCACTGATCATTCAATCTTTGCCGTACCTAAGCGCGCACGTGGAGAGTCATTTTGCCATGACGAGGAATTTTTCGGTGGTGTGGGCAGTGCAAAAAAGCAGCAGTCCCGTTAAACATTAAATAATGAAGAAGTAACTAGCGACCCCTAACCCTAACTTATTTGTGTGATGGGTAGATATCAGAGTCACGTCAAATACTCCTCAGGCCACAGATCAGGTTTGGGGGGCTGAATAACAGCACCTCCAAATTTGGACTCATGAAGCTGGAGGATGAGTGAGTGATGCCAGAGGGGCAAACCATATCCTGGAAAATATTCACGTTTGACTAATTAGATGATCTGATTTGTGCTGTTTGGCGCAGACACGACACGGGGCCAATTTTGTATCTATTCTCTGAAATGCCCCCCTCGTTAGGTTATTATTTGTTGTTTTACGGGTGATATTTCCCGGTCGCTCCTCCGGCAATTTCAAAAGCCTATTGTCATCCTTTAGCATTTTTACATTTTATTCTCATTTTAAGGGTTTGGGATGTTGCAGAAAAAAAAACACCCAATAAAAGGATACGGTACTCTCATTGAAATGTTCCTTCTGCACAACATCACAAAGGGGCAGTACGTCCTTTAATAATTAGTCATTGTAATAGTACTTCAGTACCATCTATTCAACCGTTGTGGACATGGTTCTCTTCTCCTCTCGTCGTGAGTGCTACAGCGCCTCGGCGACACTGGAAAAATATAAACATCACCACATGTGGCGCATGTCCGAAGTGTTTTTTTTTTTTTTTTATAGTGGAGGAAAGTCTGAGGCAAAATAGAAAGGTTCTAGTTCATAACATCAGCCACTTATGATGTTTATTATGAGGCCAGGCCCGAAGTTATTCATATTCTCTACCTCCTTCATGTCTAATAGAATGGATGGAAAAGATTGCCAGAGTCTTCACCTTGAGCCTTTTTCATAATAAAGGGCCGTATTAGATTGTGCTGAATGTACATATATTATTGAATTATGGAATATTAAAACAACAAATCCACCACTGTCTGTGAGCCTCTTTGGGTATTTAAATAAGTCACTATAAATAATGTGTGTCTCTTCATTGGTGTCAAATGATGGAATGTTTGAGGACAGCCCTGAAATGAGGTCTGTCTCTGGGACAGCTTACCTCTGTCACCAAATCAGTTTGCACACCTTCGAAATGAAACCAAATAAAAATGGAAACGGGGGGGGATAAAGTGGCAGGCCGCTGCCTCCCGCATCTAATGGGCTGATGGGAGGCTATAAATGAGACAGGAGACTGTTTTGGCTGATTTTAAGGTGCATTTTCTGCACACACACACCCCCCCCCCGTGCTCCAATGGTCCAGAAAAAGTCGGCGCACATTAGAGGCAGATGGAGCAGTTTCTGTCTTCGAGTGTTGTTTATTCTCCGCGGCGGCGTAATGAAGTTTTTCTCCTCGCAGATGGTGACTTCTGTCTCGTCTCACTGGGGCTTCCCGGACAATATTTCATCCTGGCAATAATAGGCTGACAGTTTGCTGTAAATATTTTTTTTTTCTTGGTTAGGACCTTTTTACCCCCCCCCCCAGTCGTCCTCATGCCTGTGTGTTATCTCGTTACCTCCCGCGGTCCGAGGAGAATATAGCCCATAGGTGCGAATGTGAGCTTCCAATTGGCTGTTTATCTCTACTGGATCTGTCAGACGGGTGACCTTTGACCTCCCGCACCATGTGAGCTAAGACTTTTTGAAAGAATGTCCTTATCTTACACGCTATACCCACATTTTCCTACGGGACTTGATATTACCACACGAGATTCACAGGAGACCAGTGTCCTCTTTGCGATTGATACTTATCAAATGATTGCCTCTGCCATAACGTATCATTTTTCACCTCATAGAGTCTCGGCCTGTTTCGTTCCCTCAGTCGAAAGTCTATCGTGTTCTTCTTGCACTTGTCAAATGCCAATTAACAGAACACCAGGCACAGCTAAGAAATATTAGGGGGGTCGTAAACATCATCTGGAAACTGGAAAGGCTGTCGCCTGGAAAAGGAAGTTAATTACAATAATAATCTTACGTGGCTAATTTCGCAGCAGCAAATATGCTTTCCAGTGTTCACCAACAGCGTACGTGTCATTCGTTGCGCCTCATTAAACTTTTATGGCGATGTTTTGACTTTCATACCATTAAGGCGGTGTCGACGGAGAGTTGGCGGTCTCCGTGAAACTGCTTGAGAGGATCCTGCCTGAAAGTTGTGTTGCCAATTCCGTGGTTTATTTTTTTTGGTCCAAAAACATTGCCGCTAAATTGAATTGAGGCAGCGATTACCCGGGAGGGGGGTCAAAGAATGAAACATCTGTCCTGGCCATTTGACATTAGCTCACATCTGTATTCCAGGAATCCTAATGATGAGGGCTACATACACATGTTATCAATATAATATTATGCAAACACAAAAACAACCAACGATGGATGCGACAAAAATCCCCCCAAGGGCAAGGAATCATTTAAAGCCGAAAAATCAATAAAACACCTCATTGAATTATTTTAGCGGAAATGAGGACGCGGACCCTCTCAAAGTCAATAAGGGGTCGTTTGGAAAAATGACCTCGAGCGCGAGCACCCCTCGGCGTCGGGCCCCAGGTTTTTTTTTTTTACTGCGTCTCGAGGTGTCGCGGGTGTCCACCGCGCAAATCGAAGCCGGAGATAACAAACACACTTAAGCTGTCGGCGTGTTACCGTTAATCAGAATTTAATGAACTAACCGTCATCTCTGGTTGTTAAGAGGATTTGGGATTATTCAGGCGGGCGGGCGGAGCCAAACGCCAGTAAATTACCTGGGCTGCGGAGCGACAGGGTGGGTTTAATCAAGTGAAGGCCACTGGGTGTAATGTGTCATTGTCACTTTGTGAATCCCGATCAATGATGTCCTCACAGCAAAGAAAGCCGACATGTCCCGTTCTACTTCGTCAATTCCACTAAAGGACTAATTAAGACAACCCTTTCAGATGAGAGGACACATTTGGTCAACCATCAGCAATATCTGGCAAAACGACAGAAAGTGTAAAAAAAAAAAAGAAGAAGAATTCTCACTTTTCTCTGACCCGTGTTTTTGTACCATATGTCCTGAAATATAAAAAAAGATATATTATTAACAAGGTGGATTTTTGCGCTTCATTGGTAAAGGTGGGTACATTTCTTTTTTACAGAGCTGGCATGTCCTTCAGCTCACATTAAAATACGAGAGGCTCTTTCTCTATAGCCAGTTGTGTTACTCTGTGCTATGATATTGTACCTACAACATGGTTGATGTTTTGGAGGGGGGGGGGGGGGGGGGGGGAACCAAAGGGGCTCCAAAGGGCTCCTTCTAATGGGGAAAATCATTTCCGCGTGGCAGGTGGCCATACGGTAAGGAAAATAAATGTTTCATCTCTGACAGTAGACCACACTCACTCCTGCCCACACGCTGGATGTTTTGGTCTTGCCCTGACCGAAGGCTTTCAGATCGGTCCAGAAATCATTCGGGATCCTTTTGATGTGAGCGCCGACCACAGCAAACGGCATCTTTCTCTCCCTGACAGGAGCTCTAAATAGTTCGAGCCATTTCAAACGTCTGCCTTCCATCCTCTCTCCTCTCCGTCCTAATGGATCCGTGTTTTGCCCCTCTTGTGTTCTCTCGCTCCGCTACCCTCCGTGTCCAACTCTTTGAACTACCTCTTTTCTTCTCTCCAATTTTCCTCCGCGTGTGTCGGTGATTTACTGTAAAATGGGTCCCCGTCCTACACGTGACACACAGCTGCTCTTGGATAGATTTCTTTGTGCATTTCCTCGAGAGGGAAGAGGAGTTTGTTCTGCCTCCTCAAAGGAGCCTTTATACTGGCTCTCCAAAACGACACATTTGAATGTAAAGCAATTATCTGCCCCTTAATGTTTCGAATTTGGCCCGAGAGGCGCCGCTCAAGCCCGATTCTTAGACAGGTCCCATTTGTGGAATGGTTTACATTTCGTCCACCACTCGTGCAAACACACTTTGCACGACTTTTCTCTGCAGAGAACCATTTGGGAGTTATTTTTTGGAAAATGTGCTCATGGGTGACACAAGGGAACTGAGTTACTTGCGAAACATCCCGGGATACTAATGATTTCTGCCAGGTGGGAAAACTGTACTTTTATTGTTCCACATCCAGGCTCAACTTTTCTATTTATTATTTCCTTTATTTCCATTTTTTTTTCTTGAATGGTTCATTGAACATAAAAAAAGAGACTATTCTAATCTCTCAGTTTAAATGAACAAGTCAGTGACAGCAATGGCATCAAAATCCCCCGATGTGCTAAGGCGGCAGGAAAGATGGTTTTCTAAATGCCATTTCAATTTCGCATATATTTATCAGGAAGCGACGCTCATGGTCATAGAACTAAGCCGTTGGTGAAATGAGTCATTCAAGTCGTCAACTCGCTCAGAGTGTTGAATTGGCTCATTTTCTCCTCCGTGCTTCCTTCGACAGATACACCAAAATGAAGACGGCCACCAACATCTACATCCTGAATCTGGCTCTGGCCGACGCCTTGGTCACCAGCACGCTGCCTTTCCAGAGCGTCAACTACCTGATGGGCACCTGGCCCTTCGGAGACATTCTGTGCAAGATGGTGATGTCCATCGACTACTACAACATGTTCACCTCCATCTTCACGCTCACCACCATGAGCATCGACCGCTACGTCGCCGTGTGCCACCCGGTGAAGGCCCTGGACTTCAGGACGCCCCGCAACGCCAAGATCGTCAACGTCTGCAACTGGATTCTCTCCTCGGCCATCGGGCTGCCCGTCATGTTCATGGCCTCAACCGCCGTCACCTGTGAGCACGGGCATGCATGTGCACCCTTATTTATTACTCCTCGCTAAGCGCCGAGGTCAACCGTTCTGTGAATATAAAATAAGGGGTCATTTAATACAATATAAAATACCTTTAAACCCTTAGTGTGGGCTGCACACTCGGTTTTGACAACTACCATAAATGTCAAAAAAAAATGCTAAAATTGGCCCTCAGAGGGATGTCCGTGGCCTCTCCTGCTTGAGGAGCAACTTGCAGTGAAAAAAAAAGAAACTCAACTGGCAAAGTTGAGAAAAGTTTTTATTCCTTCCTTAGTCCTCTGTGGACCACGAGTGGATTAATGGCGCGGAAAGAGATGCGCTCCAAAACAGCAGGGCAGCAAATTGACTTCATTATTTGCATTCCATCTTTAAGGGTCCAATTTTGCTCTGCAGCAGACTCCATAAAAGAAGGCAAAGCTGCGTAACATAGAAAAAAAAAATTGGAAAGAACCAACTCGCCTTCCAGCAGACATTGACACTCACACAGCAAGTGCAAGGTTGTTAGGTCATCGTGTTGTGCGTTGGCGGCTGTGATATAATGCTCTTTGTGTTGATCAGCAGAGAAATGACGTGGTTGAACAGCAAAGAAAAAAAAAATCGTAGCCATTTGTACACTCAAAACGACTTGGAGACCAGGCTGCATGAAACGGGCGAATAATAGAGGACAGGCAAAGAGAAAAGAATGGAAAATATGGTCAGGACAGACCATAATATACCATTAATATTTAGACTGCATTTGGATCATTTGTGTAAAGCCGGATGAAAGAAACACTTCAAATAATAATAAAATAATGAACTTGGATGGATTGAATGGTTTACGGTGTGTGCGCGTGTGTGTGTGCGCGTGTGCGTGTGTGCGCGTGCGTGTGTGCGTGCGCGCGTGTCTCTCCACAGCCTCCGACATCATTGACTGCAAGCTGGTTTTCCCCAACCCGCCCTGGTACTGGGACATCCTGCTGAAGATCTGCGTCTTCATCTTCGCCTTCATCATGCCCGTCCTCATCATCACCGTCTGCTACGGGCTGATGATCCTGCGGCTGAAGAGCGTGCGCATGCTGTCGGGCTCGCAGGTTGGGGATTTTTTTTTTTTTTTTTCTTTTCTTTTAAACAGGCACACACGAGCGCGCGCCGTCGATGTAGTTTTGCATTCCTTCGCTCCGAGGCTTTTTAATTACAAACGGGAGTTTTTAAATGCAAACATTAATCAAGACAGGGCAATTAGGGAAAAATCACCCCGAGCCTGAGACTGTGACATTTTAATTATTATAATTATTAGCTTATTTGACTTTATTTACAGCCATTACTCAACAGCAGGCTGAATATAAAGACAGTTTTCTGCAAGGGAGGTACAGATGGATCATCACAGTGGTCGGGGGTGTGATTTGTGTGTTTTTTTCCACCGCTGCCTGCACCTTCCATCTTCACTTTCTTTTTTCTCTCCTCTCCTCTCCTCCACGCCTCTTCTCCATCTTCTTTTAAGCGTCTTCTCGAGTTCCTCCGTCCCTCTCCGTTCTTCCTCCGTCTCCAATTTTCTTTCCTTTCCTCTCACTGCTTCATTAACGAACATCTCCACACCGCCTCCACAGGATCTCTGGCACTAAGCTCCGCCCCCTCTTTCTCCTCCACACACACACACACACAGGAGAAGGACAGGAACCTGCGCCGGATCACCCGCATGGTGCTGGTGGTGGTGGCCGTCTTCATCGTCTGCTGGACGCCCATTCACATCTTCGTCATCATCACGGCTCTCATCAACATCCCCAGCTCCACGCTGCAGACCATCACCTGGCACTTCTGCATCGCCCTGGGCTACACAAACAGGTACACAACTCTTTCTTGGGTAATAATATTGAGGATATGCTGGCTATTGATGGCATGACTCACCTTTTATTCAATTGGTTGTAAACAGCATTTTTGGCCGTTTTAAGCCTGTTTATGGTCTTTTAAAATGTGTGTTTGTGTGTCTATTGTGTGTTTGTTTGGCTCTACCAATCCTTCATTGTGAAACGATAAAGATAGACATTAAGATTTGAAATGGTTACTGATACATAAATAAAACAGTTTTCGCACCTTTTCCGGAGCTAACCCGTGGCCCTTTTGTCCCCCCCCCGCAGTAGTCTGAACCCGGTTCTTTACGGCTACCTGGACGAGAACTTCAAGCGCTGTTTCCGTGAGTTCTGCACGCCGAGCCCCTCGGTGCTGGAGATGCAGAACTCGTCCCGGACCGGAGCCAACAGCCGCAAGCTGCCGCAGCGCGAACAGCACAGCGCCAACACGGGGGAGCGCTCCAATCAACAGGTACTCCGGGTTTATTTTTTTGGTCGGGTTTGCTGATTTGGTCAGGTGGCGACCTACGGTGACTTGAACAGAAATGCGTCTTGACCCTGCACTGCCTCACGAGGCCTCTCACCATATTTACAGAAATGTCCCGTACTGCCAGTTCACGTTGTGTTACTCCTCTCCCGGTAGGTATGACTAGCCTTGGAGGGGTCGTCGGTGGACTCCCGCTGCCGGGGCAGCGTTGCCCACGATGACCTCAACTCGGAGGTCACGCAGGTCACCACCGGGCTCTGACCTCACACGGACACACACACCAGTGACCCTCACCCTTGCTGAAGCAGAGACAGACTTTGGTCAATTTAGATGAAACGGCAACCAAGCATCATGAGGGTAGCATGTTCTGCCAATCTGAAGACGATATTTGCGCTAAATTGCGCACGAAAGGGCTGGCTTGTTTGCCTCACCATTACCGCGGTCCATGCCGACAGAATGCCGTATGTACAGCAAACACTGGCTGATGTACAGATGGCTCGATAACAGCCACTCTCTCGCCCGCCTCACACGAGGCCGCTGGGTTCCGCCGTCCTCATTGATCTCATCCTTCTCGCCATCCTCTTATCACTAATTCTGTGTGGCGGTGCGGTAAAAAAGGGACATAAAAGAAGATGGATGAATCGCCTCGTGCTTGTTGATTTTATGTATGCCGGTCTCTCACTTTTCCTTCTTGGCGCCTCTGTGCCTGGGTAAGGGGACAAATGTCCAAAGGCTCTGTGGCTGTTTTACCAATGTGAGACGTGTGTGAAGGAGAGGCACTATTTCTTTTCGCTCTGCTTTATTATGGATCATACTTAACTTCTTCTTTGCCGACTGACTCTATACTCCACACTCTTTTCTTCCGTACCTACTTTTATTCTGGTTTATTTCCTCCTCTGTGAAGTAATGTTTTTTGAGCACTGAACGCTCTCTCTGATGATTTTTTTTTTCTGAATGTAGAGAAGGAGCAGGAACCATTTGTGTTTTTTTTTTTTCCCCACTCTGGAATCCCTTGTGCGGAAGCCACTTCGTTTGCACAGCGTGCTGTTGATGCACGTAGTGTATGATTAACGACGGCTATGGCATGTCAACTGAGTCACTTGCCCTCTTATGTATTTAACTAACGAGCCGAGCAGGATTGTATATTGTAACCTATAGACTAGCTTGTGCTATTGTGTCGTGCTGTTTGCTCTAATTGCCAGTTGCCTTTTTTGGGGGGGAGCTCTACTCAATGTGCTGTGCTGCAGTATTTTCTTTCTCTCTAAGGACCTGTAAAGATGAACACAATGTCTATTTGCCTCCTATGTAAAATATTATAAGTATCGTGTTCCTTCTTTTTTTTTTTTTATTCTAAACATGGCATCATGGAACTGGCCGAATATTGACCAGCAAGTCACTGTGCTTCTAAATATGGATTTGTCCTTTTGAATCCGCGCCGTGTGCTCCACTTGAAATGGCAAAACTGAAAATCTAGCTTCGACTGTTTTGTGTCTGTTTTTTGATGAAACGCGATGTATCGCAATTCCACACTCTACGTGCAGTTAGTCGATATATAGTGTCATGGCTTTTAGTCAACTCTGGAAAACCTTTTTTTTTTCTTTTTTGTGTACAAACAAAGAAGCATTACTTGGCTCTATGGATCATTAGGCAGTCACATGCTGTAAATAAAGTGCTTAAGGTGACAAAATGTACACGGCAGATGCGGAGAAGCCAAATGTCATCTTCCATGCCAGGAGGGAATTTCAGGCCAAGACTGAATGGGAGAAATGTCATATCTGGAACCATCTCAACTCTGAGGTCACGCAGGTCGCACACACACAAAGTCCTCAGTCAGTAGCTACATGCAACATTACACCCAAAGTTGACTTTGGGCATAAATGCACTCCGTATCATTAAGTCACATTTTGCATCACAGAAAATGTCATTCAATTACATTTGTTATAACATAGATTCGATTTAGTGTCTGATCTGTGCACATAATGCCCCCCTGTACTCCTATAACTCGCTTGTTTATAAGAATTACGCCTCAATCGTGCAGTCTAGTCTAGCATTTCCTGTAATCTTATGTACCGAAGAGGATTTGTACTTCATGAATGACAGGCTCTTACACTAAATATACTCTAACTGTTCACCGGTGAATTGTCTATGGAATAAAATGCAGTTATTACATCTCACCGGGATATTTTCTTATTGAAATATAATACAATGAATCACCTGTCACTTCCTTGCACTGCGATTGACCAAATGATTGATGCCACGCGAGATGTCGTTAGTGTGATTTTTGGTCACTCCTATATGTTCAAAGATAAATTTGCCGTGGCAGCTGGATGCTTGTGCCAAACGTGGCCTTGTGCAGCCGCTGTGCCAGTGAGGTGTGCGTGTCAGGAGAACGCGTGCTGGGAACGTGACGGGAGGAGGACACACACCGTCGGGATGTGGAGGGGGCGTGTTCTGTCGTGTAGGGAGTGCTGTCGGGGAATCAGACGTTTCTCTGAAGCTGACAGCATGATGGGTCCTGTCATGGTGATTATTGTCGCGTGGCCTCGGAGGTCGCTGAGACTGGGCTCCCACGCAGACCTGATGTCGCGGAAGCCAAAAGTTAATCAACCAAACCTGACCCTCATATCTCAAGGGCCAACCCTAACCCTTTGTCTGGAGGAATTCAATGATTATCCAAGTAGGAAGATTAAAGAACTGGGATACTAAAAGATGTTGTGCCTACAGCTACTGATTTTCTTTTCACATTTTGATTCCATTGAACATATTTGATTAGCCTAGCCATACATTCCGATGCATACCAGCAAGGTTATTTTATGCCTATATTCATTTGTATTTAATTCCTTACATCCCACAACTGGTTTCATCTTCGCCTCGGCTACAAATGCGTTGGCACCGGTCATAAAAGCCAAAGCCCTGTGTAAGCAAACTCTTGACTGATCGGAGCGTGTGATCAACGGAGGGATTCACTGGTTTTTAACAGCAAATATGCACAAATTCTTTGGATCCCCGAAAGAGCAGGAGAGCGGGGCGAGAAGGCGCGCTCGGAGCCGTGCCAAATCCGATTGGAAATCCACAAGGCCTTCATACTCTGGCAACCCGGCGGCAGAGTCGTTTCCTCAGGCTATGTCACGCTTAGATGAACGGCCAACCGGCCGTCCTCGTCTAACCCGGGGGGAACATCGCGCCTCGCCCCGCCTGCTTCACTTCAGGCGTACGTGGCGGAGAGAGTCTCAGGTGTGGGCGCGGGAAATGAAAGTCATCTGATTGTCACGAGAAGCCAGACGGGACAGTGAGGCCATAAAAAAAAAAACCACACACACACACACACACACACACAAGCAGCAGATGTGCTGAGCCACCGCTTCAGGATCGCTGAGTCCTGCACACCTGTCAGCAATCAGCATCAATCAGGACTTTATCTGCCAATAACCAGCAAAACGTCTGCAGTTTGTCTGCTGACCAATGAGCCGCCGCGGTGTCATCCCAACAGCCCTTTAGGGTGCCGTTTTTTTTTTTCATTTTTCTCTGTATTTACCTCTGTCGCCTGGAGGTTGGTGCCTTTCTTGGACCTTTGGTTGAAGTCCCGGTGAGTAACGCCGACTCACTATTTGCTTTTCACGAGACAGTAACTCAGCAGGACTGGAGCCACCCAGTCAAGCTGTATTCCCATCCGTCCCCCTGATTTCATTAGCCCTTACCTCCTGCCTGTGCTTTGCTCTGCAGTTCCCATGACTACTCACTAAGAGATTGGCCATCAAGGTCGAGTAATCATGGCCCCGTGACAATTATTTTACCGTAGATGTAGCCCTTTGAAGTGAGATTAAACTTGATCTATTTCAAAAAATGAAAGTGCGTGTGCGTGTGTGACACACGCGCGCACAGACACACGGAGGATGAGATGTATTGTGCAGAGTGGTTTTATTATCAGCATCCCCGCATATAAATGAGAAGCCACTTTTCCTCTGACAGGCTCTTTTTCATTACGTGTAAACCTTGTGTACAAGCGGAGCCAGGCCGATCTGCACACACTGTTCTTTCATCACCAGGCTGGAAAACATCATTTATATATAAGTGCCACACCAAGGAGACCATAGAAAACACTGAAAGTCTAGAAATGTATCCTTATCCTGAAAAGTGTATCTTTTACTTTTATGAATGCTGTACATCTAGACACCGTTTTATGTTCATGTGGCCTATACATTCGCTACGCAATGGTGTCTCTATAATTACTGCCTATATAAATATATATATATATATAAACACATATATACAAATCCTTCTCAGTACTGCAGCCCTTATTACATGCACACTATATTTTTTGTTCATTTACAACTCTAAAGGTTGTTATTTTTTTCCAGACTGTTTCAACTCTGTGAAAAAGTGACTATTTGTTCAGAGAGAAAAACCAAAAAATGTAGATAAGTGCAAGGAGACACATTATGTAAGAAGAGTGGAACGCCTCTATCTCATTTCACCCCCTCGGAGCGGATGTCAGAAGATAAATGATAAAGATATAGATACATGTTTTCATTCTAATGCAAATCCAACACATCTTCTGCCATCATTGTGTATCCAGACTCTCTTATAAAAAGGTACTGGAGCTAAAGTTATCCCCCAAACTGCACGCCTAACTGTGCTATTATACCAATATAGACTTCACTATAGTGTAAGTATCATGGAATGGAAAGTAATCATGCCACGCACAACCCTCTGAGTCCTGAAATAAGGACAATATGAGCCTCGAGTCTCGATCTCACTCTCTGAGATCTCCGACCTTCGGAAATGTAAATTTACAATCGAAATATGATAAATATACTCCCTTTGTTATTAATGTTTTCATTTACCCTGTTGTTGTACCCAGGGAGCCAGTGGAGACGATCAATAGTCATGAACAGCCGTGCTCATGGGACCTAATTGTGGAGTATTCAGTCTAGCTAAATAACCCATGAAGGTGAAGCTCGATGAGAAAACATTTTTTTGTTGTCTGTCCCCACACACTTCCTAGCTTTCAGTGGAGTCAGGGGGGATTAACGCCTGACAGATCTTTTTTGTTTTGCTTGGTGTTATGCGGCAAACTTTTACATTATTTCATTTCATTACAGGCTGAACACAGTAAAAAAATGAAAAAAGTACCACAAGTATCTATGGAAAATGTATTTTTCTTCTGGTGGGTCTTGTGGGAGCAAGAGCCAAAATCAATTTTCTGTATACAAACTGCTAGCGCAAGATGTAGAAATATGTAGAAATGTGAATCTTTTAAAGCGGCCGGAGAGGGACAAAAGCAATAACACATGCATTTCTGGGTAAAACCACCAACATTATTTTATGTATGGTGCTTTATATAGCCACCCAGATGGTGATATTGAATGTCTGCTAAGCAAGTGAATGTAATCTCCGCAGGACAGTCATTACAATGACTATTGCCATCTGCCTCCCTCTACACATTTTTACTGCTCTTTCGAAGAGGAGGAGAAATAAAAACATGTGCATTAATTCAGCTCAACATGAAACATTCTAATGCATTTTTTTTTTACTTTATTTTTACTTTAATTGTAATACATTTGAAAAAGAGAGGAACCTGTGAAGTAAGTGTTCCCAAGAAGGGACTAAACTGAAAATTAGCTTTGGTTATAAAATATATATATTCAACACATGGGACAATACTATTGCAGCAGTTTATCTGATTTACCTTCAGATAAACTTAATACAGCAGTGGCATTCTGGGTAGTATAGGACCTTTGGGATGATTTGTAAGCTGATCAGCAACAACATCCCCTTGAACAAATCCACTTGAAAAGAAAAAGCTCTTCATACCATTAGATGGATGAGGGCATACTGTATTTATAGCATAGCAGCATAGTATACAAGCTATATATTTCAGCTGCACTTCAGTAATAATATCATTACCATGGTTTCCATATATTAAAATTGCAGATATTGATTGCACTGATTGCAGTGTAGTTTTGTACATAAATTCATTTGAACAGATTATTAATCATGACGACTAAATTCCCCTACTGTACACGAGCAAGAAACTGCAACTACGTATTATAAACATAAATTCGTTGGTATTGTGTATCGTTTTGTACAAAATCAATATATTCTCAATTTAAAAAAATACATGAAATGTTTCGAACGGATTTAATTTCCTTTACTTGTCAATTAAAAGGAGAACTAAAAATGTACAGCCTTGTTTCCCCCCGTGTTCATTTTACAGACGGACCGCACCGGAAATCGCCACACTCGCTTCGCCGATCGGTGTGTTCCCCGCAGTTTGCTATTTACTTCACCAACTCTCCTCATTTCACACCTTGTAAGTATCTTTGATCTGTATTTGTGTGTTAAAGTTACAAATAAGTTAATGTGAAGTCACAAGAGAGCATGGGAAACACTAACAGACGATACGTGTAATAATAGGTGTATTGATATACTTCTGTTAGCATGCTAGCTGTTTCTTTGTGGAGAGAAACATTTCAACGCGAGATACGTATAAACCGTAATCTTCTGAAGTCAATCAATCAATCAATCAATCGTGCAGTCTTCTATAACGCATAACACAGTAAATGATATAATAATATGTTGATGAAACTGCGTCTTTTTAATCACGATTTTAATCTTCGTGTGTTTGTTTTGTACGGGAACTTGTTTTTATTTGGTGTCCACAGATCCGAAGACTCTTCTGAGCCAGAATGACCGACAGATACAACATCCACAGTCAGCTGGAGCATCTCCAGTCCAAGTACATCGGCACTGGGCACGCCGACACCAGCAAGTGGGAATGGCTGGTGAACCAGCACAGAGACTCCTACTGCTCCTACATGGGACATTTCGACCTGCTCAACTACTTCTCCGTGGCCGAGAATGAGAGCAAAGCCCGAGTCCGCTTCAACCTGATGGAGAAGATGCTGCAGCCGTGTGGACCACCGGCAGACAAGCCCGACGACGCTTAGATGTCCCTGGAGTCCTTTCCACTTGATAGTTTCCCTGTTTTTTAATTTTATTTTTATCTGAAGTGTTCAACTTGATTTTCTGGTAAACCTCTTCAGTGTGCTTTCAAAATCTCTGATGGGATTGTGTGTTTACGCAACAGAAGACACTCACTCCCTTTTTCATGTGGACCATTGACAAACATTTTTGCCTGTGTAAAAGTGTAAGAACTGACAGAGCTACATTTTTTGCTCTGAAATTTGATTGAATTAAAATGGATCGTTCTCTACCTTTGCCTGTTACCATCATGACTTTATTTACATGTAATACGTTCTAGCTCATGCATCTGGTTATTCAACAATTCTAGTATTACTCGTTTAAGTCTAATGTTTACTCCTCACAGAGTTCCCACTCAAGGAAATTTCAGGTTGGGATTCTTGAATTGGTTTGCTTGGCAAATACATGATCAAATCCTCATTTTAAAATGATTGAATTGAATAATAAAGAAAATACTGGAGTGAATAGCCTTACACCCCAGCCACCCCACATCTCATCATGATCAATATAACGTTCTGCTGTGCTTGTGTTGAGGAAAGTAAGAGGCCCCCTTTTGCCAGCACCGTAATGCGGTTGAGGAGTCTTAATTAGCTATGAGCATCCGTAGAGGCCGCTCGCAATTATAAAAGTGTTCAGTTATGTCATTGTAATGAACCTTGAAGCCTGTCTCACACTGGGCCTGTTGGACCCATTCACGTAAGGTGTTTTGGGCCTTGAAGGTTGTGGAGGTGTGTGTGCGTGGGCTGTGGGAGAGAGATGGGGTGATCTGCACCAGGTGAGCTGATGAGCACAGCTGCATCTCGTCAACCCGTCGCTCGCCTCGTTTCAACAGCAGTGTGCTGGACCTGAGGCGGAAACACACGGGGGAAAATAAAAAAAGCGCAAGAAGGATTAAGAGACTTCCCCAGACACTTCATGGTGAGATTATTTAAAAACTTTATTGTTAGTCCGACCCAGTGTGTGTGTGTGTGTGCAGGCACATGGTAGCTCCGAGCTTTGTTACAGAAGTATTTTAAATGTCAATGAGTTTGATGGTGTGGGACTGTACTTGGACTATATATGGGTGGGTAACAAATGAGTCTTGGGCTGTGAGTGGAGAACTCCAGTCCCCTCATGCTTGGTGATGATGCATTTTTCTTTTTTTTTTTATGTTTTTTTTTCTTTTTTCTTCTGCCTACTGATTAAAATGTTTTCATGAATATTTCATTCATCTAAGGTCATTGGTGCCATGAAGACAAAAGTAGATTCTGAGACATACATTTTACTGGTAAAGTTGGTTACCTCATTCTGTATTTTAGAAAAGATAAAGGACCAGTACAAATAAAGATACACCTTTAAAAAAAAAAAAAAAAAAAATTAACTGACAAGTAACGTAAAGAAAATACATGTTCAAGCTCCAGTGAGCAGAATCGAAGAAAACTAAATTGGCCATAAATGTCTCTAAATCACATCTAAAGAGATGGATACCAGGGATAACAGCTGTTGTTTGTGTTTATACTGCACAGATGCATATTTCTGCAGTGAGTTTGATTTGCTTTGAAAATTCAAACTGTCCTCCACCCACACCATCACTCTCTCACGCGCGCACACACACACACACACACAATCCTCCACTCACGTTGTCGTGTTTCAGTGGGTCCACGGTCACTTTGCGCAGTTTGAATGCACGGCCTGTGTTTGCGTGGGTTTTTCTGCGGCTGCCTCCCACAGTGCAATTACATGCACATTAGGTGTAGGATCAATTGGAGACTCTGAATGGCCCGTAGGTGTGTGAATGTGAGCATGAATGTGTTATTTTCCCCTCCATGTGATTGGCTGGTGTGGCCTGTGCCTCAGCTGGCAATTACCTCCTGCACCCCCCCGCCCCCCACAGAGAATAAGTGGCATTGAGGATGAAGAGATGGACGGATGGTATGTGCTGCATTATTGTTGAAGAGGTGGCTTATTCTCAGAATTGGACTGGCCTGCTGCTTTTCATTTAGACAAAAGCCTGATTTCGGTTTCTACAAATGAACTTAACACGCAATGGCACAGAAGCTGTTAAGTAAATAAGAAATATTACAGTGTTGAATCAGAAGTGTCAGTTCAATATGACAAACCGCATTTATAAACCCAACTTGCCTCATGGTGGTTAAAGTAGAAAAAAAGGTGACCGCTTGTCTACCCAGGAGATGTTGTTGGTCTAAAAAAGGAGCAGCAGGCGGCGTGTTCAGAAGTGCTGACTTATCAAAGCAGGCTGCAATTCGCATTTACACACAACACAGACACTTGGTGTGATGTGTGCGTCATTGTTGGACTGAGAGACAAGTCAGTGGGCGACAAGGAAGTTCTAATGCTGTGCGTCGTGCGTTGTGTGTGTGTGTGTGCGTTTGTGTGTTGGGAGGGTTTCTGTGTTGGGTAAGTCCTTGCCATCTGTCCTCACTGTGAGAGTGGTGGCGACGGCCATGCCAAGTCAGGCGTGAAAGCATCACAAAGACCGTCTGTGTGCCGTCACACGCACACACACACACACACACACACACAAAACGCGCCTATACAGCTTGACCTGCTACACAGGCACATAAACGGACACCTGCTGCTCACTTTCCGGGTTACGTCAGTGGCTTTGGCTTCACCTTCTGATGGTGATAATCTGTGAATGGGCCTTCTTTGATTATAGGCTACCGACCCTATTATCCTTTTTATATCTTATATATATATCTTATTTATTAGAGTTTTTTTTTTCTAGATTTTAATGGGGGGGGAATTTATGACCTGAAATGTTTGCCCCATGAGACAAGATTGTGCAACCCAAGGTCGTCCATTTTCTGTGGTGGGAGTAACTGTGGGCCTTTTTGTTAGGTGCAATACTCTGACTTTACTCATGGGATCATTTCTTATTCTGTTTTGACTCTGATTTTTAATGCACAAATGGTAGAAGGGTTTTAATCCAAACCCCCCCCCCCCCCCCCCCCCCCCCGTAAACTCCCCCCCCCCCCCCCCCTCCCCATCGTAAACTGGTTATGAAGGCATTGATCTAAATCCACAGTGTAACATGTTGAAATTGGGACAGACACAAAAACAGCACAATAGCATGTTTGATAATTGATCCTCTTATAAGGGCCTAGAATAAATATTTTAAGAAAGAAATGCAGGCCAAGTGTTTGCTAATGACTTCATTCAGAGTTTGGTCACAGTGCCAGAGCTGTAAAAAAAAAACAAAAAAAAACAAAAGGTTCCTAATTGGATTGATTTGCAAGTTATGATGGGTCATTGGAATCATTATTCACTCCTTTCATCTGGAGTGGTGCTCCAGCTGAAACTTATACAGCGGAATAAAAGGTCAGCGGCATCAGAAGCCACGCTAACTCTCGGCTGAGGTCAGCGAGGACGCACGCAGGATCCGTGGTAGGCCTCTGTGATGATTCACCATCAGTGTGCACAGTCTGACTTTGGGCTGCAGTTTTGCATCCTCTAAAATGGCGCCCCCCCCCCCCCCAAAAAAAAAAACAACCAGTTGGCCTTTGTGTGTTCATGCGCATGTGAGCATCTCTCTCCTACTGACTACACAAGATCTCAGCCACAGGGTAAAGAGGTCCAGGAAGCACATTATTCACCCTCTTCAAATGTGACTGCTCCCACTATCCAATTATATTTGCCGTTCTTTGCCACCTACCCACTTTTTTTTTCTTTTTTTTTTCATTTAGCTGCATGAACCTTTCCTCCTGCGTGACACTTTTTCCAATTTTCATTTCGCACTCCTTGAAAGCCTTTTCTTTTCCTCCTTTTTCTCTGTTCCCTTTTCTCATTCTCCATCTCCACTGTCCACGCGGGCCTGTAGCAGGGGAATGGAAGTGTCCAAGAAAAAAAAAAAAAGAGTAATGACTCTGACAGCCAGATTAATATTTTCCGTGTGGGGCCTGGCTTTTTTTCCTATCACAGAATACGGTGCGCAGAAGACGAAGATAAAAAAGAATGCTACACTTTAATCACAAAGCACTTTGATGAATGCTTTATGTGAACTGTTCCGACAGCTGCTTTGTGACCTGCAATGAAACGTCCTTTTCATAAAATCTCCCAGCATGTAAAATCACACATTAGAGTATGTTTCCATCTTTCTCAAAATTGATCATCTTTTTAATAACCTCCCTCTTCTTTTCGAGAGAGAAAATCCTTTTTAGAAGTGGAACGACTCTCCTAGGAACAGTGCGACAGGGCACCGTCTAATGATCATAATTTTGGTCCCGGAGGATATTGACCGATGATTCATATCCAGCCTTTTTCCAACTGAGTAGGAGACCTGCAATACAGCCGAGTCCTCCGGGCAACGTGCCAAAGATAAAACAATCTTCTCATCCCGCAGGGGCAAACTTTATGAACTCACTGTGTATGCTTTACAGCTGCCATCATTTCTGGCCTAAAACGTTTTGGAGCGGAACTTGAGCAGGGTGTCAGCCTGGAGAACAGGGCCAGGGCAGAGGGGGGGGGGGGGGGGGGGGGGGGGGGGGGGGGGGGGGGGGGGGGGGGGGGGGGGGAGAGAGGGAGAGAGAGGGAGAGAGAGGCTTTGATTTTTGAGCTGCGTCACATTATTGATGCGTCCAAATCTCTTTTTTTTTCTTATTGTCTCCTTCCTCCTCATTTGCTTGTCCTTCCTGTTTCAGAACCAACTCCATTACGCCCCCATTCCCTGTAAACGCTGAGCAGAGTACACACACACACACACACACACACACACACACACACGCACAGGGCTGAAAGTTGATACTTTAATGGTCCTCCACATGGAAACCTACTGTATCAACCAAAGCACACACAGATGCTGGAAGGGCTCAGAGATGTTTGTGACACACATGGATTGATTAACATGACGTGCACTCAACGACCACAAACTCCTTTGTGCAGACAGGAAGGAGGCTGCCAGCCAACAAACAGCCTCAACGGGAGTCACTTCAGAAATGTATTTGTTAGAATGGAGTTGTAATGGGGTTTATCTCTGCCGCGTGTGCGTGTGCACGAGGAGGACAACTTCTCGCGTGGACTTATTCCTATTGTCGTATAGTTAAGGTCAGACTGACACGGCGACCCCATAGAGCCGTGGCAATACACAGGTGCCATCTCTCTCTCAGCATCATCATTGTCCAAAAGAGCCCCAAAATTTCAATGCGGAATCCTTTTTCATTTCATATTCTGCGAATAATGAATTATAATGTGGCATTCTGAGACTCTGAACGCTCCCTGAAACCAGCTCCCTATTAATAATACAAAGAGAGGATGGGGGATTAAAAGAAAATCCCCCTTTTTTCTTACATAGCACTTTGGCAAATGTACAAATGTATTATCCGGATTTATAAAGGGAAGAAAACTCAAGGTTATGTTTTCCGTCGTAAAAAACTTTTGAGTAATGGCACTGTAAAAGTTTAAGAATATTACATAAGATTTCCACCTGTTTTTATCACATTGAGCCCTACCGCTATATTTTACGTTTTCTGTTCACGCATCTTTAGTTATTTCATTTAAAATGAATTGTAATTGTACAAGAAAAAAAGCACAAAGACTAAATGTATGTTTTTGTTTTTTTTCCTTATTCTTTATGTACAAAAAAACAATATACACAGTTTGACAGTTTGCACATATCAGCAGCTGCTTTTTTGGATATATGACATCGAGTTGAGCAAAAGGCATTTGGAGTCCATGTGGAAGATCCAGTCTGGGGCCTTTGTGTGAGTTAAAAAAAGAAAAAATCCCATATCGTGCTACTTCACATGATCAAGAAAAGACTAGAGCCGGCTTCTGATAAGCAACAGCAGCAGAAATGTGGTGAAGGCTCCTGTCCCTAATAAATGAGGCATTTGGTTTCTAAACAGGAACTGCAGGTTAAAAGTCCGGGACGACACGGCTGGACAGAATTTTTCTGTTTAATATTTTGTTGTCACACAGAGCATTTTAGTGTTGCAGCAAAAAAAACAAACTTGTTGTGGTGGTAATAAAGACCAGCAGCACTCTCTAAGCGGTGCTTTGTGGAATTAGGCAAACAAGTGAGATTGCTAAAACTTCTTAGGTACCACTTTATTTTAATGACTCGGTACAGTATGCCTTCATGAATTATTTATAACCATTAAACGTAGTCGTGATCAATTATAAGGACTTTTTTTTTTAAGGGTTTCAGATTTTTCGAAGCAGCTATACACCATATGTCATTTCTATGTATGGTTATCATGAGAAAGGCATTTATTCGCTTTTTCAATACACATAACAGGCTGTAAACTGTTTATAAACTTGTGAAGACGTTCTATAAAATGAGAAATATACTACAATGCGCTACCATTAATTAACAATGAACAAAGTTTTTATATCATCGTGACATAGCGACGTGTTGCCAGTATGAGCTATTCACTGTGCTCTGGCTTAAAATCAAATGATACCCGTTCTCTGCTTCATCTCATTACATTTTTTTTTATTTCATTTTTTCATTTTCAGAGAACTGCAGGCAGCTCATGTTTACTCAGGATGACCCATGTCAAGCTGTGCCCATCAGGTAAGGCTTTTAATGTGCTTATGTGAAATGGGAGCTTTCTGGTCTTGTATTATACTAGTGGCTGTTGGTGCGCACCATGTTCGCTTCTACAGAAGCTAATTTCACATTGCGTACAACCAATGAGTCTCATGTTTCCCCTTTCTTATAAAAATGCACCGGCATTATATACCTTACCAATGTTGGAAACTTGAGCCTGTTTGAGGATGTTATTATGATCGCCTCCGTGTGTGAAGGTGTGTCCTGTTGGCGCGAGGGGAAGTGTGGGCATCCCAAGGAATAAAGCAAAAGCGAGGGGCGATTATGAATTGCTTTAAAACCGAGTCACTATCCGCGAAGTAGCTGCATTGCATCTGCTGGGGAAAATATTTAAATGGTCAGATTTGTTATGGCCTGCAGAATGTCTTTATCCATATTTGGGAATTTAGGAAACAGCACCAAAGCGCTTAACTGCTCACTTCATTAGATGTGTCTAATGTGGGATAATAATATATATGTATATTAAAAAGACTAAAATCAGAGCTCAAAACATACACATCAACTTTGCATTTTATCATATTGGCAGTAAATGTGATTTAAATGTATGCACATGCTCCATATACATTCTGTACAAAATAATCAATATATAACAACATTAACATTGACATGAATGAATACTGTTGGTTCCTCTCCGTCACCGTACGTCATTTCATGTTGTTGCACATTCAAAAGCAGAAATAACCCCTAAGGATGAGGAGTCGTGTGGAGGCTGGAGGTCTGTTATTTGAACCCCAGCCATTGGTCGTCAGCGAGCGCAACCTGTCAATCACTTTTCAGAAAACCTCTTCTCTCCACTCCACACATGCTGGGAACAAATAATAATAAAAAAGGGAGTGGAGTGTTTGTTTAAATTTTAGATGATTTTTTCCAACGGATGAGTTAGCCATCATGTTTAATTTGGATTTGGATTCTCTGTCTGCACATCTGACTTTTCCATTTTTCGGACAGCTGAGTCAAACAAACCAAACTATGCCAAAAACTATTCATTAGTTATTAATGACCGCCCCCCCCCCCCCCCTTTAAATTTGACATTTAGTGGAGCTCTCCCTGTGTGCTCTATGTTTGTAAAACCTCAATATGAAGTCAAAAAAAAAAAAAAAAAGTGCACTCAAACCCCAGCATTTTTTCTTTGGCACCAAATCTCTCTGAGGATGACCTCCGACCAAAGGCCTAAATCGAAAAAAAAAAAATGAAGTCGAACCAGAATCCGAGAAAATCATTTCCTGTAAATGGCCAATCCACTCGTTAACTCAGATAACAGGATATACGATGGGGCGTGATCCTCATATATCATGAGTTAGTGTGCCGGAGTGATTAGAGGTGGCTATAACTGAAGCGATTTTCATTGCACTTCATTATTAAAGCCTCAGCAGGTATAAATAATCTAACACTTTTTTTATCTTCATCTACATAGACATCTTCATGGTCTCAGGCCATAACTCTTATGATGCGATGCCCTCTGGTGGATATACGCTTTGAATATGTCTCAGAATCCCCCCCTCTGATCTATGACATAGGCACTGACAACGGCACACGAGCATCCAATCGCTGCCACTTCCTGCCCCGAGAGGATGCCCATATATGGTCGTACTCTAATCGCACACTTGAGACACAATTGTTTCTACGTAGGCAATTTTCACAATTTTCCTCCAAGGAATTTTTCAATCACAAGGCCCGAGGTGAACCAATGATAATAATAACAATAATGATAATAATTATATAAAAAAAAACAACAAACTTCATGGACCAGGAGGCTCTGAACTTCTACAATCAAAAGGTGGTTCTACACACCACCAGAGGTACGTGTTACATCGTGTCAGCGGAACCTATGTATGGCCAAGGCCTTAAGACAAAAACCTTTAGCTGTCACCAGAGACATAAATATATATCGCAGGCGAGAGGACTGAACCGTGTCCAGAGGGTCCGGGGGGGCCGGGAGGATGATGTGCTGAGGTCCCGCTGGCAGCGCTCATGGCCGATGGAATCTGAAAACACACAGGCTCGAAATCAGTAAAGAATAAAATACATAAAACATTTATAACAGATATACTGTAGCTGGCCATACAATCATTTCCAATGCTTGAGTGCATGATTGTGTCACAGCATTTCAACAGGTGCTGGTTAAAGTAGTGTAAAATATTGAGTGCTCCCTACTATAGCAGATCCAAATGTTCCAATCTTATATTGTGTCGTTATAAAAATGTGATTGAAAGATGGATTCCTTTTTTTCTAGTGGAGAGCCATTCAACAACAACAACAAAAAACATGTTACACAGATATAATAACAGACACATAGAGACTGAACATAAACTTTATTGGCAATCGATGCCTGGGGCTAATAAACTGGAGTCTAACCTTCTGTATATGATGACTTTAATGTGGTTAGTGAGAATGGCTTTAGGGGAGCGGAGTAATATAAATATTGATCAATGCGAGCTAATAAGCAGCAGGGTTTACAGTGACGAATGACTAATGAGGCGTATGTTATGCGGAGGCCATCGACCGCCTGAGTACCTGGTGAACTGTTTGCTGTCTTCATGAACCTCCATCTCACGGCTTTTAAACTCATTCAGCTCCTTCCGGATAGCAGCCTGAGGGGCAGAAAGCACACACACGCACAGGCTTACTCCCAAAGCATTAAATACTGTTTTAATGTTGACGTGTTCTCACATTTCACATGTCGTGGTTCTGCAGGTGACAGCTTAAGTCTGTGACGGACACTGGGCTCTGTGATGTATGTGCAATACTAAAACTGAACAGCAGAGGGCAGGCCTGACGCATATACACACGAAGTGGTTTGGATTTCACATAATGCTTTATGCTTTGTTCGGGTGTCCGTATACTACTGGCCACCTGGTACAGGCATCCTTAACCACCTATATTTTACTTATATTTTCAAGCACTATCATATGTATAGATTATACTCTATACGCTATTTTAGTTTGTCATGTGCGGTACCTTGTCAGCAGGAGTGAGCCGTGTCCAGGGTTTGTCCGCCCGCCGGTCATAATCCTTGGCGTCCGTTACTTCCACGTACTCATTGAAACGTAAGATCCTTCGAGCAACCAGCTCGGCCACTGTGGGCCGCACACTCAACTACACACACACACACAGGCACAAAGAAGACGAGGGAGGCAAAACAGGCCATATTATTTTTTTTGTTTTGTTATAATGAAATAGAATATTCAACATACAACAGTGATGTTTAATTTGACTGTCATGTCCCGTATTGATTTATTTCAACATTTCCAGAGTAGGAGAGACAAAGTAGAGATTAGTTCTATAGTGTAGTTGCGTCGGTGTCCACTAGAGGGCACATTCCAACAATCCATTGCATCATTCGGCCACCTAATGTGACTCATAAGGTGAAGCAAAACATTTTAGCAGCTATATATAGACTTTGCCTTTTCTGTCCTCTCTTAGGAGTGTGTTTTTTTTGTCTGTCTGTCTGTGTGTGTGTGTGTGTGTGTGTGGTTGCTGTTTGCGGTACCTTTCTGGAAAGTCTCCTCTTAAGCTCTTGCTTGGCTTCTTGCTCCTCGGCTTCATTCTTTTCTGCACGAGAAAGAAGCAGCAGAATGATTTCACACCTACTGTGTGCGCAACAAGACTCTCTTATTTATAACCGGGAGATGTGATGGCTGTGAAGAAGCTCAGTTATCCTTATATTATGGCATTGGCTTATTTCTAGTGAATTGAATCTGTAAAGAGAGAATAACCTGGCGTTTTCATGGGCATGCAGCATATTTATGTTTGTGCATATATAGTGTGACGGAAATACATTCTCTCTGGCACTCACAGCCCAGAAAGTAACCATCATCTAACTATACGTATACTATAACCAGAACTACAGTGTATAGGCTCATTACACCTTAAAACATAGAATATTAACGATGTTGAACTTATTCCGATACAATATTCCTATAACGAGATTGTTTTGATCACGTTATAGTGCCATTAAACTTGGACGCTATCTGATTACATTGTAATTACGTGATATCACTGCTGTGATCATGCTGCTGAATGTGGGCTTTTATTATTTTCCAAAACATCACAAATGAAAGAAGACACACAAAGCTTACAATAGACAGTGACTCATCATTCGGACAGACGTAGTTGTCTCGTCCATCAGAGGGGCGTATCTGCGACAACCAATATCCTCAAAATACCCATCTCCTCCTGCCCACGTTGATTCTTCATGTGGTCATCAACCAACAATTTGCACATTTATTTATTTATTTAGTACTACTTTCTGACCTTTGTAATTCTTCCTACTTTGACTGTATTGCCACTGTAACGCCCGAATTTCCCCTTGCGGGACAATAAAGGACTTTCAATTCAATTCAATTCAATAGGAAATGGCGTCATGCGACTATCTAAGCTTCTCGACGTGAACCGTATTATAAAAAAATGAGGATGAATTGTGAATGTGCTTCAGAAACTTACGCCTGAGGATGTTTCTCTGCTCCAGCTCCTCTGTGGTGGGTCTTTGGCTCAGGCGTCTGAGGAGAGGGGGGGGAAGTGTTTTCTTGTGCATTCGCACCATTTTAACAGTTACATTTTCACAGCACAACAACTTTGTGTGTGTGTGTACCTGACTAGTTTGCTGCCTATCTGCTGGCGCAGCTCGTGTCTCTCCGTCTCCGAGCTCCGCGGCAGGATGTTTTTCTCCTCCAGCTCTCTCTTGCTGGGTCGGTTCCCCAGCTTGATGTTCAGGGTGTCTCGTCGGCGGATCTTGATGGCCAGAGAGCCTGGAGATGTAAAAAAACAAAAAACACACACACGGCAGCAGGGAGAACTCGTTTTAGGATCCTCGGGGCCTCGCAACAGACTGCATGCTGATAATAACCAAACTTCATGAGGCAAGTTAGAATCTACAAAATGAAAAACACGGAGTCTAGATGTTACAGTAGGTACCGTGTTGCGGATGTTTTTTTTTTTTTTGTGATGAGGACTTTAAGGACAGTCGAGTAGACGTTAGATAACATAGTTGGAGAAATATGAGGCCAAATTTCCTGTGCTCGACCACAAGAACAAATAACCCACTACTGGTGATGCAAATCATTCCAGGATGTACCACAGCTGTTCTTGAGCGTTTCTAACGTAAAAAAAAACAAAAACAAAAAACAACCCCAAGGGACAACTAACCAGGGACGCGCATCCCACGTGGGAACCGGGGCTCATTTCAAAGTTCATATTCAGCGGCTTGTCTAAAGTGATCTCCAGCGGTGGTTTTTGGACCTTTTTCTCTCTCTCTCTCTGGTGTGACGTGTGACAAACCGGTCTTACTGGTGGTGTACTCGTCTTCCTCCTCGTCTTCCTCCTCCTCCTCATCGCGGTACAGGATGGGTCCGTCGGAGTCCGAGTCGCTGGCCTGGCTGTCCCTGGGCCTGTCAGGGATCACCGTCACCTCTGCGTGGTCCGTTCTCACACTCAGACCCTGGGTCCTTTCAGCCCTGCAGGAAACGAAAAAAAGAGCGACGAACCATTTTAAAGATTAGGGATTTTTTTTTGTGTGGCTTTCATATTTTTACCTCGGACTGTTGTCCACAGTAGACTCCGTTAGTCCTCTCTTCTTGTCCTCCTCTCCTCCCTCCTCCTCTGTCCTCCCCTCTGTCTCCCCCGGCGGGCTGCTGTCCGTCTCTCTCTCGGTGAAGGACGTCTCCTCTGTAGCCGCGTTGACGTGTGGAGGATGAGATCTGGGTTCAGGGGACGCGCCTTTGTGGGCGTCCTCGTCGGGAGGAGAATGGGACGCGGCCCCGGGCCCTTGCGTCTCTCTGCTCGAGGCCTTGGTGTCTTTAGAAACGGGCAGAGGTTTGGGCGCCCTCGGCCTAGGAGTAGGAGCTTCCATGGCGGCCTTTGGGGCTACAGAGGAAGAGCTGGGAGTGCACGGCCTGCGGTGGGTCCTGGCGTCTGTCCTTTCGGTCTGTGCCGCAGCACCGGAGTCCTTAGACGCACGGGAGCGAGGGGTGGAGGCGGAGCCGGAGGTGGAGGCCGGGGTGGGTTTGGATGCGCTGCCCGTCTTCTTTGGATGGGAGGATTTGGCTGAGGGGAGAAGACACAGGATGTTTCTAGTTTCTAGCAAAAAAAATGTGGTCTCAGCTGGAGAGGGAGGTGTGGGGGCTGGCAGATTGGAAAGGTTTTTAAGGTACATTAATGCTACTTTAAGATCTTCAGTGTGACTAGTGGGCGGTGAGAGAAAACAACTGTGAATTAACTTAAAAAAAAAAAAAATGTTAAAAAGAATATCCCACTGATTAGTTTTTTTGTAAGATATTGAAAATTGTTCCAAAATATATGTGCATTTCTAATCTAATGTGGTTTGAGGCATGAACAAACAGGCTGCCCGCCATAATGGAACTGATTCTAATCACATCTATTTACAGTGACAAATGTGAAAAAAAAAAATATATATATATAAAAAAAAAAAAAAAAAAAATATATATATATATATAGATATTTAACACTGACTGCAGTTATCCTCCAAGTGTGTGTGTGTGTGTAGTGTGGCTGTGTGCTGGTTCAAGCAGCCGGAAGGGAGAGGTGAAGGAAAACACACATAGGCCTGAGGAGAGGAACATTACGTTCAGCGGAACAGACTGCACACACACACTCAAACACACACACCCACACACACGCACACGCACACTCTGGAGACATTTACAGAACTGTGCAAATACCCCCTCACTTCTGCTTTCTCACAGAGGCATCGTGACTGATCAGAACACTTGAGAACACAGAGCAACTCACTTCACCGGAAATCCTTTCTAATGAGAAATATACACTCTCCGGAGGGAGAGGGAGAGGGAGAGGGAGAGGGAGAGAGAGAGAGAGAGAGAGAGAGAGAGAAGGGGGGACAGGGACTTCAGATACATTATGAAGTGTGCACAAAGGGTTTACAGACGCAGGCGGAATCTTCTTTTTTTTTTTACCCCCATCGAACAACGTCACAAAGCACATTTTCCATGCATGGGACTCAGGCAGGCGGGGAGAGAACATCAACAGGCAGACAGGGCCCAGGCTCCAGGCCCCCAACGCCCCCCCGAACTTACCGATCACGCGCCCCGTGTTGTTATTGCCCCGTGGGTTAGCCTTAGCCTGTGTGCCCGAGGAGCCCGCCTTGCCTGTGGGTTTAGTCGTCTTTTTAGTGGCCGCCGTGGCCTCTCTGTGCCTGTTTGTGGCCGCGGCGGGATTGGAGGCCGCCGGCAGAGCGGCGCTCTGCGGCTTTTTGGCCTGAGCGTCCGGAGGTCGCACCCGGCTTCCCCGGGCGAGGGGTTTGGGGGCGCGCCTCCCTGAGTGGAGCGGAGGAAGAGAAACGGGAGAGTGGAGAGGGAAGACGCATAAAATGGACGGGCAGGAAAATCAGAGCAGACAGAAGAGGACGGAAGATGGATTCCTTTCTTGAGAGCTAATGATGATGAGAAAAAGATAGTAGACTATCCAATCATGAGATAAGACTTTTTCCCAGTCAACAAATGGGGATATTTGGGGGAAAAGAGATGAAGAAGATAAGATGAAGAGATACCATGAACCCATTAACCTTCCAAAAAAACAAACCCACACCTTGATACACCTTGTGTGCGCTCTATTACTGTATCCACAGCGCTCCGGGCCTGAGCCTTTGCGTTTATTGACCAACGCACAAACAAATGGCTCCGAGCTCAATGCTAACAGGGTTGAGATGAAAACAGCAACAACACTTAGTCGCAGCATCAGAGGAGGAGGGCGGCGGCCCCGTCTCCTCGGGGAGGCACGGGGAGGCATTAGGAGACGGAGAGGCCGCTCCGGTTGGCCCGAGAATACCTGCTGCAGGCTCCCACGGTAATGGCAAGATCTATTTGGACACATTAGGCCCCGCGCAGAGGGCCCGCTGAGGGTTCAATGTCAGAAAAGGGCTGCCGATACAAAATGCATTCCACCACTGACGGGAGGAGTGGGGGGAAGAAAATAAGAAAGGTATATCTTGGTCTTCAAAAAAAAGTTTAGTCAAGGATTGGTCCAGGGCCTATGGAAGTCCCACATTCCCGAGAGTTACGGCACATTCACTTATAATATATAGGTATATTTCTGATCAAGGAGGAGTGAAGGATTGGAGGAAACCGTGACTACTATTTTTTTTTTGTTCCATTCAACAATAAGACTAACCCCCCGAAAGATATTATTGAAATGAATCATACAATGATTCCAGATGATTCAAATGTCTTTGACACGGCACATGGCCCGGGCGTTACCTGGCGTGTCCTCCGGGCCGACTGGCTCGCCGGCTTTGTCCTGCTGCTGTGTGTCTGGAGACTCGATGTCCACTTGGACCTCCTCGGACGTCCCGCTGGACGTGGCATGGCCGTTGAGGTTTTGACTGCCGATTGGTTCTTCTAGAGGAGGCGCAGGAAGAAAAAAAATTGCACAAAAGAATGTGAGCAGACATGTAGTCATATGTTCTGAGTTAGGCATTACTCAAGGCAAATGTGACGGCATTTGACTATATTTAGTGAATATGATCAATCTGACATTTGAAAGGACAACGACATGGAAATTGGACACCATCATAGTTTTACTACCACCATAATTAACGTCAGATATTTCGAGACGGAACGATTGAAGGCCGAGACTTTACCTTGGTCGGGGATGAGAACTCCCTTCTTGATCAGCTCCTCCCTGGTTTGTCTGGTGGAGATTTTTCTCTCCAGAACTGAAGGATAAACGAGGTCATGGTTTTATTCAACGGGCTAATTCATTTATCTTCGTTAGCATTCATGTCTGCTGAGGCGTAGCAGGACTGCTACACTAGGTTCCTCCTGCCATTGCCAAAAACATCACGCAATCTCCTCGCAGCCGCACCGCGAAGATGAGGAACTAAGCTGAGCAGTATTCAAGGTTTTTTTTTTTTTTTTTTTTTTTTATATATACCTTGACATAGCAAAGCAATATTTGAGGCGATCCAAAGTGGTGTGCAGTCCGTGCTGCATCTCATGCTCCTGAGTGAGGAGAGAGGAGGGAAAACATCCCAAACTCTCAGGACTCAAAGTTTCAGCCACTGAATTCTTAACTGGCTCCAGATGTGATGCACTCTGACCTTTGACCTCTGAGTCCTGGAAAATACGCTAGGCTAATAAAAGCAAATGCCGCCAGATTAGATAATCCACTTCCTCGTTTAGTAAGTTATACCCTTTTTTTTTTGCGTGGACCGGAGCCTGAAACTAACCACAGGAGTTAACACAAGAAACTCACTCAGCTCAGACATAACGTCCAAAAATGTGATGTTGTGTGTCGACACCAAATGGGAGGACACCCGTGCCATTTAAATGACAACGCGCACACTGGATGTCCCACCTTTGGAGAGGTCCTGGAACTTGTCGCTGGTCTTCTTCTTCCTCCACTTCCAGGGTTTGAACAGTTTTCCGAGGGACGACAGCTTGCCTCGCGGCTGTCGCGATGCAGGGGCATTCTGGGTATTGGTGGCGCTGTCAACCGCCACGTTACAGCTGGCCAGCGATGATGATTTCTCCAAACCATCAACTAAAGGGACACAAGAAATACAAAAAAAAAAAATGATTTTCAAAAAATCAGGGCAAGCAACAGCTGAAAAGGCCTACTTTGAGTATTTTCATGAAATAATATATATCAAGTAAATCCCACAATGCAACTCAGCCTTCTTCATCAAAAGAGGAAATATTTATAACTCTGTCGCAGCACAGTGTTTGCACAGTGTGCGTGTCTGTGTGTGTGTTGGCTGGTTAGATCCTTGTCCTTCCACCTCTCCTCCTCTTCCTGTTGAAAGCAAAGTGTGTGTGTGTGTGTGTGTGTGTGTGTGTGTGCCATACCGGAGGCTTACAGAGGAAAGAGAGGTGGTGTGTGATTCCTAAGATTCCAGCTGAGGACATTTTTTTGTTGTTTTTTTTTCCCAGCTACACAACACAACACTGCTGAATCACCGAAGCCTCCCGAGTGTAGTGAGCCCAGCACAGATCAAACGTTTAGGATTTCAGGTGCACAAAGCATATTATTTGTGACCACAAATTCTTTTATTCTCTCTCTCTCTCTCCTCCTACGTTATTTCTCACCATAAAATGAACCAACTGTAGGACCTGGAAACTGAATTGAAGATTGGTTGATCATTGTGAATAGTCGTACCCTTGTTTTCATTTGAAAGGTACATTTTATAACCCAAGTGTGAGGGTTTTTGCTTTTTTTTATTTTTTATGTGGGCATAAATACAGGACTGGGAGGCCTGTACTAATACTGATGTGTGGAAAACACATTGGAGTCGCGGCCGCAGGTCTGAACCAAATCTATGTCAGCAGCTGTTGCAGAGATACTGTTTCATCCGGCAGTTTTAACAAGTACTGCGGATTTATTTAAACACTGGAGGACAGTAGAGTAGTAGAGGAGTTGTGTTTGTGTTCTCCACAAAACGATGGAAAACAAAACTGCGGTTTCTGTAACTGATGGGTCCAGTGGCATCTCTTCGTGCCTCCTCCACATTTTTAGTCACACAATTAAATATCCGAGAGGGAGCGCTGAGTCAATCACCGCTTCGTTCACGGCTTTTCCACAAAACTTCACACCTTCCGAAGTCCTCAAGAAGTGACTAAAAGAAAGTGAAGCTTGGAGGAAATTTCCAAAAATGCACCAACCGTCCAGCCTCAAATGACAAGAAAGTCGGAGGGAAAAACAGGCCGGATTTAACATAGATCAAAGCTGGAAACACACAAAGGAAGTGTTCTCATTTGCAACTGAACCATTTTTTTGGAAAATAAACAAACAAAAAAAGATAAATAAACCGTAAAACCTAGCAAGGCGTAACAAGTATGATAATTACACCCTAACGTTTAGGTGTAATTTTGTTCACAATGTGGCTTAATGGCCATATACAACATGGAAATTAAGAAGCGTTGCCCAGTGCATGGCCTCCCATGACACCAATTTCATCCCCTCTCTCTCTCACACACACACACACACACACACACACACTCACAAACACACACACACACTTCCTGAGCCCGTGTTGACATGAAATCACAACAATAGATGCATTTCAGCAGCTAATGATGGGAAACGGGCTAACAGCGATTATCTTCACCATTAGTCTGACTATTAAACCTCGAGTGGGAACCAAACAGGGACAATAGAACAACTTACTTTTGGAGAAGAGGAAATAAAGAGGAGAAGGAGAAGAGAGAATAAAAAAAAAAAACAAGGTTAATCTTTATTTTAGAGGACACAGCTCTCTTTCTTAGAGTTTGTACAGTAAAGAGCTAAAAGCTCCTTTAAGGAAAATAAGATTCGAGACTGATGTGTGTCACGAAGCAATACAGGAAACTGATATTTTAGTGGGCTTGTATACATGTCACACACATGCACTTAACAATAAATCCACAGTGAAAGTGTTGAGTCGCATAAAAACTCCCACAAGAGCAACTTCACGTCTGGGAGTCAGTAAATTACACTTACAGCCGCTTTTATTGCACTGTTAATTGATCCCAGCTCCATTCTACAGAGTTCAGGACAGCAGAGGCAATTTTTTTCTTTTTTTCCTAGAGAAAAATCCAGTCCTCACAGGGGAGTGTCTCACACAGCGGCCAAATAAGCCTTGAGATTTGTTCATTTGTTTCTGCACCATGAACAAATGATTTGCTGATCATTTTTACAAAAGTGGACGTGTCTTATAATCAGTGACATCCTCTTTAGGTAAACCTGGGTGAATTCGAGTGAAATAAAATCCATCCATTATAAACAGGGACGGAAAAAAAGTTGTGCGCACGTTATCCCACATCTCAACTGCTGACTCAACTCCATGATTCCGCCAAAGCATTTGTTGCGGCAAATGACTCACACGCGTTGTCATGGCGGGAGGGTGAGCGGGGATTTGCATAGCAGCTGTGGAAGTGGACGGGATAATCAGAAACACAACCCGGGACACAAAACACAAATCTGGAGAAACTTCTCTCACACACCCACACACACACACACTAGTATATTGAGTATATTGCGCCATGACACACAGGACCTGTAATATAATTTAGAATAAACAGATTTAACTGAATTTTTTTTTTGAATGCATGTTTGACAAGCTTCTCTGGTCAGCCTTTCCTGGGTGGGAGGAGTTTGGTCGTCAGACAGATTCAGATCACCTGGTCGCTGCACTATATAAGCTGTTGACTAAAGCAAACACTGCCTTTGGTTTGGGTTTTATTGTTTGTACTTGAATTTATTTATTTATTAAATTTTTTTCCTTTAAAATAATCTGAGTTTTAGTTGAACTCTTGTGTGTGGTTCCTCCACCTTGAGCTCGCTGGTGACATACGTCGTGTATTGTCTGGAACAACATTATTATGATAAAGCATTAATGTGCTGTGACAGAGCCAGACTTTTTTTTTTTTTTTGCAGGAACATGTGTTGGTTCAGGAGTGTGGGGGGGGGGGAAGGGTGAGGCTTCCTTCCTCCGCTGCAAGCCACCGGGGAGGGAAGGAGCTGAGGAAAAGGGACTGAGGGGGAGACCAAGAGACAGAAAAAATGGGAAGCGAAAGAAGGAGTGAGCTGGAAACTGAGGTGGGGCAAAAAGTGGATCATGGGGGGAAAAAAAAGGAGAGCAGAAATGGGAAAGGAAAGCAAAAGAAAACTTTTCTAAAGAGGTGTTGGACGAGGGCGGGAGGAGAGGCTTCAGGCTTTTAGCTCCACTTGGGTCATTTCTTCCACATTTCTGTCCAATGTGGGACGGCGAAGCACAGCCGAGCCTAACTCATGATACTCACAGGACCCGGCAGCTGGGATTAAGTCAAAGGAACAGCGAGCGAGAGGAAATCCAACAGGAAGCTGCAGCTTTACAGTGTTTTAACATGACCGTTAATAACTCGGCAGGTCTCGCAGGACATATCTCACATCCATGTTCTGATCACAATCAATCCACCCCCCGCTCTCAGTAATGTAGATTCAGCGTCTACAGCACATCACGTCTTCATTATGTAACTCTGAATGCAGCAGCGCGGAGCAGTTTACGTCATTATGACAGCCCCAGGTTCTCCACACACAAAAACATTTGTTTTATATTTTTTTGACTTTAAACGCTGACAGCCTCGTAAAAAAGGGTCCAGTTTTCATTAGGCGGCCCGTCCTCGCTTCCTGTAGCTCACTGCCCATGAAGGATGTGAATGAATGTGGAATGTTTACAGCTATGGGAATATACATGGATATGTGTACACTTGCCCAGTTTGGTGTATGCATCTATAGTTTGTGTATAACTTCACTTGGCACTGAAAAAACGTTTTTCTCCGACTATTGACATCTTAAAAAGTCCAAAATCCATAAATGCTCCTCTTACCATCATCGCCCCCGGTGTAGTTCTCGAAATAGATTTATCCATCAGTGAGTCTGATGATTTGGCCCGAGGTTTTTAGAAATATCGGAGCCATCATCACAGTAATATCTGTGAACACAACACCTGAAACTACTAGTTCCATATGGTCATCATAACTAATAACTAAAACGTGACTCATGACTAACATCGACACGAGTGATGGGAAGTCTTTGCCTCCCTGTTACCTGGATAATAATAACATCTTTATTTATCTAGATTTAGTTGAACTAATGGTTGATCATCTTTCCTGTGAAGCCCCGACGGCCATTATTGGAGCTCCTTGTGGATTCAGACAAGACTTTAGTTGGCCAACCGGATCCTGACTGTGACTTATAATTGTAATGTCAAATTTGCATTGGGTTGCATGTGGCTTCACGTATGTGCGTGTGCGTGCGTGTAATCCCTGCCCACTTCTAGGGAAATGATAGGGATTACCACCCAGCTGCTGCCCTTCGTGTTATATGGATCCATGTCAAACTGACTGCCGGGTACACACACAACACTCCGCCACACAACAATGCAGCTCTATGAACACAATATCTCACACACAAATGTGCACACACGCACACCGCTTCACAGGTTCTTTACACACGGAGACGTGATGTTATACATCTAGAAACACATGTATTTATATCTAAAGAAAAAGAGTGCTACCATGATGCCAAACGCGCGTGTTAATCTGAAGTGTGTGTGTGTGTATGTGTGTATGTGTGTGTGTGTGTTCATCTGACTTCCTCCCGACAGGAAGCTACTGAACTCTTTGTTTGTGTGCGACTATTTGCAAGTTTCGTGAAATAATCCGACTCAAAAGTTACACACAACAAGAAACGAGCGTACTTCCTCAATATAACATAGCGGAATGTGTGTGTGAGAGACTTAAATGATCACACACAAAGACACGCACACACTCACCGCTCGCGGGCTGGGACACGGCGGACCCCGCAGTCTGACCCATGTTGTGTTAATCCGGAGCCCCCGGGCCGCACCGGGCCCCCACAGCCGCGATCAGGGCCTCCAAACGCCGCACGGACCCTCCCCGCTCATGTCTGCACGGACCGTGATGGCTGGAAAGTTGGTTCGGTGACTGACTGGAGACTCGTAACTCCCTCTCCCTCCCCCTTCTCCCTCCTCCCTCCTCCCTCCTCCTCTTGAGAGCCGCGCCAGAACGCCTCTCACCCCGGGATAACAGCGGGGTCAAAGGCCCCCAACACCTCCATCCAGCGGATTATAAACATAAACATAATCCGGAAGGCTGGTGTTTGTATTTTTGTATGTAATGGCATGAAAACGTTTTATTATTATTATTATTATTATTATTATTATTATTATTATTATTATTATTATTATTATTATTATTATTATTATTATTATTATTATTATTATTATTGCAGAAAGAAATGCCAGAAATAATCTGTGACCAGTTTCTCAATGGGATTTTTTTTCTAGTTTTTTACTGTTATTTGTTGATTTCAGCTTTAAGGAACAAAGCCGGACATTTCCGCTGTTTATCAACTTTTTATATACTAAATATTTAACCACCCAGGCTAGGAAATGAACAGGAAGAAATGAATCCAAACAAAATACAAAAAACGCAAAAAATGGCGATTTGATGGAAAAACAAACTCAACATATAACAAATAATAATAATAATATATTTCCTCTCTCATTAATCATCTTCAACCCATTGGACCAAGCTGCTTTAACTTGCAATGCACTATTTATAATGTATGCTATACTATATTGCTGTATAACTATGTATTACACCTTTACATCTGAATACTTATTCCAATTCTAATTGAGTTTTCTAATAATGTTAAGGAGGCAGCATTGTGTGTGTAGAGCACAGATTAAACAGTGTGTGGTAGAGACCTGTTCATGTCTGGATATCACTGATATCCACAAATAGACTTCACTCTTGATCCCTTGAAGCGGGGACAGATAAGAACATACAGCGGGATGATGATATTGAAGTGGATTAGTAACTAATGATTATTTTCATTACTGTCGTAATGTAAATGTCAACAAACCAATAAGGAGGAAATGCTTAGTTTTGCCTTTGAGGGCACAACATTTTTGGTATTGGTTTATTTGTCCAGGAATTGATTTGATTTGAGGAAATTAATGAATGAAACCATTAAAATGAAAACAGAAAAAAAAATCCCAAGAAAATGGAACACTTAAAGCTATCCCTTGGCTATGGCCCAGCGTCACTCTATTTTTAGTTTATAGACTCCATAAGGAATCATTGATTTTATGGTCTGGACTTTGCTGTGGCTGTGGAGTGGCGGCGCACTAAGTTCTACTGTGTAGACAAAAATGGTGTTTGCACAAGGGAGATAAAATAATGAATGCAGTGTTGAGGAAATCAAGTGGGAGCCAAATGTGTCAGGATTTGTCCACACAGCCGCTAAAAGATTTGATGACAGGACACAGAAATCATATCTCTTGTGATATGAGACACACGAGCTAAAGTCCCTTCACTGATGGCCGTGACAAACCAAGGCAAACACTGCTGCCTCTGAATGGCGCTCGGGATGATGTGTGGGCGTCTGTGTGTGTGTGTTTGTCTGTGTGTGTGTGTGAGAGAGAGAGAGAAAGAGAGCAAGCTTTATCTGTCATGACTGTCAACAGTGACAGATGAGACCATGCAGAATCAGGCTGACAAAGCACACACACACAAACGCACACACAATGTGACATTACAAGCCAAGACTGCCCTCTAGTGTTCACTACATAACTCAAATCACTGCTCTGCATTTCCAAGGAATGAATGATTCATTAGTTAAAATCCAGTTTTGTTTTTGTAGTATACATTATTACAGGCCTGGCACATACGCTGCTCTTATAGGGGGGACTTCAGTGCAGACCAAACTAAACGGGGACGGGAAGGAAGCATGTGGAGAGGTGGAAAGATGTGGGACAGCAGGACGAGGGCTGCTGTCCCTGAGTCTTAGCACAGGAGAAAAGTCCAAATAATATATATATTCATAAATATGTTTTATGTAGGTATAAATAATAATGATAGAGGTGATCCGAGTGGACCTGCGGAAAGTTGACCAGACGTGACTTTTATGCAAATCTGAGCAAGAAAACACAATCCAAACTAAACAATTCAATGGGACATCCTATTGAGTAGGGGATATTTGTATTTGAAGGTCACGCTTTTCCGCAAGCTTGTGCATCTTGACACCAAATGACTAAAAACAACGGAAGGTGTCTGACCTTTCCATTGACTGGAAAAGCAAAAAAATAATGGGCAGGAGAGGAAGAGGAGGAGGAGGAGGAGGAGGAGGAAGAGGGCCAGGAGAAAGTAAAGGAGTCATCAAATATTAAGTAGTAGCCTCAGCGGAACTACGGGGTAATAATTGTTTAAGTGCTTCTTTTCAGAGCTTTTCTCTCCTCCCCCTTGATTTATTTATTAAACTCAGTTTCTTTGAGGGTTCACAACAGGGATAATCTGTGTGTTTTGCGCAAAGTGTGCCTAAATGCTTTTGTGCATTCATGATCCTGTGTGGATTTGACCACAAATTGTCACAAAATGTTGAGTCTGACTCAGCAAAGAAAATCCAGCAAACCCAACTCAGCTGAGAGGAACTAAATGGTCTCAAGTACACAACTGCCGAATCTAAGCGTTGTACCGTGGAACCTTCAATGGTCAAAATCGTTGTCTTTATTAGGATTCGCCTAATATGCAGCATATTCCATGTTATTGCTTGCACCTTCATAATGCACTGACTATTCGGGGCGTTAACTTTTTCATATTAAATACATTTTTTCTCCATAATTCTCTCATTATAGTCAGGTTTCTGTCCGAAATGCTCCAAAATACTTGCTAATTAATGTGCAATTCCATGCATTGCTCCTGTGCAAATATCGTGAGTTAAGTGTAACTGTGTGCCATTAAGTCATTGTACGAGAACCAATGATAGGATGCGATTTAAAAAGCACCAATAAAAGGATATGGAAAATGCAATAGCCCTAACAAATCAAATGAACAAGGTTGTGTAATTCTCCCAATCAGCAGCTTTACACAATGACATCATGAATATTTCATCCTTGAATAGCAATTGTGGTATAGACTTTTACATCACAAGTTCACCTCAAAGCTGCCTCTGCCCTGAGTCGGGGTTTTGGCTTTCTTGGTATTTTCACATTTAGCGCTCCTCTGCGTGGGTTTTTGAACCGTTTTGAGAATGAACAGCGAGGCTTGTGGCTTCGGCTGTTGACAGCGATCTCAAATCGTAATTTCATTTAGGACAACTTAGGCTCTGCACATGATCCAACCCCCAAGACTGAAAGGAAGCCTGTACACGGTCCGGTATCCAACAATGCCTTGCTCACAAACAAAACGTTGTTTTCATAATCCGATATACATTTCTATCAAAAGGATATCTACATTAGGACATGAACTGTTCACTCTTTTGTTGTATCGATACAGTAGTGGTTACTGTCATTTCTCTTCCCCTTCCCATCTGCCAGACAACTCATCTGCAACCCGATCTCCTGTTTGTTGTATTCTGTTTGGCGCAAGCCATGGGCCGCCATCCCTGCTAAAATGTTGCCTGTATAAATCAATAGCTGACATCCTGCCAGACAGGAGGCTGAGAGCAAGGAGAGGAGGAAAGAGCATCGCAGAGACAGACGGAGAAAAAGACAGGGACAGAGAGAGAGCAGATATTCTGGATCTCTTTAATAATAACAAGCACAAAATAAAGGCCACGGAGGCAAGACAATGGAATAGCATGCAGGGTTAGAGACGTAACACACAAAAACGGCAAAAACACTGTGTATGATGTGAGGCCACGACAGGACAAAATACACAAATAGCAGCCAGCATTTATTTCTACACTTTCATATTCTTTCTATTTAAGGTCATATCTGCACAGGTTGAGTGGGGAGCTCCTGTTGATGGCAAAAAAGCTGTGCTGAGCATCCACAGTTGTGTCGTGCTCAGCGGAAACGTGTGGCTCCAAGTTAACTTTCACTTGGTCCAATTTGGATGACATTACTCGGGTTAGGCGAGCTGCTGATTTATGAGTAAGACAAAGTAATATATCATTTTATCACAATCCGAAAAAAAAACGAGTAAATAGTACCAATGTGAGTGTGTCTTTTGGCTATGCACGGAGCACGTTGTAGGGCAAAGAAATTAGAAAAAAAGCTAAATCTATGCACTGAACTGGAGCATGTGCAAGGCACAAATCTCTCAAACCAAGAGTGCAAAAAAATAGGAAATGTATACAGTCAACAGTGAGCAGAGATAAAATACACAAAAGAGAGAGAGTCATGAGTGACCATGCAGCCTCACTGTAGACACATCATTTAACATGTGCTTGAATGTGCATGCGTGCACAGTGACACACAACTCTTTTGCATTGCAAAATGCTGTTTTCACAAATTCAGCAGAGCTTGAATCTATTCAATACCCAGCACACACGCACAGACACAAACAGACACACGCACACACAAGGGAGGGTGGATTTAAGTGGATTTATTTCTGTTAATCTTACCTGAAATAAAAGAAAACAACCAAACAAGTGGAATCTAAAAATCTCTGGCTCTCTCTATTGACACAATGGCAGCAGGAAGTTTTTTTTATTTTATCCATAATATGTTATGACAACCTCTGCAAACAGTAATTAAACTATATTAGATAACATGGGCCCGATATAGCCTGTGTGCTTCCTCTGAGCTGAGGGTGTCGACATCCATTGTCATTTCAGTCCGCCAAGCCCATGAGGGCAACAAGAAAAAAGGCCACTTGTAGTGTAGCCGCCGTGACTGTGGATGTGGCTTTGTGGGCAGACTTACAGCTTCCCTTTAAACTTAAGCACACAATCGCCACCGCTTCATAAACATTTGCCAAACAGCATTTAAATAAAAGTAAATATTCTTTATATTAATGTTCGACGTGCGGCATTAGCATCTTATTAATAGTGTTTGTGTCTCTCTACAACATCATGCAGGGCCGTGTGTTGTTGTCGTCGTTGCCGTGGTTATTTTGGACTATGAAGACCCCGCTGGAGCGCCGATAGACACACACCCACACACACACACACACACGTCTGCCATATCAGCCAAATGATGAACGACACCAACACTGACTGAGTCATGTGCACATTTGAATGCAGCGTGACCTCCCTGTGTTTCATTTCTTTAACCGCGTGTACACAACACTACCAGCCACTCAGACACAGGTCTGTGTGTGTTGCACAGCGACATGCAACCTTGTCCCCGGCTGACAGGTGACACCCACAGCTACACATAAAGACGACACGAGGGGAGAAGTGATGGAAGGATTGTCTCTGTGTCAACAACGAGCCTTTTGGTTCACACCAACACGGACGTGACACAAAGTCAACGACAACACCGGCGCAGAAATACATTTAAAAAACAAAAGAACCGGAACATGCAGCCTGTGGTCCGAGGAGGAAAACTCACCATCATGTTCCATGATCTGACCCAGGTAATATTATCAGCAGTGTGAGTTGATCCCTGGCTCTTCCCGATACACACCACCTCTCTGCCTCCCTCCCTCCCCCTCTCCCCCTTTTCCCTCCCCCAGTCTTCCTTCTTCTCCTATTTTCTCTCCCCTCCCTCCCTCTCACCATCTACCAGCCTCCTTAGTCACCCTGCCACCCTCTCTCAGTCTCTCTCTATTGTCTGCTACTCATTTGCCCCTCCTCTCTCCGTCCATCCATCCCTCCCTCCTGACTCCCCCCCTCGCTCCAATAATGAGCATTAAAAGTTAATGTTTGTTTCCATCTCTGCCCCCCCCCCCCTCTCTGTCTCTCTATCTGTGTCTTGTCCTGTGTCAATCTCTCTCTCTCTCTCTCTCTCAGGGTTTTTCCTCTTTACTCTGGCCACTAAGTCTGGCTACTTGTCTCATTTTTCTTTTCATTTTCCCATCTGAGTGGAGGTCCCACAGTGACGTCGGAAATGAGAAGAAGGAGATGCGAGAAACGGATGATGAAGATCGGATGCAGATTAGGGGTCATTGCTAAAAATGTATGTATAAAGGGAGAGAGGAGGACATTGAACGAGGGATTCAGCTAATAAGCAGGAAGTTTGATCTTTATACAGTGTGTTCACTTTTCTCCGCCTTTATTTTTATAGGCATTTTCAGCAGGTCGTTATAATGATTAAAAAAGGAGACCCAATAAATGTTGGCTATCTTTTAAAGAAAAAAATAATAATCATTTTAAATTGGTCGATCAACAATTGTTGCTGAGAAATACAAAATTGCATCGAGAGAAAAAGTTGAGTTGCTTTAAATATCACCTGACACGCACGGCGCCACAGTGACTACGAAATCATAAAAACAACGTGGATCATAAACATAACATCAGTAATATCGATAGACCCAACAATAAACTCTGAAATATATGCACACAGAAGTAGAACTAGAGAGAACTAATACATAATAGAAAATGTTTATTCTAGATTAGAATAGACACACCCAAAAGTTCATATTGAGTACCGATCAAGTTACAGTGAGGGAAAATAGTGGTTGTGGAAATTGTTCTCCTATTTTATGCTGCTGCATCCCTTAAAGCTAAAAATGGTTGTTGTTATTTGGTGACTAATGTCTAAGTTTCCGTAACACACACGCACGCACACACACACACAAACGATCGCACACACTGTGCAGTGGTATTTTAACATCCTGTTGTTGAAGAGTTTTGACAAATATTAAGTGAGTTAAAGGCTTATTGAGTAACCGCTCACAGAGTTGCTGATAGAAATGGAGAAAGTGGGACTTTGACTTCCGATGCGGTCCAATGAAACGGCACTCATCAAGCGACACACACACACGCACACTTATTATTATTATATTAAGATATCAGCAGGTCAACAATCCATCAGTTAAACACCAAAACAAATGTCTAACCGCACTCACAATTCCAATTCAAAGAAGACAATGGAATCTAATGTACCTTCCATAAACGTTAAATATCAGAGCTAGCTGGTTAAGGTTTTGGAACCCCCGTTGCCATGGTTACCACGACTACGGGATGGCCATGGCTTGAATCCCCCACTGCCAGAGACCATAGGAGACTATGGCTTGGTAAACAGCAGCCTCCGATGTTAAAGTCCACTGTGTGTTGACCCATCTCTCCACACCGACCACCTGCCACCGCAGACAACAACGTCACATGACTTCCTCCATCCGTTCACAACCAACGCTTGAGGGTCAATGGCAATTTTATGGATGAACCAGAAAGGGGGTTTAGGTCACCTCAACCGTGGTTGATTTCAGCGATGTTGCTTCTGACGGCACACCAGTAGAGGCCCATATTTTGGGTGAATTGCAGTGACTTCAGCTGAATGAATTCACATTCTCCACGGGGTGGATTGTACCAATATCGGAGATCAAATGGGAGATTTTGCAAAACACCGACGTTTCCAACTACAACTCTGTGACAGAAAGGACCTTTCATTCCTGAAGACAACCCTAACCATAACATCTGGAGGATGTCAGAGGATGTGTGTGTGTGGGGGGGGGGGGGGGTAGGGGACGGACTGCTCTCTCAGCAGTACAGAGCATTTAACAAGTAGTTGTTGCAGACTTAGAGAGTGTGTAATTAATGTTATTTTCAGGAGAGTAGCCACTTGGAGCAGAGCACACCACCAGGCTCTCTTTCTTCAGCCTTTCCCCTCTGCCTGCCCGTCCTCCCTAATCATCCTGTCCTCGCATCCTCCATTTGCTCTTTTCATACGTTTCCATGTTCTCCATTAAACTGTCTCCTTCGATTCCCTCTCCTCCTCTCTGTACTTGTTGTTCTCTTGGGTCTCTTTCTTGACCTGGCCTTTCTTTTTTTACTCCTCTTTTCTTCACCATTTATCTATCCTTTTTTATTATGTTTGCTCTTCTCTGCTTGCTTCTTTTCTTTGCCTGAGAGTTACACATTGCCCATCTGGAGTGCCACATGTTATTTACCATCTCAGCCGATACTAAGCATTACTAAGAATATCAATCTTTGGCCTTATGCCTTTTTTTTTGATGAAAGGAGAACATTTATAAAGTGTTTTGCATCTTTAATGATGTTAAGTCTGGCATGTTTAGTGTAGTTCCTTATCTGTATTACTGTGTAGTTTGGTTTGGTGAGCACTTCCTGCCTTTGTCTATCGTCACAATCCTGACAGTATGTATTTCTTAAAGTGTGAGGATTTTTTTTCATCAAACACACCCCGTAAAATGAAGACGAGAGTAATTTATTTCGTCAAGATCTTCTTGTCACACCCGGTTCATTTCAAACATGCGGTTGAGGACATTTCGATGTACATTATTTTCCAGGATCTCTTTAAAGGGGTATATTGGCTCCCTCTGTTGTTTGTTTTACAGACTGTTCAGTTTGTGTTATCACAAAATAGGGTAACCATTGAAGAGATCTCTTATGAATTTAGTTCAACTATTTAATCTAAAATTATGATATCAAACAAGAAAATCCAAATGGGCCGGCCACATAAACAACTTCCGCAATCTAATTACCTTCACTTACAGCTTAACCACAAAAACATTAAAAAAAAGAAGAAAAAAGCCACTGCAACTTCATTTATAGATCTTTGTAATGTTCATTGGAATTAGGCTGCAAAAAAAACAGACCATGTTGAAAAGGAGTATTATAATACATGTCATGCCTGTCGCATGTGTCAGAGCAGGTGTAGGCGTGTAACTGGAGTGGAGAGCAAGGCTGCAGGCTGAGAGCTCGGCTACAACGCTGAATACGGCTGGTGGGAAGTGGTTCTAACCACCGAAACAGTGAATAAGAATGTCAGGTCGCTCTCAACACTAAATGGCTGCAGGCACCAGAACGGTGAGTTTGACACTTAAATAAGGTGCTGAGGACACATAGTTACAGGGTAACACTGTTGCCAAAGACTGTCTAAAGGTGTCAATCCCCCACCCTTGATTCTTATGTTTAACTACATTTCAATAAAGAAAACACCCTAAATGTCAAAGTGAAGACAAACATAAACAGTAATTTACTGGTAAAAGTGATAGGAAATGTGTACTTTTTTTGTGGGTATCATACTGCGAACAATAGTTCAAATCCTGTTGAACTTTTTTTAAATAGTGGGTGACCTGATAAAACTGCACAAAACATAAAGTGTATATTGTATCTACAGACAGTATAGCAAAGCGAATGGGGTTGAGGTGTTTCGTGTAGGAGAACAGGAAGCCACTGCTTCTTTATTAGTCATTTAGATGGTGCCTGAAGCAACTGGTATAACTTGCAGCACACAAAAAAGAGAGTTCATTTATCCTGGCTGTGATACACAGAGGCATTTTTAGATTTTAGATCTAAAGTGTCATAAACTGCTTGATTTATCTTGACTAGGACTTGTATTAATGTATAGGTATGAAACAGCAGCAATCATTTTTTAAAATCAGATTTATAAAGTAATAGAGTGGCTTATCCTACCTGAGCGGGCCCCCCGGAGCCTGAACAGGACCCTGGAGCGGAATCCAGATGTATCCAGACTGAGAGAGCGAAGCCTGGGCAGAGGCCACAACACAGGGAAGTGCCTCATCTCCGTGGAGGTGTCCCCCTCCTCTCCCATGGTCTTCTCCTCTGTCAGTCTGCCCGGAGAGGGGTCGCTGAGCCTTACATGGACTTCTTCATCATCCCCATCATCATCAGCTGCAGCAGCAGGCTGATCGCCCTATTCCTCTAGTCAGACTTTTCCTCTGCAGAAGTCAGACTGTGTGAGTGTGTTCCTGTGGGTTTGGTCAACGCCCATTAGAACGCCTCTGATTGACATGCAGATGATACCTGCTTGATGGCTTTTCAAAATATGATCTGACATCTCATAGAAGGATTGTTAAGGAAATAGTAGCACATGCCAGTCATCTTAATAACTGTTCAACCTGTTCCTTACATTTTTTTTCGTTTCCAAGTTTGAGTGTATGCCTAACATAGGCATAGGAGAGTACTTGAATGTAGGGTGTGTGGCCTAGGTTTTAAAAAGGAATCACCATGAAATAAAATGTGAACTTGGAGTTACACTAATATTACAGGGGGGCTAACATATCAAATAAAAAAGGTAATCTTTTGTTGAAATTCAGAGTATAAACACAACAGGGTGTGTTCATTTTAAGAGAGTTTTTACTTTCTTGACTCAAATACCATAAAAGTAATTTGCATTGACAAACTACAGTAGTGACATCTTAAAATAAACACACCAATGTGGCTGCAAGCCGTAAGACATTAGATGTCGCCAAATCCCCAGTCTGGCTTCACCAGTCTTTATCAAAGAAATCTCAGAGGAGGCTACGGGCAATCTAATAGACCTTCAAACTAAATTAGTTGGTTCAAAGACTGAGTGTGCTTTCGTAAGATAAATGTTTATTGTTGGCGTTAAAAGACTGCAATTTACACATTATATTTAACATTCCAATCAAGGAAAAAGTTATACAAGTCATCTTATCGTTAAAGACAAAAACCAATAGTACTAACTGCAAAAATATAATACTCATAAATGACTTATGGATCTAAGTGCTTTTTATCCCAATTCACATTGAGAGTGTATGGGGTAAATTATTATCTCTAGTAGGAATCATTTGACACTGGATTACTTTCAAACCCAGTCAGATTTAAGTTGTATTTAAAATAAATTGATTAATTGGATTGTTAACGATGGAATCATGATAAAATTGATAATAGTTCATGTAAATTCGTTCAGTAACCTATGTCCCACATTTGTTATAACAACTTCCTTGGTGATTACCGTAAAAACTCAACCAACTACGCACTGGAAATAGAGAAACGGCAAACGAATGAGAATGAGGGGCTGAATTTACCGCAGTCCAGAAACTAAACAAAGGCAAAACCAAATACACGTATTCTAGCCCACACTCGAGGTAAATGAGATTATTTTTTTATACACCACGGAGATTATAAATTCGTGGCGTTGCTTTTTTTCAGAAAATACGCTGCTCTCTTGATACCATGATTAGGGTCTTCCAAAATAAAAAACATGGCGGCTAGCATAACGTAGCACCATGCGTCCAATGCAGCGCACGTATTTGTCAATATGCGGAAGTGGGCGTGATTTCGGTCGAACTGGGTTGGGGAGGCACACACGGGTTGTGTGTCAGTGGAGAGGATGGGCTGACCAAAACGGAGGACACAACCGACGACACCGATACCAGCGGACCCGGAGTGCAGCCGTCACAGGACGGGAAGCTGAGGTACGACGACCTGGTACGTTCAACAACACTAGACTCTAAAATAACGGTCTAGTCCCGCTCTGTTAAAGCTGTCTGCCAGATGTTACGCGGCTGAGTGAGACGAGTCGCTAACGGTAGCTAGGTTAACGTGTAACGTGTGTGGCAAAACTCAACACAGCAGACAGACACAGTTAGCTAGCTGCACTTTAATACATAAAGGGCAGTTTTTATCGTTTGTTTGATATAAATAATGTGGTGTGGTGTAGCTTTACTTGCTAATACAATGCTAACCCCCTGTTAACCTGATGAGCTGCTAACACAAATGTTGACTGGCTCTGAAATTATTCTGTGATTGTGTTACTTGGGTCGACTTTGGAACCAGGTCGTTTGTTAATAACAGACGAGGCTTTACAAGTGAACAATTACCAGCTGTGAATTTGTAATTTTCTGTTTTGGAAACCACATCAATGCAGTGCTAAACAGGGGCCATGTCTGTCAAACGTGTAGCGCATTCACGAGTCTGAGCAGAAATGAGGTTTTTCATGTGAAGCTGAATGACTTTTGACCTTTGAAGAGCTCATTCAGTTCCAACTCTTTATGGCCTCTGTATCTCTGCCTCACCTCGATGCTAATTCACTGCTAAAACCCAATTAATAATATGTGGTAATAAAGTCACCTCAATCTATACCGGATCACCTACAGGGCAAAATCAAGTCCAGCTCACTTGGGATCACTGTATAATCAGATTTATTTAAAACTTGTCTTTTATAATACTGCTTTAAATCGAATGGATTTTAAATACATTACTGTCAAGTGATGTCACACAATAAAATCTCCAATAACCAATGCATTTCATTGTCAGTAAGGTAAATCAGTGATTTTCTGTCTTAATTGAATGTTCTTTGTACACAAATTCTGAAAATTCCAGTTGTTGTCAAAGCCAAGATTAAAAATCAAATAGTTTGACCAACAGAAAACTGAGAGGTATTTAGGGATTATTCTAATGGAGAGACAAGCCAGTATTAACATTGTAGAGGCCAGAAAATGCCTTAAGGGAATCTTTCTTTTTTCTCTTTATAGCATTGCCATCTTTTGAGTAGTGGTTTGTTCCAGGGTGCTTATAAAACTACATATACAGTGCGGATCAATAGGGGCCCAGTTGCAAAGGTTTGCCCTCTGGGGTTAATCAGTCAAGATTTGTCCTTGACACTGAGATTAGTGATCTGCCGTGAAGTCCATATGTAGCAGTTGCAAATGTATAGATAGATATTTAAACAACACTGCTCCACGGTCTCCAGCTGTTGTGTGACTTCTGCTGCTACGGCACTGGTCTTAGATCATGAAGGGGGGGAAATAATCACCTACCGGGCCTTCCAGCTGGCGCTTACTGTTGTTTTATGACTGGTGCTGTGTGACCAGTTGGTTGCCATGTGATGGGTGGACAAAGCCTCCAGCGAACGTAAAGAGCAACTTTACCAGGGGGGATGTTTGCCCTAGAAAGAAGTTATGTCACGTAGCCTTGTCTGTCCTCCTGTGTTTTTTTTTCACTGTATACTCCGACACAAGCAAGTAAAAAAAAAAAAAAAAAAGCTAAACAAATATACGCACTGATGATGGGAGCGCTATAACCCTGAAATAATCAGTCACATGTTTGTGCGTGATCACGCTGTGCACCACAAGAAATAATATTGGAATAGCTATCCGACAATGGGCCAGTGTCTAGTTGCTTACCTAAATTTTAGTTTTGTTGCGCGTCCATAGATTAGCGCGCTTTCTAGTCAGCTGACTGAGTCACTCGATTCCTATGTTGCGCTCCTGCAGAATTATTTTTTATTATTATTGAACAGTTGACGTTTTCTTTTAAAAAGTGTCATCTTGGACCACAGTTATACTACGGATTTTCTCCCTGGTTCATATCTGCGGTAAAGATGTTGGCAAAAACAAAGAACCATTTTTGCGTGTCAGAAATGTTGTGTCCTCACACCTTACCCCAGCCTTTAGAAAAAAAAATCTGCAGAATAAGCTTTACTAACTAAACAACCTTTAAGGTTGATTATCTCTGAGATATTCACACACACACTGACTCACTCCCTCGGTCATATGTCACAGTTTCACTGGTACGCTCTCCAGTTCAAGAGAATATTTCTGTTTTAATGAGTGAACATGCAATTATCTAGTCCAAAAATAAGAGATCCACCCAACACCCAATTTGTTTTTTTTTAAGGTTTTAGAAACGTAGACACTGTTACATTGTTAGTCCAGAGAAACAATTTGTTCCACTCGATATCAGCCATGCGAATGACAAATATAAGGGATTCATAACATCGTCTCCCAAATACGATCCATTTCTAATGATATGGTGGAGAGCCAAATGTAGCACAGTGGATTTGTCAACATGTCGTAGCTGCCAGAAACCAAACTGGGTTCCTTCCCAATTGCTGAGGTAACATGGCCAGTCCAGTCATGACGGATATTCGTTGTATGCGCAGCATTTAAAGATTCGCCCGCACTAACTGTCCATCACAAAAATGTGCGCACTGTTGTCTCTCAAGCCACGTTTATCATGGGCCTGTTAACTGTTTGGTGTTAAGCAGGAAGGGGCTGAAACTCATTATTTCTGTTAATATAGTTTAATGGCCTACACATTTCCAGATTTTAAAAGCTTTGCAATGTAAACGTTTGCTGTAGTTTATTTATTTATATATTTTTAAAGCCACCAAATTGAAAGTGTTTGAATGGAAAACAATATATATATATATACACACACGCACACACACACACACACACACACACACACACACACACATGGTTACCTTTTCAATTCTGTAAGGATTTTGGCTTTGCGCTAACATCTAATTTGCATCTCAAATGCAGAAGCATGAATGTGAGCATATGCATCGCACCTCATTTACGGGATTCTCCAGGCTCCACAAAGACGTCTCTCACTGGTGCAAGACAGTCAGTATTTGTTGTCCAGTGTTGGAGACAGTCGCCTCTGACAGTATAACTTTCTCCTTTTTTTTTCTTTTTTTTGCATGCCCGTTGTGTGACATGGGATGACTCAGATGGATGCAGGGGGACTAACTGAGACGCTCCCAGCGCCAGAGTCCATGCACAACAACCGGGCCTTTTGTCCCCCGACTCGCCCCCCCATACACCCACACAGGGCTCATAACCTCACGGGGAGAAAGAGCGTCTTTATCTTTGCTTTCCAAAGCCTCGGCTCGCTCACATATTTCAGACTCCGTGAAGAAGAAAAAACAGCAGCTTAAACAGTGATAATATGTCCACAGTAATGCAGTGTCCATTTCAATCATGAGTTGTGTGCGTTTTTGCACACGTAAGACTAAACAGATGTATGTTAAGATGGCACTGGGTTTGGGGGAATGTGTCAGACCGTAGCATGTTAAATATTACACATTGTCTTCCCTCCTGAGGGTGTTTTTTTTGTTGCCGTTTCTTTGTGTTTAACACGGCTGAGCGAAGTGTGCTTTTCTTTTCTTTTTTTCCCCATTTTTTTTGGACCATGCTCCAGTTAGTGCTCAGCTGTGGCAGGAGGGGAGGGGATATACGAGGGGCTGGCCAGAGGCTTGCCAAATCGGATGAGAGAGCGGTTGGGAGGAGATGGCACAGAAAACCAGAGAGAGAGAGAGAGAGAGGAGGGACTAGGGGGAAAGAAAGAGAAGGAGCCGGGTTGGGTGGAGGAGGAAAGCGACAGAGGAGAGCATGTGTTACAGAATCAGACGGGGAGAGAGCGGTTGAGGCTGATATGAAAAGGATAGAGGCGGGGTTGTGGTTTGTGTCACATGATCCCCATGCAGGCTGCAGCCTGGTGAGCTCCAGGTGGCAGAGAGACCACAGATAGAGTATCTACGGCGAAGAGGAGGAGGAGGAGGAGGAGGAGGGAGCGGGGCACGCTCACAAGGCTCATCACAAAGACGACACAAGAGCCCAATACTCTTTCTCTAACCACCATTTTTTATTTTTTATTTTTTTCAATCTGCCCTTCAGAAATTCGTCCCAGTCCTTGCTCCTCTCCGCTCCCCGGCCCCGGCAGGCCAGGGAATGTCCCGGCGGCGAGATGCCTTACACGGACCGACAGAACCGCCTCTGTGGCTTCCTGGACATCGAGGAGAATGAGAGCAGTGGCAAGTTCCTGCGCCGCTACTTCATACTGGACACGCAGCAGGGCAGCCTGGTGTGGTTCATGGACAACCCGCAGGTAATTAAAAAAAATATATGTATATATTCCTTCAGAGAACTGCACGGGCACATTGTTAATTGTTGATGGAAAAATGGATAATTGATGGGAAAGTGCACGCCAACTAACGTTAGTTATCAATGTGGATGGTTAACTCTTGGGAAACTCTTAACTGCAGGCCGCTTTTAGGAAGGCTGCCCTCATGCATTATGAACACAAAGCTTAGTACAGGTATTTCCATAAAAATATGGCACAACATGTTTTGTGTAATTCCTGGCGACAGCAATGAGGAAGCACAGACTACAGACACACCGGAGTAGGTCAGTGTCTGTGTTTCAGCAAATGGGTTAGAATGAGGACGGAACAAATTCATCCATATTTGATGTGCCAGTTTCCTTAGGCATATTCGGTACTTTACTTTTTTTGGGGGGGGGGGTCATCTTCACAAGTTGGGAAATTGTTTCAGACATTTGACCTTTTTTTTTCTTTTTCGCTTCTTGCTTCACCGTTGTTACTTGCAGGCACCTCCTTTTTCCCCAGTGTCAGCGCTGCTTACGTTAGATGAATGAAGCTGCGGTGAACCAAACCAAGCAATATTAAAAATGACCACGCCTGAGAATATACAACAATTAAATATATTGGCGTATCATGAATTGTGTTGTAGACGTACTTGTTATTCCAGGGGCCATTTGGTATTTCTGTGGTTAATTCACATATAGTAATAAAAATAAATAGCTGGATTCAAATATTGATTTGGATGTTGATTGCCATGGCAACCGTTAAACTTTGGGATTTTTGTGTTCCAGTCCTATTGATTAATCCATGCAGAGCGGCATGTGCAAATGGCCTTTGCAGGGACCACAGTGGTCAATGTTCTCTGCTCTCTGGGCTCGCGGTGTCGTAGTTATCATAGTGTAACTCTCCGCATGGTTTGTAGATCATGTTGGCTGGCAAATGCAGTATTTGTAAGTGTGCAGTTACACGAAGTATCCATAAATGATGTCGTGCGGGGAGAATTTTAAATAATTCAGTGAGTCCCTTTCCTTTTTATAGATTGTAAAATGTTAAAATTTAATGATGTTAAATCTGGATCCCCCAGTTTCAGAAACGCAGCAAGACCCTGGAATTAACTATCATGGAATGCGGCCAAAGTATACTGTACTTACTCTTTAACATGGCCCTTCTTGGCCAAGGCCTTTTAATAATAACCCAATCATTTGTATATTTTGTTGTCTCACTCCCACAGAACCTGCCTGTTGGTGCAGACTGTGTTGGTTCCCTCAAGCTCACCTACATCTCCAAGGTACACAAATATTACCACTGTAGCTTATCTTACACTAACCATATAAGATTATTTATAAATGGAATACATTTGCTGTGGGGAAACTAACCATGTTTTTTTTTTCGTCCTCTAGGTCAGCGACGCCACTAAGCTGAGGCCTAAGGCCGAATTCTGCTTTGGTAAGAAAACTCTGCTATTCATTGTGAAGCAGTGATTTATTTGCAGTTCAATACTAATTCGATTCATTTGCTGAAATATTTAGGTGAACGTGTCCTATTCTCCACATTCTCTTTCCAACATTGACCAGGAAACATTTTTTTCAATTGCGTCTGTTTAGCCAACATACAAAGGTGCAGGAGGCAGTTGATGGTGTGTGTGTTCATGTGGTTTAACGATATCAGGATTCTTTGTGCCTTTCAGATACTGTATTATGATTTTGTTCAGGATGCACCGGAAATGTATTCTTGGAAGTATTATATGATGAATTTGAAATCGGTCAACGTCTTTCAATTTATTCACTTGAGCAAAAAGGTTTTAAACCCTTATCGTTTATGTCCGCTTCTTAAGCTACATTCCCTCTATCCGCCCACACACTCTGCACGTGGCGTTATTTGCACCAGTTGCCTTGTTGAGGTTTCGACAGAGTTCGCCCAACCTAATCTGAACCTGATTCAGAGGTGCATGATGGTATTTTTAAACTTGTGGTTTGTGTGGCTTTGCTGATATCGACAAATGCTGCCACCCCCCTCACCCGTTTTCTGCATGAAGCAACTACTGAGGAAACGGAGGGCGAGGAGGCACTTGGGAAAGTTCAGTAATGGGAGTGTCGCGCAGGGAGACTTGATTACTGTGTGCGATTGATGTAGGGAGATCAGTGCTGTGTGTGTCTGTAGCACACAGTGTAATCGTGAGTCAGACCTGGTTACCACCTGCCCAGATTTCTCATCCCAGTCAAACTGGTATGCGACAATACACAGTCACTGCTACTTAAAGAAGTGTTTGAGATCGAAATGGACACATTATTGATTACCACTGTGGTGAATGAATGAGAAGAGGTGGAACAAGGGATGAATGCGCTTCACTGTGCCAGTTTGGGGCAGCTCACCCTCGCCAAGTTTACCAGCAGGGCTTTAATCAAATGTATTCCCATTGTGTTGAAAAGGGAAATAAAGGAGATTTTTAAAACGGGCTTTAATTCGTGTCGACGTGGGTGTGAATTTGTGTTGAGGATTGTGAAAGTTTGGTGGTCGGAGGCTTTCGTCCTCTGTGGTGGTCGGGAGTGGGTGCGTGGCGGCATGCTGAGCCAGATCACTCTGGCTGGGTCATCGTCCACACGGAGAGAAACTGCCGCTGCTGTGAGGGTGCGGTGGGGTCCTTCAGCCCCCCCCTTCACTTCCACAGAAACGCTGTTTCGTGGCCGTGACTCCACTCTCCCACTGATTTCTCTGGCCACGGAAAAAGCCAAACGGCTGTGTTTAGTCAATCCCCGTCCGACCGCAGCACCGTCCTTGGCCTGGCGCTGTTGCATGCTCGTGATTCATGTTAATCCCAGGAGGAATCAGATGGAAGAGTGCAGGATGTGAAGTGAGTCGGACTAAGGGTCCTCAGAGGCCTGGATACACTTTCACCCTCTCTGTTCCCACTGCTGTTTTCTTTTTACCATCTCTTAGTCATCAATGCGGGGATGCGGAAGTTCTTCCTGCAGGCCAACGATCAGCAGGACCTGGTGGACTGGGTCAACGCTCTCAATAAAGCCACCAAAATCACAGTGAGATGAACAAACACACAGTGCGCACAAATGCACACAAGGCATGCAGTTCACCTGTGATCCAGCTGCCCGTCCTCTGTCCTTGGTTATTTTTGATGGCTCGGAGAAACTTTTATTCCTTCCCTTTCTGGAGGTACGAATGAGTGGACTGTGAAGAAACTTGACTGCAGTGAGTCAGTGTGTGACTAACAGGATGCCGCATTGTTGTATTTAGCGCTGGGATAACGGATCGTTCCCATTGTTCTCCATGAATACTTCACCGCCCGGCAAGGAAATGAATAAAAAATGTGTCAAAGCCATGTCAACCTCCGCCTGCATAGCATTTGCCCGTTCTACACTCGTCTCTTTCTTTTTTTGAATGTGTGTGTTTGATTTTAAAACTGTCTTTGTGTGCGTGCGTGTGTGTGTGTGTGTGTGTGTGTGTGCACTAAAGGTGCCAAAGACCTGTGATGGCCAGTTGAATTCAGAGAACCTGAAGACTCTGCCGGATGTCGTGGGACCCAAGAAACAAGTGTCCTATAAGACAGAGATCATCGGAGGAGTCCCTATCGTCACTCAGACACAGGTAAACATGTACATATGTTAATAATTCATGTACATGTCGTACAGCTGCGTTGTGGGCACCACAGTGCACACTGATTTTAGAAATAAATACAAAAAGATCAAAATATAAATCATTTTTGAAGAGTTTTTTTTTTTTTTTTTTTTTTTTTATCCTTTTTTTTCATTATATATATATATTTTTTGATATTCCCTGGCCCTCCAGCATGACGGCGGTGACAGTGCAGACAGAGCGGAGCGCGACGCCATGCATCGTTCCCACAGTCAGCTGCCGTACTTCCTGAGCAGGCCGACCCAGGAGCACACCGTCATCAAGTCTGGCTACTGTGTCAAGCAAGGAGCAGTGGTGAGACGGTTGGAAATAAAACAACAATGTTAAAAACACAAAAATCCGCAAAATTAACCCCCCCCCCTCCTCCCCCCCATGTGACATGGAAGGTAGAACATTCTTTCTCTCAAGCTCTTAAACATTTTCTCCCCCCCCACCAGATGAGGAACTGGAAGCGGCGATATTTCCTGCTGGAGGAAAACTCCATGAGTTACTTCAAGTCTGATTTGGTAATTAACTTGTAATTAACGTATAACATGATATGAAGCCTTTAATGGTGCATGTAGATTGGATCTGCCCTCTGAGGCAGAGCAACAACAACAAACGCACACACGCACGCACACACACACGCACGCACACGCACGCACACACACGCACACACACGCACACACGCGCACACACACACACACACACACACACACACACAGTCACACACACAGTCACACACACACAGTCCTGACTCCTCACTCCTGCTTTATCCACTGTGTGTGGAATTCAATGCCCTCATTTCACATGTCCTATCATGCTCCATTCGTCCTGTCGGTTTCACACACAAACACGTGCACGCACGCACACACACACACACAAACTGTCAGGACAATACTGCACGTCCCATTCCCTGCGCTTGGCAGGGTCTGCCCTTATTTGACGGCTTTATCTGTCTGTTTGGCTATCAACAGGCCCCAAGGACACAGACTCTCTGTCTGCTGAATAAAAAAATAAATAAAAAAGGGCCAGAGCAGGAAAGTTACAGCCAATCAGGGATTTATTTCTATTAAAACGTGCTTATTCTAGCGAGGTCGACCGTCTTTAGTTCCTTTATATATATAAAAAAAAAAAAAAAAACATCAAAACTGTTTATAGCCAGTATATAAGAAGCTTTTTGCAATATTTATTATTTGTTATGCTTTTAGCTCCTGGAAGTGTCATTAAAACTCTTGTTTCTTCCCTTTCAGGAGAAAGAACCTCTGAGAATGATTCCGCTGAAGGAAGTTCACAAAGTCCAGGAGTGCAAGCAGAGGTATTTAACATGTCCCAACATTTTCCCCATTGTGCCGAACCGTTCTTTTGTTCCCTGGGAAGGATGTTTACCTCCTCTGATTCAGCCAAAGATATACAGTAGATGAGATGAATCTGATTTGACTTGTTGCTATTTTTATTTTTCTCGTAGTGACATTATGATGAGAGATAACCTGTTTGAAGTCGTCACCACATCGAGAACCTTTTACATACAGGTGAATATTTTTCCTGTGATTTAAAAAGAAAAAAAAAAAGGAATGTACTGTTGTGTCTTATACATGGATATTTCAATTTTATTTTACTGTACTATAGTGTTCATAAATGACTTTGATCACTTTGTCGTCTGTGTGCATGTTTATCTTCACACGTCTCTCATCCTCTCCCCCACGTCCGCCATTTCTCTCTTTTCCGCTTTCTGACTATTGTTGTCTTCATCTTTGTCTCCACCAGGCGGACAGTCCCGAGGAGATGCACAGCTGGATCAAGGCGGTCTCGGGGGCCATTGTGGCCCAGCGGGGCCCTGGGAGGTCCGCTGCCACAGTACGTATCATCCACTACAGTACGGTGCTGTGCCACCTCACAAGTGCTCGAAAATACCTTAATACTATACTATTTTCAGTATTTATTGTGTTGGGCACAACCTCTTCTGCAAAGGCGTTTTTTTAAATTTTTTTTATCATCCATCCAGTGACAAAATACTTTTTATTTTTGGTCTTCATTAGACAATTATCCGTTGACTTGAATTGGGGGATCGCCTTTAACCAACCCTGAGCCGCCGCCATTGGTGTCCAGGGATTTTTAGTCATCCAAAATAAATTTGTGTGACTCCCCTCGCTGAGTTTTGGGATTCTTTTTCAGGAGCCTCCGTGCTCAGATGGAGAGGGGTAAACTCAGCGGGTGAGGAGAGAGAGGAGCTCCTTCTGCTCAGACTGGAATCTTTCCTCACCACGTCTGCGCTCACTTGATTTTCTCTCACCTCCTTTCCCCTCTCCTGTGGTCTCTTTCTCTCTCTCTCTCTCTTCTCTTCTCTTCTCTTCTCTTCTCTTCTCTTCTCTTCTCTTCTCTTCTTTTCTTTTCTTGGTCACATTCTCTCCACCTCCTCCTCCTCCTCCTCCCCCCTCCCTGTGGGCCCACCTGCTCTAATCCTGCTTTGCACTGTGTTGTTGCAGATGCGGCAGGCCAGACGGCTGTCGAACCCCTGTATACAGAGGTATACGTCCCGAATCGGGGAGTGCAGCAGCACGTATGTCAGCTCGTCTAAAATTCCCCCCTTTTAAACTATGAGTTCACCTTCTTTAATCCTGTTTTCCACTCCCCTGGCTGGCCCTCTGTGGTTGTTAGACACTGGGAGGGCAGATCAGATCTGATGCTCTTTTATTTTCTTTTTTTTTTTCCATTTTGTTTTTTCTTTTTTCCTTTTTTTTTTTTTTTTTTTTTTTGCAAAGAAACCAACCACACCCACACATATGGCTGTGATAACCCAACAAGCGCTCCTCCCTTCACGTTCCTCAACGCTTCTCTTATCCACCTCCTCTTCCTCATTTGCTTCTCTTCTCCCCCGGCCACGTGTTTTGGGCCATGGCAAATCCTATAGTTTCCAGCCAAAAAACCCCGGTTCATAAATGCAAATGGTGTGTGTGCGTGCGTGCGTGCGTGCGTGCGTGCGTGCGTGCGTGCGTGCGTGCGTGCGTGCGTGCGTGCGTGCGTGCGTGCTTGCTTGCCAGAAAGTGCGAGGCTCGGGGTGTGCTTGATTTATCTTCCCTGGCATGTGACGACTGTCACCACAGGCATGGCAACTCAAAACAAGCACACCCTAACCCGTATACTGAGAAATGTACAGGATGTCTCTAAACAGTCGGCCATTTGAACATTGACCTGCACCGCCCGCCCCCTCACCCCCGCCCCCTCTCTCTCTCTCTCTTATGGCTTCACTCCCACCGCTTTCATGTGTCTCAATGAGCATTGATGATGCATGAGTGCAAAAATATACACAAGGTTAATGATCAATCCATGCAAAAACACACACACACACACTTTGAACTCTGAATACCTGTTTGTGTGTTTCTGGGTAAATGTGTCTTTCACACCTTGTGTTTCTCTTCCCCCTCATGCTCCGTTATCTCTGCAGTCTGCTGCAGCTGTGTACCTGTCTTAGATGTGTGACATCCTGCCTGTCTCTCCTCCTCCCTCCAGTTCGCTGCCTGTATGTGTGTTTTTTTTTTTTTCTTTTCTTTTCCTCTCTGGCTAATTCGCACAATAATCACCCACACGTGCTTCACTTCCTGTTGCGTCTGTGGGTTAAATGTTAAACATTTCCCCCTGGCTTTGAGCTGAGAACTCGCCGACGCTGAATCCACGCGTCCAGAGTCGCAGGCGACAGCTTTTTTCACGCTGGTGTGCTCGTTTAAGTGCCAGGTTTTAAGCGCCTGTGTTGTGTATTGCGACGCCACCCGAGCCTGACTTTTGGACATTTGGATTCATTCACGCGTGGCACGCCCGCGTCGTATCTGTGTGAGGACACCGATTTGCATATCCCTGGGATGCCCGTGCTCACCGTGTGGATTTACTGATGCTTCCGGGTCGTCACCGCAACATCCCGCGGGAGAAACCGTGTCCCGAAGCACGACCTTAGATTTGACGGCGCTATTTCAATAAGAGACTCTTGGCGCTTTATGGGTGTTTTTCACCCCCGTTTCAGCAACTGCTGAGTGACGTGACCTTTTCTTTCAGTTTTCACTTACCTCTGCTTTGTGTTTTCTTCCTCCTCATGCTCCTCCTTTGTGTTTCAGAGACTGAAATCTGACAGTGAAAAGCTGTGAAATAATGAGCGGCAACCAACCACTGCTTCCTAAGACACTCTGCTCTTCCACCTGTCGAGACTACCAAAACTAAAACCTGCTACTACACTACTACTACTACTACTACTACCACCACCACCCCTGCTACCTCTACTCCTCCTCCTCCTCCTCTTACTACCACTACTACTACTACAACTCCTTGTTCTGCTACTCCAACCACCATCTCCACTCTCTAGCAACGCTATATTCTTCAGCACCGACATCCTTCCAGCTGCATCAGGCTCCACATGCTGGTGCTGATTTCCAGTCTATAACTCACTTTGGCTCCTCTCAAATCAATTATGCTCAGTGTAGGATTTCACGTTCGTTTCTAACGAGCCCTTGTCTTCTCTCTCTCTCTCTCTCTCTCTCTCTCTCTCTGTTTCCTCCCCTCTCTCCGCTGCAGGAACACGCCAGTCGTTCCACTTTCTACCGCAGCCACGCGGGCCCCCCCGTCCCTCGCTCGCCCATTTCTGCCATGCCACCATGCTGCCCAGAGTGGGGGGCTGCAGTCACGTGCGGCACACGCTCGCAGCCTGGCGTGGGACAGCGAGCACTTCATGAGCCTGCTGCCACGGCCCAGTCACAGCCACGCGCCAGCGCGCCTGTCCCTGCAGGAGGCGCGCCTGGCCAAGTGACCGGCGTGCCACTCGGGACCGCCGTCGCCGACTCGAAGGAGTCGCCCTGGCGGCGGCGGAGCAGCTTTGAGCCCCACTCGCCTGAACCCCCCCTGGACTTGGATGATGCCGACCTGCCCGTGAGCGAGGTCTGAGCCGCCGGACTGGGCAATCGACGCTGTGCTTTGTGGAGGTTGACAGATGGACAGAGATGAAACCGCGCACCACAGGTGCAGGCACCGGTTTTCAACTCAAACGCATGTCAGCGCACAAACGTCACAAACTGGCGTTCTGAGCTCCTCCTCCTCCTCTGTCAGTGCCGTCGGTGTGCCAGGATCACCACTGAACTGCGCTCGTGTGCCAAAGACCACCCACTCCTTTACCCACAAACCCCTCTGCCCGGCCTGCTGTCGCATTCACAACTGCATATTTATTTGCGTGAGATGAGTGGATGTTGTCAAACTAAACTGCAAACCTTAGTATGCGGATTGGATTTTTTGACAGAGCTTTATTCTAAACTGTGCAGTGATGCGTTCAATGGTGTCCGTGGGCAGAGGATTTTTTTTCCCAACCACTTTGTTCCGAGAAAATAAGGGAGCTTTTATTGGTGCGACTTGTTTTTACTCATATCTGTTCAAACCTGAGATCTGGCTTTTCAAACCCTCTCTATAATCTCATTTTAACAGTGCGTTCCGTTCTTGCTCACTATTGTAACACTGGATTTAAGACCAGATCGGGGGGGGGGGGGGGAAGGAAAAATACCTGTATGATCCAGTGTCTATAATAATGCAAGACCAAATATAGTTCAGTCTCATTTTGTTCGAGTTTGAACTTCTTTTTATTTTTGAATACTGTATCTCAGAGGGTTAAGATCGGTTGTTTCATTTTATAATGTTTTCAGTGAGTTGTTTTAGTTGTCTGTTATTGACCACAAGCTGAATTAGCTTACATGTAAATGTACAGATTTTCCCCCACCTCTGGCGTTAAAGCAGAGGCACAGGCTGGAAACATTTGGACGCCAACACAGCACATGCATCACCTCACAGCCTGACTGGGCATCTTTGCCATGTGTTGGACTCATGTTTCTGACACCGGATCGCACGGTTGAGGCTCAGACTGTAGGAATGCCATGCAAACATTTAGAATTTTGATTGAACAGGATTAAAAAAAAAAAAAAAAATGGTTCAACCTGAGACACTATTATTGTATGTTGACGATTCCTCAGATAGTCTTTTCTCTTTTTTTAGTTTTTGTTCACCTGCGGCTGATCTGTGTGTCGTGTGTTGCAAAATAGAGCTGTGTGCATAGCAATTATTTTTATATGCTATTAGACGTTTTTTTTTCTGATCTTACTCCTCGCGCCTGTGTTACCATGTCAGTAGCAGGCAGGTTTTATTTCAAATGTTCTGTTTCAGTAATGCACACTAATTTTTTAATGTTTTTGTTAAGTGCCTGCTCCATTTCATCCTGACAAAACCAAGCTACTTCCCCCTCCCGTTCAGTGTTGTGTAATTGGTTTGAATTGTTTCTATTTATTATGTGGATCACTTGAAAGAAATAAACACTGAAAATATATGAAGTTTTCTATTATACTCATCCACAGTGGTAAATCTGGAAGAAGAAGAAGAAGAAGAAAAAACAAACCCGAGGTCCCTCTGCCCTCTTGTGGTGTGATAGAAATCTGCAACTGGTTCACTTCAGAAAAAAAAAGGGATTTCTTACTCATTTCCCTTCTATATTATCCATTATGTTGATACATCATATATAAATGTATACCTTGATTTTCATTACATTTAACTGTTTGGTGCACTTTGAGACCAACGTGTTTATGTGTAAAACTAAAACTTTAAATATCTCCGATTTGAACAATGTCTTCAGGACGACCCTTTGCTTCAGGGCTGATAAGGATTTGACAGGTAGAGTGCGCGTGTGTATCCTCTCTGTCAATAAGGTGCGAGTTGTTTCAGGCTGTGTTTGATGATTTACCGAATGACGTCATGGAGCTGAAGACTGAACAAATGGAGCGCATGACACATTCTGGGCTTCGGGCTTTGCATGTACAGATTCTTGCGCACGGTGCGTGTGTGAGCGGTCGAGTTGCTGAAGGATGGCGGTTCGCTGTGAAAAACAAGAAAAACAACACCTGCGGCTCAGCTGTGTTCTAAGACCCCCTTTTATGCCTCCCTTCTCACACAGGTCACCTTCTCAGCGCCGGGCCGATCCTGCCAGGAGCGCGTAGATCACACAGACCTCAGAGGCAGCGGTCCCGGCACGCACTCGCCGGCTTTGGTGGGAGAATGGGTGTTCCTCAGAGATGGGGTTGTTTTCATCTGAGGATTTTCCCACGTATGGAGGAGGATGCTGCAAGGTCGCCCTGCTGCTACGGTCACCGAGTGAGTGTGTGAATGTGTGCGTCAAAGAAAACGCAACGCTGTGTTGAACCCCTCTCTATGCAAAGGAATGACCGAGCTCTGGGTTTAAAGTCCACATTCTGCAAACGTGCCCTTCCCTGTGCTCTATAAACCGGTAACTGCCCCTCCGTCCCTTTCTGCCACCTCTCTAATTGCCCCCTTTGGATACAGGAGCCAGTGTTGCCCTCACCGCAGGGGGCCTCGTCCCTCGCGTCCCTTCTTTCCCAAGCAGCCGCTCTGAGAAGTGCCACCGCATTTAAAACCAACACAACCCTGCACCCATAATCAATCACAACGTGGTGGGGCATTTTCTTTGGCTGATTCGCGGCCTTGCTGCTTTCACAGCTCGCCACAGACGCGTAAATCTAAAAGAGATCTGTTATTTACCATTGGTTAAAATAAGTCCATCTGAATAAACAATTCCTAGATTATTCTATGGTATTTCCGTGGACAAATTATTCCTAATAATAATAAAATCAGGAGAGTCACACATTTCCATGTGAGCTTATGATAATCCTTATTTAGATATCAGCTTCAGATGTTGTTTATTTCCCTGCAAAGCTGGCGCTCATAACCCACAGGGTTGATTTAGATCATAATATATGAAGAAATGATCTTCTCCTGCAATTTTCCAATTAAAACAAATGTGGCCGTTTATAAAGGCAATGAGAAGGCGCAGTATTAGCTCCACAGATCCCACAATTCACCCAACGGCATCTTGTTTTGTATTTCTTAATTAGCCACACAGCTTGTGCGGATGCCAGGAGTGACTAATTCATTAGGGAGTAATAAAAATAAAAAACAAACAGAAAATAGGCCTGTAGAATGCTTGGAGGGCTGTGGAGCTTGTAAAACAGCTGGACCATCTTACCCCGTCCACTTCTGGCTTATTATTATACTATATTTTCAAATAAAATTGAAATGCCAGTATCAGTAAAAAGAAAACAAAAAAAAAACGTTTTAATAGTTATACAAGTGAAAACCTTTTGAGGTGTCGACCTTGACCTTTGTGACCTCCTGAACCCTCCATTTGTGGAATGCAAACTTGTAGTGTCTATAAACCCAGAGTGTGTGTGTGTGTGTGATCCATGTGTCTTCACTTTGTGTTTCACATCAGTAACACAGCGCGTGCTCAGTGCGTCACAGCAACCCACCAATGAAGGCTGCTGTTGTGTTTATGTGAGAAGTGACTGTGTGTATAGTGACAACGTGGTGTGTTAAAGTCTGTGCAGTCCAGCCTTCTCATCCCATAACACTGCAAACCTTCTCTCTTCTCTTTTTTTCCCACTTTTCTTTTTTTTCCGGAGAAATGGTTTGGATGGTGGTGCTGTGCGCTCTGGCAGCCTTCGCGCCGGCCGGTGCGCAGTTGTCCGGCCGTTATGTGGTCGGATGTCCCGCCCGGTGCGACGCGTCCCTGTGCCCCCGGCTCCCGGCGGACTGTCCGGCGGGGCAGAGCCTGGACGCGTGCAGCTGCTGCTCCGTGTGCGCGTCCGACGAGGGCGAAGCCTGCGGCGGCGCCGGGAAGCTCGGGGACCCGGTGTGCGGAGAGGGGCTGGAGTGCGCCGTGTCCGGCGGGGTGGCGCACAGCGGCACGGTGCGCAGGAGAGGCAAGGGCGGCGTGTGCGCGTGCAAAGCCACGGATCCGGTGTGCGGCAGCGACGGGGTGTCCTACCGGGACCTGTGCGAGCTGAAGAGGGTGAGCCGCCGGGCCGAGAAGCTGCAGCAGCCGCCGGTGCTCTTCATCCAGCGGGGAGCCTGCGGGAAAGGTAACGCCGCTAATCCGATTATTGATGGGGAAAAGTTGCGGATTAAGAGATTGTCGTTTGTTTGTTATAGGGGGGCTATAAACAGTCTTTGGGTTATTACGCGTCTGAATTTGGATCACCCCCTTCTGTTATAGTCTCCGGTCTTAAATGCTGTGTATAAGCAGGTTACCTGTTTGTTTGTTTTTTTGCTCCACCTTATTTCTTCTCGACTTTCTCTTAAACACAATCTCGTGACTGTGCATTGAACTCAGCTGTTGGGTTTAAACTCAAAGCTTCATCCAGTGAGACACAAATCCTCCTGTGTCTGGGACAACAACAGCCGCCACTCAATTGTGTGTGTCCTCTGCGTGACAATCAGACCTGATCAGAGAGCCTGATGTAAAAGCTGCATTTGAGCCTCTGGGTTATTTCTGCCATCATTTACCACCAGTCACCTGGCTGTCACCTGTTTGATTATTTCGCACCACCCAGTCCAGGTCCAGGTCCAGGCCAGGCCGGTCTGCTAGACATTATAGCTGTGCAGAAAATCATTTGTGAAGTCTGAAAAGTATGACTTGTCAAAACCACCTCAACTTTTCCAGCTGTTATTAAAGTTGAAAGTGGGGTCCAAAAGTCTGGCACTACTTGCCCCCCCCCCGCCCCCCCCCCCCCCCCCCTACACATGAATGGGGAAAAGTGATCTCACGCTTTTGGACCAGTTTGTACATATTTCAATCTCTGCGTTTCTGAAATTGAAGACCAGAAGAAAATAAACAATTGGATATATTAAATGTCATTAAAAAGATTTGCTTCATCCAACAGCTGAACTCATGGAAATCAAACGGTGTTCCCATTCCAATACTTTTGTGAACTTTACAAGTTCATCCCAAATCACTGCTCAATGGAGTTTTAGTTTGGACCAGTCTGCAAAAAAAAAATCCCTTAAAACTCCAATTAAATTGAACACGTTTTTAAGGGCTGGGTGACTTTTGCTTAAGCTAGAATCGCTATCTTTGTTCCCTTTAAGGTTATTCGCCGAGTTATCCGGCCGTAAAGAAATGTGCTAAAAACAGGATGTTATGAAACAGCTCTGAGCTCATTGGTTTACAGCAAGTGAGTGTTTCACTGTGGAACTGTACTGTATCAATTAGTCATGGGAAAAGCATTTCACCCTAATCAGTGCAGCTCCAGCATTCGCAGCACGGCCCCACAGAGAAATATAAATCTGGGCCCTTCAATCAGACTCATTTATCATCATCAGTGCTGGCTGGGATTTCACTCAGAAACTGTCACAATCAAACACATGTGAGGCCAGGGCTGCTACAGACGTGCTGTTTTTACTCTTTGTGTGTGTGTGTGTGTGTGTGTGTGTGCGTGCGCGTGTGCGCGCGTGTTTTACATTTGGGCACCAACTCCGCAACTTAACACTCTTGAAGGAAGAGCTTCCACACCTGTTGCCTCAAAGGCCAATAACTAACCTGGAGGCTTGGAAACATCCCCCCCCCCGCCCCTCCTCTCCCTCCTCTACTTACTCTCCTGGTGTCTCTCTCTCTCTCTGTCTCTCTGTCTCTCTCTCTCTCTCTCTGTCTCTCTCTCTGTCTCTCTCTGTCTCTCTCTGTCTCTCTCTGTCTCTCTCTCTGTCTCTGTCTCTCTCTCTCTCTCTCTCTCTCTCTCTCTCTCTCTCTCTCTCTCTCTCTCTCTCTCTCTCTCTCTCTCTCTCTCTCTCTCTCTCTCTCTCGTCCTCCCTGCGTTTCTGTTGTTACCCGTAAATCACGCGTAACAGTCGCAGAAAGGAATGCCTGGCGCCGAGTCAAAGCCGCGGCTCCTCCTCCAAAAACGGGCTCAGAGCAAAACACAAAATTAGCAGCCTGCCTTTTCGGAAAGAGAGTTTATGTGCGCTCAGACCTGCGTGGGCCGGAGACTGCAGGGCCACATTTGTTTGTCACTCGTGTAAGCAACTTGAAATGTTCAAGTCATTCCTAGACAGTTAACCGTGTCTGAACCAGAGCAAGGCTGCGGTGAGGGCCGCTGATTTTTCCAAAGGCACCCAGGGAGAGATTCCATCCCTGCTATGAAACCATTTCATCCTGTCTCTCGGATTGTGCCCCAAGCCTTCAGGAGCATCTCTCTCTCTATTTTGTGAATGAACTTCAGAGTGAGGTGTGATCGGGCCTGTCGCCCTTGACAACAAAGGGTGACTTGATCGTCCTCTGGCCCCATATTAAGGCACAACATATGCAAGTGCGCTTTGCATGATGTCATTTTTCTGTCTGGACCTTAAAGTTGGTGATTATTCAAGCTGTTCATTCTGGCAAAGGAAATGAAGTCGAAACATTTAGTTGACGAAAGGTGCATTCTGTTTTTGGGTCTGGGTCTGGGTCTGCCATGACCCGTTTCAAGTTCAAATGAAGTAAAAGCTAGCATCTAGATTTTTTCTATTGGAACAGGAATTCGTGGTATCCGCCACAACAACTATATGAACACAACCAAAATGCTTAACATGAGTCTCAAGTCTGGAATTGGGGTTAGGGTTTTGGTGAAGGGACGCTGCTAGGGAGATGGGAGTTGGCCCCCGTGTGGTTTTCAGGGATGCAGAACGCGCTGGTCTTGGTCCCGTGTCCATCGGACAGCGGGAAATGGGCCAAAGTGCGAGGTAGTTCTGGGCTACATGAACTTTCACGCTTTTTCCAAGCAACACGGGACCAAGAGCAGTGTGTTCGTGGGCCCTGAAAACCCCTTAGGGACCAACTCCCATCTCTCTAGCAGGCAACCTTTCAACAAAACCCTAACCCTAATTCCAATCTCATGGAAGTCGATGTCCTCTAGGGGTTTTCAGGGACCCTGAACGCACCGGTCTTGGTCCAGTGTCGTTCCGACATCGAGAAGTGGATGAAACAGATTGTCCATCTGTTTAGATTTGAATTTGCACTTTCATTTGCTTCTGGCGATGTTTTGCTGAATACGCACATTCTTCCCTGACTTGTCTGAGCCGCTCATGATATTAAAACATCCTCTGTGCGTGTCTCTCTCTCTCTCTCTCTCTCTCTCTCTCTCTCTCTCTCTCTCTCTCTCTCTCTCTCTCTCTCTCTCTCTCTCTCTCTCTGTTCTTCTATCAGACTGTCTCTGTTTCTCTCTGTTTTCCTCATCTGTTTTCTTTCCCGCTCGCCGGGCCTGCAATTCTCAGCCTTATTATTCGTCGTTCTCCTCGACCGCCTTTCAACCGTTTTTTCTTATGATTTCCCTGGACTCTGCCCACAAAATAGAAGCGGTTGGTTCCCCCGAGATTTGATACAGATAAGGTAAACAATACCCCTGCCATTTCCTTCCGGAGACACCTCAGTGTTGAATTTTACAATCTGTGAGTCCAATGTTGCATCCACATTGAAACTTTGAGCTTCAGAAATATATGGACCGCCTCATAGTTATCCTGGAATCTGTATGTCTCTTTGTTTTTTACACAGTGTTCTAAATGTAAAACGTTCTAGTGCACTACAGTCATTAATGCTGTTAAAACCATCCCTTTGGTTCGCCTGATGTGTGTTTCTGGTTTTAGTCCCCAGTGGAAAAGTAAAGCGGTGAGTTCAATGGAATTGGAATGCCACAAGAACTGTGACAAAGTAGAAAAGGAAAACTTGGTTCGTTTGAGTCATTGTATCATTATGAAGAGCAGAACCAATCAGAGCCTCGTCAAAACTAAATGACTCGTGTTCATTCACTTTAGTGCACCGAGATTTCACGTCTGGCCAGAACCATTCTGTTACGGAGTTCGCACGTAACCGAGTGACGACGTTTGCCACTAAATAGCTTCCTTTCCACAAAATGGCGTGACCCCGGGGGGGGGGGGGGAGGGGGGGGACTGGGCTTAGGGGGGGATGGGGAGGACTGGCCTTACTGTATTCACATTTAGGATGAGAAAAAGCTGCTTCTGCCTGTAGGCGCCAATAAAACAGCAGGTACTATGTATGGGAAAAGTGCAGAAGAAAAGAAGCTGGGGGTCTCTTGTGGTGAAGGTCAATGTGTGGAAGGGGGGGGGGGGGGGGCTTTGGTCTTTGGATGCGTGTGAGAGATTTTACAGAAATGGCCTTTGTGTGAACTTTTTCATAAAATAACATTTTTTCTCCTCGCTGAATTTTGGATTTGACTCAAAAAAAAAAAAAAAAAAAAAAAGAGATCTGTGAAACCTGATTATTATAAATTGCAGCTCCTTTATCATTACGTCTTCCAGGTGGGTGACCTATTTGCTTTGTTTCCTGTTTTCTGAAAGTATAGCGTCTTATTTCGAACGTGGTCTTACTTGTGTTCTCCCCACCCACTGAGCAGACAGAAAAAAAACAAAACATTGCAGGTGCAAATCCTCCTCGTCGGTGCGGTAAGGTGTTATTCTTGTAACTTTCTCACGTGTAGCTGATGAATTACTGCTGGTGAAAATGGAGACATTCTGGGTTTTTTTTAGAAGCAGCGTAGGAAAACCCTCCTTATATGGATTTTCATTTTTCATAAAAAATAAATAAAAATCGGATAAAAAAAAATAATAAATTGCATGTTCTACTCAACTATCACGCGGTATCTGCTTGACGTGATGAGCGTACAGAGGAATCAGGGGCGGGTGGATAGACAGACAGTTGAATGTGTGATACAGAGATCACGCCAGAATTTCCCTGCTGTGGGTTGCCGAATCTTTTCACCCTGTATAATTAAGTGGCACGGTGCTGGTGCTTATTCCAGGCTCAACTGCTCCTCGAGTGGAAAGTCTCTCTAACCCCCTCGCTGCAATCAGCCAGATCCCGGGCTTTATGGTCGCCTTTGACTTTCCTTTAAAAAAAAAAAAAGAAAAACAAACAAACAAAAAAAATCCTTTATCCTCCGGGGAGGGGGGGGGGGGGGGGTTGCAGTGACTGAAGACGCTCCTTGTGAGAGACGAAATCATTTGAGGGTACGTGGCATCACGGGGATTTTGGGGAAGGGAGGGATGAAGAGGCTCAGAGGGAAAGCTCGGAGGAGGCCCTCGATTCGCGGCCCGGCTTAAACCCTCTTCTGGGCCCGACTTCATTTGCAGGTAAATCCGTCCACGTTTCCTGACTTGCCCGAGCTGGACGGCTGGTGGGGATGGGTTCCGTCGTCGCGCGTAGGCTCATCGGGCAGGGTGCCCGTGCGCGCGGGTGAGGCGCGTTTTGTTTGGTAATGCCCACTTGTGAGGACCGGCACCAAAAGGCCGCCTTGAGGGGGATTAGGATCTTAGAGTGTACATATGCAATCAACGGCGGGGTTAGATGAGGTGAAAAGGTGAAGGCTGAGGTGTTTGTGCGTTTTATTGTCTGAGTGAAGTGGCGGTCGCTATGTGCGCGCGCACGCGCGTCAGACCTGGCCTAGACTGTCTCGGCCGCAGAGGAAGTGTCACCCTCTCCTTTTTCCTCTGCCGTGTTATGATAAAGGGCAGAATTTTTGGGTCGCTTCGCTATTCTCCCACCGCTATTACACCCACTGCATTTTCGATTTGTTTTTATGCGACTGACGTCCCCTGTGCCTGTGTGTGTGTGTGTGTGTGTGTGTGTGTGTGTGTGTGTGTGTGTGTTTCCAGCTCAGGACAACCCAGACAGCCCAAGACACAAATACAACTTCATCGCTGACGTGGTGGAGAGAATCGCCCCGTCTGTAGTTCACATTGAACTGTACCGCAAGTAAGAGCCCTGTGTGTGTGTGTGTGTGTGGGTGGGGGGGGCGGGCGGGCACTGTGTGTGTATACGGTCCAGACTGAAACACTCTGGAGTTTACAACCCACCTGTTCCTTTAACCAAGTCACACCAGTCAACTTTCTCCTCACTGAGGCCTTTTTTTTTTTTTCTTTTTTTTTTCCCCACATCTTTTCTTTCTTTCTCTCAGTTTTTCTGTTCCTCCATCTCTCTCTGTCTCTCTCTCTCTCTCTCTCTCTCTCCTTCCATCCTCTCTTGTTGCTGACTTGAAAGTTATTTTTTTCTTTGAGGATGTGCAGGAATGTCGGTTTCTTTCTTCCTCCTCCTCCTCCTCCTCTTCCTCTTCTTCTTCTTCTTATGTATTTAATCTCCTCGGCTTACCTTTGAATACCTACCAGCCTGCTGTCGATATGTTTTTGTTTCTGAAATTCTTTCAACGCCTGAGTCACGCCACTGTTACGTCATGCATCTGTTTTGGCGCCTTCATTTGTTTCCCTCTCCTCACTCAGCGCACACTCATCCTTTCATTCTTCCTACCTCCCCTCCACCCCCTCCTCCTTCTCTCCGTCCACCTGCAGGATGACCTACTCCAAGCGGGAGGTGGCGGTGGCCAGTGGTTCTGGCTTCATCGTGTCCGATGACGGACAGATCGTGACCAACGCCCACGTGGTGGCCAATAAGCACCGCGTGAAGGTGGAGCTGAAGAGCGGCGCCACCTACGACGCCAAGATAAAGGACGTGGACGAGAAGTCGGACATCGCGCTCATCCAGATCGAGGCACCGGTCGGTGAAATGTTTTGATTCTGCTTCGGTTGGCTTCCAGTTTGGCTTCGTGGCTCTTTGCCCAAAGAATTAGGTACCACCCCATCCCAGAGATAATCCTGTGTGACAACCCCGTAAATGAATTCTGCGGAGCACGTGAATGGCCTCCAGGACGAGAGCAATACATACGAAACAATGCTTTTTCATTTTTTTTTTTTCCCCACAAATGAATGTGTCACTTGGATTTAGAGGTAGCGGTCCACGAGGGTTTCACTCATGTTGGGTCGCTGCCGATCCTGGTGAACACAACGGCGTGCAGAAACTACTCTCGCGCACTTCCTTCCACGCACACTGAGGCCGAAAGGGCGTGAAGTCGCGGGCGTCTGGAATCCAGCGCTGAGATTTCAAAAAGATGAATGCATTTTCTGCACACGGGCCGTTTTTGGAGAATATTTTTTCTCTCTATATATATTATATCGTTTTTTTTTTTATGAGCGCGTTACGTGCTAATCACAGAGAGAGGAGGCATGTGCGGGAATGCGCGGCAGGAGGCCGGCGCGGCCTGCCGCGGCGCAGCTCACTCTCGCGGCTGGAAAGATGCTCCGTGAGAGCAGCGCGAGGAGCATCACACAAAGACGCACAAAGATATGGAGAGAGAGAGAGAGGGAGAGAGGGAGAGAGGGAGAGAGGGAGAGAGGGAGGGAGGGGAGGACGACGACCAAACATTGAGGTTTTTGTTTGGCTGACGGTGTGGGGGGGAAGAGAGCAGTGACAGGTCCTTTGTTTTTTTCCGTCCCCTTGATGAAAGCCGCTCCGTGCGTTGATGACAGGCCGCTCTTCATTCCTGCCCGTGCTCGTTGGGATCACGCGCTCAGCCCCCGCGGGTTCACGTGTTACACGACGCGTGATAATTACCTCTTTATTGGTCATGCTCCACTTGTGGAAGACTTGTTGTGTTGTGTGCAGCCTTTTTTCATTTTTTTTTTCTTTCTCTCCGCCCAGCGCGTATTGGCGGCATTCCTTTGCCTGGTCTTATCTTGTTGGGCGATGGTGGAAAACATTTGGCATCGTGTCTGCGCGTGTTTTGATAAAAAAAAAAAAAAACGAAAAAAACAGTGTAATTTGGATCAGGTGACTCAGGCCATGAGTCAGTGCGGAGGCCAGAGGTGATCTGCGGTTGCTGTGGAAAACCCACGTGATTTGGATTTCTGCTCATGAGGACAAGAAGATGAGTGTGTGTGTGCGTGCGTGTGTGTGTGTGTGTGTGTGTGTTAGTGAGAGTTCATCCAGGGGGAAATTAGAGGATTGGCTGTAATTAAACGGTGGGAGTGAGTAAAGGAAAGGTTAAGGCTACATTTCGATTGCGTGTCGTCATCCAAAGTGCAGGATATTTCATTTCACTGCTTAATGACTTGAGTCCATGTCTATGTAAGACGAGAGATGGAGGACGGACGCGCTCAAAGACAAGCGCACGCCTCCTGGTCACAGTGGCTCCACGGAGAATTGCGCAGAAGAATGGAAAGTCGAGAATAAACATCCTCTAAATTTAGAAGTTTAAAACAAGTTCTAAATCAGGCTGCACGTACAATTTGGATAATCTCTGGCTTTTTTTTTTTTTTTCCTTGGAGTTTAGCTTTTAAACAATTTCAAGTTTTCCCAGAGAATAATGACTCGCCTGTCCTTTTTTTTTTTTTTTTTTTTTTTACCATCTCTTCCCCCTTGTCTATATGAAACTGGAGTTTGTTGGTCACTCTCTGGGCTGCGGTCTGCCCCCTCGGCTCTGGGGAATACATTAGTCTGTCTACGGCAGCTGGAACTTCAGAGGGGGAAAAGAAGAGAAGAAAACCCGACTCACTGGTTCCTGTGTAGAGAGAGAGAGAGAGAGAGAGAGAGAGAGAGTCTGAGGGCGAGGGAACGGTGTGGTCAGGGCCTGGAAAACGGTTCCACATGTCTGCAGGCCTGTGACCTAATAGCTTGACGAGTGCACCGCTGAGATAGGAGCCGGTTGCTCCTCCAGATTGAACCGTCCTCTCGTTTGCCCCCGTTCTCTCGGACGCGTTGCCGTTCACTTGGAAAACACGCCGCCATGGTGCGGATTCCTAGATTTTCACCCGCAGGGGCTGACGTGGGCACGAAAAGGAGAACGGGACCCCTACTCCGCAGATTGGCTCCAGGCGGTACTGCAGCGGCTTCAAATGCGGCCTGCTGGAGATGGTGCCAAATCATTCCAGGTCACGGAGCCTCTGGGTCTCTGTGCCGCACGTGGAGCTGAAGGTGGCCGGAGTTCGCCGGACTGGGAAACAACTTGTGTGTGTTTTTTTTAAGACCCTCCCCTTGTAACAGAGATTATCCAGATTATCCCATCAAAGTTTAGCAAGCGCAGGCGCAGAGTAGGAGCTTTTTGATGCGTGTAATGTGTATTTTTGCTTTTTTTAGAAACCAAAAAGACACGCCAACGTCCATCTCACAGGTCTACCAACTCTACCTACAGTATTTAAAAAATAATATATATATATATATATATATATATATATACATTTGATTTCAATGATGATTTTAAAATGATAGAGGGCTGGTGTTACAACAATCAGGCAACCTCTCTGGGGGGGTGTGTGTGTGTGTGTGTGTGCGTGTTTACCCGCACAGAGGAAATGGAGGAATGTGCCTCCATGTTGTTGTCTGTAGCTGCATGCTTCTTCTTTTTTTTTATCAGCCTAAGTGTTTCCCCAGGAAGACAGAGATTTCCTTGGATGAAAAGCGCTGACGGGGGGAGAAATGCATTTTCTTCTTCTTCTCCTTCTTCTGCTTCTCACCCATTCCCCTCTGGCACCCCTCCCTCCTCCACGTAACCAAAAGTGTTCCCATCCTTAGGAATACAGTTGAGTGGGAAAAGAGCCAACGTAATCACACACATTTGCCAGCACACACGTTTGTCCCTCTGGGTCCTGATTTTAGTTTTTTGTCTTGGCCCACTTTTTGGCAGCGTAATTGTTTTGTTTTGTTTTTTTTTTCTCCCAAACGGGTTTCTGGCTCCCGAGGAATGATGTAAACGTCTCAACTGGCAATAACAGACAATGGCTGACTATCGATTATTTTGGTCTCCTCGCACTAAATATAGAGGAGGCCACCGCGCGTTCGCTGGCTGCAGCTTCTGGAGGCGTGACGATGAGTGGAGGAGGAAAAACGCCTTTTCCCTCTGACCCTCTGCGTTTATGTGTTCCAGCTTTTTCACCTCCCCATGAAATCCAGCGTACTCGCTGTAGTTGCGCTTGTTGTCGCGGCGCCGATTTTTGGGACGCAGATTTCGCGGTGAACACATTCCAGTGTTTTCCTTCATTACGATATCCGTAACGATGATAATAATTGTATTTCGCATTGGGCGCAGGCTTCAACGCGAAAGGGGGCTGTAACTGGGATCCGTGGACCCTAGACTTTAATACATAACCCAGCCAGACGCATAAAAGCTATGGGAATTAATATTACCATCATGGGCTTTGCCCTCACTGCTATTATCTCTGCATTTTCCCCAAACTTATAATATTCCATTTCAGAGCTGAACCACCTCCAAAGAGAATAATCCCTTTATCACAGTGATTTGGGGTTTTTTTGGGGGGGGGGATTGGAGAGTTGGAGCGAAGCCTTAAAATAACCGTGTAGATTAAAAAAATAAAAAATAAATGAGCTCACGCTTCAGATAAAAAAAAAAAAAAAAGGCGACGTTCATATAATTGAGACATTTCTCTTGCAGCAAATGAGCTCATAACTCCTCATCTCCTCTCATCATTGTGATCCGAGCAGTTCAAAGTTTTTTTGCGGTGTCTGGCCAGAAGTGAGACGCCCTGGAGTCCTTTTGGAGCTCTCGTGCAAAACGTGCACATCCACACGGAGCTGGCAGACATATGTTTGCTCTTATACAGACTGAAAAAAAAAAAAAAAACTTCCCCGACAGCATATGGAAACCATAGCGGTTTTCCGCACGGGTGTCCGCAAGGATACGGCTGAGCCGGTGTGATTGGAACATGTTGATGCTGAGGGAGCTGCTACGTGTAATGTTGAAATGTGGATATGGTTACATCCCAAGATATGTTACTCTGCGTGAAAATGTTTTAGTTCTGTACGGTTCGTAGGTACATCGATAAATCCGAAATCATTTTCCTGTCTGCCAAACGCGCAAAAACTGGCATTCCTGGGCACGGAAACAAGTCACTCACACAGCATACAAGCATCCAGGCTTAAACGCACGCGCGCACACACTAAACGCACGCGCGCACACACTTGCTGTGCCCCTCTCTCCAACCCTCTGACTTCATGTTATGTGTGAACATGCTGAAACTGGCCCATTTTTTAATTTTTGTTTGAATCTCCACTATAGAACAAACCCGAATGCCTAAGTTCAGTCTTTAAAAGTCAAACACTATACCTCGGTGCACTTATGAATATTACAAGGCAGAAGTCAACGAGGTGTGTTTCCGACTTTGAAGTCACGTGTCGATGAAAAGGAGCAGGAGTGTGTGTGTGTGTGTGTGTGTGTGCGTGCGTGCGTGCGTGCGTGCGTGTGTGTGTCTGTGTGTGTGTGTGTGTCTGTCTGTGCGTGCATGCGTGCGTGCATGCGTGCGTGTGTGCGTGCGTGTGTGCGCGTGTGTGCGTGTGTGTCTGTGTGTGTGTGTGTGTGTGGGTGGGTGTGTGTGTGTGTGTGTGTATTTTGAAGTGGTCTGGTGGTATATCTGAGCAGCGCCAGGTGTGTGGGTTTTCATTTACAGACAAGGTTGTGAGGGTTCATGCCCAGGCAACTACCTCCCTCAGCTTGTGTGTGTGTGTGTGTGTGTGCGTGCGTGTGCGCCCGTATATGACGGAAAGTGTTGCCTGAGGAACCATTAGGGCCACGGCCCATCCCAGCTGGAGGTTGCACCTGGTCCCGCGGTCATCAAGCGCACATTAGTGTGTTATGGCTTTAAAATGAATCCTTCAATCCACCGAGGCTGTAACACTCGACAACAATCGCACAATTGATCTGTCTCCTCGTCTCCTCCTGTCTCTGTCAACCTAACTCATCCTGCTTTATTCCAGGCACACAGAGCTATGCAGTCCCCCCCCCCCCCCCCCCCCCCCCCCCCCCCCCCCCCCCCCCCCCCCCCTCCCTCCCTGTGTGAATCTGATGCAATGATTTCCTCTATCTAAACAGGAAAAAAAAAAAAAGGCTTAGAAAAAAAGGCAGTTTAGGAAAAAGAAAACGAAACAACAACGTGATGCAATAAAATGGTCTCCTGCCCAACAAAACAAGCCGCTTTCATTTTCAGAAACTAGATGCTATCCCTGAAAAACCACATCTGATCTTTTTCAAGAACTCTGCAGCACACAGAATGTCTTTTTCCGAGGTTCTAAACAGGAAAAAAAAGAAAAAAGGCTTAGAAAAAAAGGCAGTTTAGGAAAAAAAAAACGAAACAACAACGTGATGCAATAAAATGGTCTCCTGCCCAACAAAACAAGCCGCTTTCATTTTCAGAAACTAGATGCTATCCCTGAAAAACCACATCTGATCTTTTTCAAGAACTCTGCAGCACACAGAATGTCTTTTTCCGAGGTATTTCCCAAAATTGGACCTCTCTTGGGTCTCGGAACCCTAAAAAAAAAATTGACTTTTTTTTATTTTCTCCATAAACTGCCACCACGGGCTTCACGCATCGGTGAAATATCCAACAAGACGGCCTTTGACTCATTCCTCTCCCGTTCTCTCACTCCTTCCTCCGTGGTCTGCGGTGTTTGTTGTTCCCCTCTTTCACCTTGCCTCTCTTCCTTTTTTACGTGCGGCGCATCATGACCTTCGTCTCAAGGAGCAGGGTGAGTCCCACTTGGGTGGTCAGGAGAGTCCGGCTTACATGGCGGGATTTTTTTTTTCCACAAGTGGTTCCAGAACGCTGAATGGTCACAATGAGTAAGTGATGTGTAAGCGTAAGGGTCTCACGCAAAGTTGTGCGTTTCTGCATGTTCGCTGTTTGTTCGGCCCTCTCACCCAGGCACCGTTTGGTTTTCAGGATACCTTTGGGCATGCTGCATTTTTCCTCGTGCATTGAGTGTGTGTGTGTGTGTGTGTGTGTGTGTGTGTGCACGCACGTGTGCGTACGTGTGTGTGCGTGTGTGTGGGATGGGAAGAGATGGATGCATCAATGAATCTTCCCAGAAAACAGCCGTCAAGGCAGAGATGAGAACATTGACATTTTGCAGTTGGTTTTTCCTTCTGGTGTTAGCAACCTGATAGCAACGGTTGCCATGACACCAGCGGTGTCACTAACTGTTATGGTAATCATGGCGACCAGCCGCAGCAGGGGCCGAGCGCTGAGGGTCCTGGCAGTCACTCAGATCCACCTGATGTCCGCTCTCTCAGCTGTGTGTGTGTGTGTGTGTTTATGCTTGTGTGTGTGCGTTTTTGTGTGTGTGTATGTGTGTGTCTTGCTTCCGACCTCCATCTGGTTATACTCTTATCTCACAGTGTTAAGGGGGGGGGGGTTATTCTACACACGCCGTTCTCATTGGTCAGATGCTTGTTTGTATGCCTTTGCATGTTGGCTGGTTTGTTTGTGTCTGTGTGTGTCTGTGTGCGCGTGTGTGTGCATGTGTTAGTTTGCGCACGCGCGTGTGTGTGTCTGTGTGTGCGTGCACACCATGTTTGCATTTAATCCCTCTCCAGGCAAGCACGCAGGCAGAAGGAACATGGCCTCACGCATGTGTGTTTGTGGAGTTTGTACATGTGTGTGTGAGTGTGTGTATGTGCGCGTGTGAGAGTGTGCGCTCGCTAGGTAAGGTGAAAAGTGCGGCGGAAAGGTTCTCGTCCTCAGTTACCGTCTCCTTCTATCTTTGTCATCTTCTATTAATAACTTCACGTGGAGGGTCATCATTTGCAGTGGGCTTTAAAACACGACAACTGAATTAACCTTGTGTAGTAGCTACACAACAATCCAGTTTTTCCAGTTTTGGTGAAACACGGTTGTCATCCCAAAGTTTATTGGATCTAGATCTGCAGAAATCCATAAAGAGAGGGAAAAGTCTGCGTGCACACGCAGGCAGTGAGGTATCCTGTTTTATGGCTGCCAATAGTATGATTTGACGTTTGTGTTACTTGTGTTATTTCGCCGGAACCTTTTGTCGCTGGTGGCCCAGCTTGTGTTGCCGTCTAAGTTACCGCGCAGCCTCCTCCGGCTCCTATTTATAACCCTGAGTAAACAAAATGGATACACAGGGGTCCTTTTTTTTAAGATTGTGCTGGGTCAGGGCCCCCACTCAACGCGACGACGATTTCGTTCAGAGAAGGAAGCTGTGAATAAAACCTCTGCACCCCGTGACGCACAATTTGCCCACCGCTTAGCCTTAGGTGTGCAAATAATCTTTCGATGATTATGATTTGCCTTGTGAAGGGAGCAGTTCACCTCTCCCCGCTGTGGAAAAGCGGTAATTCTCTGTGGAGGTTCTCGACCATCCCGGTCATGGTAATAGCAAGTGCGATTCAAGTAGGCAACCGGACAGGTTGAACATTTCTTCGAAGACGTTTCACCTCTCATCGGCAGAGGATAAAGACCTGAACTTTTCCAGCAGCTAGTTGGAACTGAAGAAGCCTCTCGGATGAGAGGTGAAACGTCCTCGAGAAAATGTTCAACCGGTCCGGTTGCCTACTTGAATGGCACTTGATAAAAGCGGTAATTGTTTTTTTTTGTTGTTGTTGTATCGGAGCATTGAGTGGGTCGTGTTGAGAGTTGGACTTGGTGGTGGTGCTGCAATTATTTCCCCCTGCTGCCCACTCATAAAACACATGATCGCGTGTCACACTTCAAGCTCTCGGAGTTATTGCACTTAAAGAAACATGGCGTTGGTTCCAAATCGGGCGCCAACACACATTAAAACAAATGATTCAGAACATAATATTAATATGAGAATATTTTAAAAATATGATTTAACCGCACACTTTATATATACAATCAATGTATTATACAGGTCGTAATATAATAATATAAAAACAACATTTTTTTTTTTTTGTATATATTTCCTCTCCTCATATTTGATTTGAAAATGAATTATTAAATGGCAACATTTTTTCATGTGTGTTTTTCTGTTTTCTGAAGATATATTTTTATTTCGCCCAAACTAATACTGATTAAATATAGATTAGAGGGCCCTCTGCATTT
>JAFBJU010001160.1:125420-147920 GCA_016785305.1 Colistium nudipinnis
TTTTTTTTGTTGTTGTTGTATCGGAGCATTGAGTGGGTCGTGTTGAGAGTTGGACTTGGTGGTGGTGCTGCAATTATTTCCCCCTGCTGCCCACTCATAAAACACATGATCGCGTGTCACACTTCAAGCTCTCGGAGTTATTGCACTTAAAGAAACATGGCGTTGGTTCCAAATCGGGCGCCAACACACATTAAAACAAATGATTCAGAAAATAATATTAATATGAGAATATTTAAAAAATATGATTTAACCGCACACTTTATATATACAGTCAATGTATTAAACAGGTCGTAATATAATAATATAAAAACTTTTTTTTTTTTTTTTTTTTATATTTCCTCTCCTCATATTTGATTTGAAAATGAATTATTAAATGGCAACATTTTTTCATGTGTGTTTTTCTGTTTTCTGAAGATATATTTTTATTTCGCCCAAACTAATACTGATTAAATATAGATTAGAGGGCCCTCTGCATTTCATTCTCTTTGTACCTGTACCCTGCAAAAGACCATAAAGTTATTATTATTCTTTTTTTTGTAACGTTGGCCTCTGATTAAAAAAAAAAAAACGTTGTCCTCCGTGTGTTTCTCTCTGGCGCAGACCAAGCTGCCCGTGCTGCTGCTGGGCCGCTCCTCCGACCTGAGGCCCGGCGAGTTCGTGGTGGCCATCGGGAGTCCCTTCTCCCTCCAGAACACCGTCACCACGGGCATCGTCAGCACCACCCAGCGAGGAGGCAAAGAGCTGGGCCTCAGCAACTCCGACATGGACTACATCCAGACGGACGCCATCATCAATGTAAGCCGACTATAAATGCTAAAGAATTACATTTTTCCATAGACAAATAACAAGTGGGGTGTCCTTTTTTTGCGGGGGGGCAGTACGGCAACTCTGGAGGGCCACTGTTAAATCTGGTAAGCCTCTTTTTTTATTTATTTTTTTTTATTTTAGTGCCAGACAGAGTACATGTCTACCTTTCCCTGACATGTTAAAACCCAGGTAATATTTGTACAGATGTCTTTTTTTTGGGGGGGGGGCTAAGTAGAGGTTGCTTACTGTTTCAGGACGGCGAGGTGATTGGGATCAACACGTTGAAGGTGACGGCCGGCATCTCCTTCGCCATCCCCTCTGACAAAATCCAAGAGTTCCTGGCCGAGTCCTACGACCGACAGTCCAGAGGTGGGGGGGGCGGGGGGCGTGGCCAACATAACCCACTTTACTTTTATTTGAATGCTTTTCATGTTACACACATGTGAAAACTGGCTTTTTAATCTCTCTGTGAGATATCCAGACTGTTTTGAGTTTTATTTCACCGTTACTAAACTGGATTGCGACATCGCAAATAATCCAGTCAGCCACTAAATCTCAGTTCGTTCTTTTGATGTTTTTGATGTTCACCCTGTACGTGGCATTGTGTGCGGTGGGCCGCGCGGCAACCAACGTGGCGTCTAGATTCGATTTGTGGATATGAAGAAGTGACTCGAAGCAAACCAAACCAAAAAAAAACAAAAAAACAAGACTCAACAAATGTATGATGAAACACACAGAGGAGGGAGTATGCAGCTGCTCACACGGCTCGGAGAGATTAGTGAGACAATCTGTGATGGATTGCCTGGTCTAACCTAATATTCCTTTCACTCAAATATAGGAAAAAAGAAAAAAAAAAGCCTAGGGGATTTTTATTTTTTCCGTGTCGGCAAACAACTTCATAAACTCTGAAAACTGGTTCTGGGTGAGTGATTGTATTGTTGTGTTCCTCCAGGGAGGGCGGGTGCTAAGAAGAAATATATCGGCGTGAGGATGATGACTCTCACTCCGTCGTAAGTTGAACATCGCCGGTGAAATATCCGCTTCCAAAGTGTGTGGAAATCCAGTCAATAATTCCCCTCGCCAACATTTACGCTTTAAGAAAAAAATGGTGATTGATACCTAAGCTCCCCCCCCCCCCGTTTCTGCCCGGTAGACTTGCCAAAGAGTTGAAGACCCGACACCGTGACTTCCCGGACGTCACCTCCGGCGCTTACGTGATGGAGGTCTAAGAAAAAAATGGTGATTGATACCTAAGCCCCCCCCCCCCCCGTTTCTGCCCGGTAGACTTGCCAAAGAGTTGAAGACCCGACACCGTGACTTCCCGGACGTCACCTCCGGCGCTTACGTGATGGAGGTCATCGCGAAGACGCCGGCTGCAACGTGAGAATCACACTTTGTGCATTCAGCTGGATGAGTGAAAATGCAAATGCAAGCTGTTTCGTGGCCTCTCTCTCTCAGCCACGGGATATTAACTTTTGGCAATCCATGCTGCACACACAACGCACACAGGGCTCTCGTCACTCTCCAAATACACACGCACGCACACACACGCACACACACACACACACTCACGCACACACACACACGCACACACACACACTCACACACACACACACACACACACGCACTCTCTCCCCCTCTCTCTCCCACTCACGCACACACACACACACACACACACACACACACACACACACGCACACACACACACACACACACACACTCACACACACACACACTCTCACACACACAAATACACACACACTCTCCCTCTCCCACACACACACACACACACACAATCACACACTCTCTCTCCCTCTCTCTCACACACACACACTCGCACGCACGCACACACACAGTTCTCTCACAATGCAAATAAATTGCATATTTCACTCTCTCCTCCGACTGTAAAGTGTTAGGCACACAAAACGCACACCCGCGGTCTCCCACACAAACTGTCTTAGTAGTACATAAATCCGTAGCTCTTTCTCCGGCGTGCCTGGAGTGCCCGGGCCGTCTGATATATCCCCCTCCTCCCACCACTCCGGCCGCCCACCGCAGCTCCGGCCGAGTCAGACTCGGGAGATGCTGAGGTCGGCTCTTTTCCTTCTAACCTCGCGCAGGAAGGTTACTGGCTGTGCTGTGCTTTCTCTGGCTCCGCCCACTCCACAGCGAACTCCCTTACAAGGCCTCGTCACAGCCTGCTGATTTATTTCAAATCCCCCCAGGCTCTTTTAGTAATAATATAGAACATTACTGCGGCTCTTCTCTTTTTTGGTCTCCTGCGCTTTTGTGCATTTGATCTTTTGGAAATCTCTGCCCGGCCGTTTTGAGGTGTCGGAGCAGCTGAGTGCGCGGAGGGGGAAAAAACTGAGCTGTTGTTTGTGTGTTTGTGTTACAAGTGAAGGTGTGGGGGTCTGCGCTGACATGTGGCTGTGATTAAGTAAACTGTGTTGAGAGTCCGTTTTTAGCATCGACACCGGTTCCTGCCCTGGTTTGTGCGTGATCTCAGGTTTCCAATATATATATTTTTTTTTACAGAATAATTATAGGGCCAAAAATGTTTTCATTTGCGTACTGCTGTGACCTTATTGTGCAACAGTCCCATTATTAAATTACGGACCTACTTGTAGATACTTCCATACTCCATGAGAAGACCAAACTTAACAATAGCCGAGTCTGTCTAGCGATACATTCTGGCTGTTACTCATTACTCAACTGGTAGTTTATAGAGCCTTTGTTTAATTATAAATCTAATTGTTAAATTGACACTTATTCATTAGAATGTGTGCAACTGGAAAAAAAAAAACGACTACGCTGGGTATTTACAGCCGCAGGAAGGTGCATGTGGAATTAATGATGAAGCCGGTTTTTATTAGATGTAGGAACACTTCACTTAGAGCCCACAGATGCGCATTAAACCATTTTATGACAACAGGAGAAGATGTACTCAAGTTAAGGTTCCGCAATTTGCCGTTGTATTGATTTTTGTATATTTACGACATGAGATTCTTTGTAGGGGTCATGGGAAATTAAGGAGAATTATGAGGGTTGGGGTCCCACAGCTGTTTTTCAACTGGTGACACTGTAATCACACATTTAGCGTCCAGATTATTATACTGTGAAGATAATTGGGCCTGCAAAACAGTGTCCTCATGGTATGCTTATCCCAACACCGTGTCCTTTTTTTTCCCCGACCCGCTCCTCTTTTTCTCTCCTCCAGCGGTGGGCTTAAAGAGCACGACGTCATCATCTCCATCAACGGTGCGAGGATCTCCACGGCGACTGACGTCAGCACCGCCATCAAGAAAGACGGCACCCTGAGGGTGGTGGTGCGCCGCGGGAACGAGGACGCCATCCTCACCGTGGTTCCGATGGAGATCGACCCTTGACCCCTCTGGCAAAAGAATAACTCAGTAGGAGCTGGAGCTAGTTTTTTTTGACTAATCACCAGTGGACCTTATATATTGGAGATGGGCTTCCCTGACACACCCTCTCCCTGTGTCTAAAGGCCAGTGGCGCCACACACACACACACACACACACACCCAGGAAAAAAAATTCTGGTTTTGCCTTGAAGGCAACGACTGCACAGATGCTTTAAAAGCAGTGCTGTACTTTTGTTTCCCATGTGGGTTTTCACTTTTAGTCTTCAATGCTCTCATCGACGCTACCACTGTTTGGCCACAAACATGGGAAGTTGGTTATCGGCATATTCTTCTTTTTCTGGGTCTTTTATAAATGTGGACTTTTGCTAAGTCAGGCCTTTTTTTTTTAAAGCAATTTAGAGACTCACTGGGAAAATCGGATTTGTATAATTGTTGTTTTCTAAAAATCCCTTTTTTAAGTACTGTAGAACGTTTTATGTTGATTATGTGCTCTATTCGGGAAATAAATAAAGAGTTGACCTTTTCCGTTTGACGCTCACATTGCTGACTTTCTCATTTTCTTCTTTCCATCTGTCTTTCACCCAATTTTACACACACACACACACGCACACACATACTCATATAAACTGCACCCAGGCTAACATTACAATATTTTCTTAGAGTGTGCACAGCATGTCCTTAACCATTGCTCGTGCACATGCACACACACAAGGGGTGCATAAAACCAATCAGGATCTGGTTTAAATTGTGTTATATTGCTTTCATATGGACTTGATATTGGTCTGGTGCGAGTTCTGGGCCAGGGGCTCTGTCGGCTGACCTCAGAGACAGGAGCGCGAGCCAAGCAGGGATCAGACTCACAATGCTCCGGCCACAGATGTGGGGCTTGCGTGGATACTCCAAGTTTTGTTTACCACATAAATGTTGGATGAAAAGGATGAAGTAGACCTCATTAGAATTACAAGAAGTACCACACACTGCAAACAGCTTTGTGATATAGGAAGAAAAAAAAACAACTGAAAACACATTCACTCAACATAAAATCTGCAGTGGAAAAAAACTGTGCAGACGCTTTTGTTTCCTTCATCGTAACCTTCCAGAGCTCACATGGAAAAGTCTGTTTTGTTGCACTGTCTGCAGGGGAGATTAAATTGAACCTCAGGAGCCCCTCATGGTATATTTAAAAGACAGAGGGAGATATGTTGTTATTCAGCTGTGAGGCTTCCCAGTTTTTGCATTTCATTTGCAGACTTTAATATCCAGTGCATGTTTATCCTCCATCCCAATTTTTTTTTCCCCCATTTCCAAAAGCCACATGGAAGCTCTATTAAAGAGAAATGCTTTCCCATGATGTGAGGCAGCCCACAGGCATGTGTCATTAACACATATTATTTTAAAGAGCTGGTGGGCTACTGGATATTTAGAAAATATTTTTACATGCCGAAAATATAATCACATCGGACAACCGGTTGAGAGAGGTATATATTTGTGGTCAAAGGCCAAAGATGCAACTTTGACGGAAAAAAAATGTACACAGAGACAAACTTGTGAGAGTTGTCGCCATCTCCTGGTGTTGTGTTAGTATTACAGTCTCTTATCGTTTTCTTTTTTTTTGTCCTTCCAAGTGTGTTGCAACTATTTTGGAAATATGTTACTCAGAAGAGGTGGAAATTCTGTTTTTGTTATTTCACTTGGCATGAAGGAAATCGTGACTCATTTATTCCGTGGCTGAAAAATCCAGCGCGATTACGGGATACACATGTAACATGTAGGCTCAGCTGTAAAGTTTGGCTGTTCAGGAAGACGTGACTGCCAGGCTGCCAGGACCCTGAGCTCCAAACCGTCAGTCAACCGGGGCATGGCCCTCTTACCTCACCACCCCTGGGTGGTGACGTGGGGTGACAATATACAGACGGAGGCCAGAAATCTTTATGTAACTCTGAATGAGTAATGCATGTTGTAATTTCAAACTCTTCACCCCTCCCTTCTAATAATCTTTTTTTTTATATTGTGTTTGTTCTATTTTATTCCTTATTTCCATATGTGGCTTCTTTTAATTGTTTGCTTGACATTAAAATGGTCTTTTATCCTTCTGCCTTGTAAAGGGATGTGTAGCTATGTTTGGAAACGTTATTATTTCTATTGTCTGTTCATTTGGTTAATTATGATGTAAGACAAAAAACGTGTCTTCATCTTCTTTCGTAATATAGAGATACTAACTTTTTCACCTGTGACCCCTCACCATGTGAGAGGGGGACGCAAAAACAAACTTGAAAATTAAAAAAAAAAATGGAATGGCTCCTGGGGCAAATTAGTAGACCTCTGTTTCTGAAGTGAGAAGGGCCATCTTCACACCGGTGACCCCATTCGCCCAACTTTATAAAGACGAACACACTTGGGAGGAGATGTTGTGATGTCTGTCCACGCTGAGTAATGGTCATTCCGGTGTTGATACAGTTGGGACCACTTTGCCCTGCAGACCTGGGCTGTTTATAACACACCATTTATTCATTTGACACCATCTGCGCCCCAGACCAGTGCCAGCGTTGGTGATGTGTGTCCTTTCTGTTTCCAGAATGCTCCAGGTGTTTGAGCATTCAGTCCAGTGAGCACACATCAATGAGACTTAGCTGGAGAATATTATATTTCTCTGGATTTAATACAATTTGTTGAGACCATGAATTAATACTGTATGGAAGGGTTGCACTTTGAGTCACCCGAATAATAAAATTAAAGTAACTTTAGCGTGAAATTCAGTAAAGCCAGATTGTTTCACTTTGTCCCACCTTTTGGATTGGACATTTTAACAAGAACTTATAAAACCACCATAAAAAAAACATATTCTTCTTGTTAAAATACAGATGTTATTTTATTTTGAAAGGTTTTCAAACAAAACACCCACTTAATACAATTATATGCCATTTATACCACACTGTTTATCATTCTATACCATTATATACTATACTAATACGTCAGATAGAGTAAGATTATTTTTTTGGATAGTAGTTATTATGTTATTTATATATTACGTAATTGTAGTTATTTTGTAGCTAATTAAATTAGGAGAGTCACAGACACTATATAATCAGAGGACACTTGTTTTTTTTGGCACGTCCTCAAGTTTCAATCTACTAACGCAGTCCTCCAGCGCCCCCTATCGTTTGTTGTGCGTCAGCTTTGAGCCAATCGCAGTCGCGCTTGCTGGCGGAGTCTGGAAGTGTAGGGCAAAATACCCGCCGCTGATTGGTCAGCTGCTCTCTCGCAGCGCAGTACATGTACAGAGCTCAGCAGGGAGCGAGGAGGGAGGGATATTTTAATGGCCGTCGGCTGCACTGCTAAACACAAAATGTCCGGGTTAATCGTCATATCTAAACTCTGCTAACCACTGGTGCACGTAGGCTGCTCTTCTGTGGTGACACGCATTGTGCTGCAGATATATTCGCGACGCATATGTGTTCCGGTGTTGTTTGTACAGCGTTCAACGGACTTTACCCGCTTGATTGGTGCGACAGGCCTAGCCGGTTGGCTAACAAACAAGCGGACAGCTAGCTAGTCGCAGGAGTTGTAAAGGTAAGTTTGAGCGGTACGGTACTTAAGCACTCCCCATGATTGCAAACATTACTTTATGAATCCAAGTGCTTGTTTGAAATGACTTTGTATTTATGAATAGTTAAAGATTGTTCGAACTTTGACGCCGTCAGTTGTGGGTGTAAACAGCGGGCTAGCGTTGGACTAGTTAGCAGCGTTCAAGCTAGCTGCTAAGTTTAAGGTAACTTTACGAGCTGGAGCAGGCCGAGGTAGAGTCAACACACACAGATGGTTTCATACTCATGTTGGTGAGACGTAAGGAAAAGTAATTACATAGTTTAACTTAAGTTAATCGATGTCACTCCAGCTTCCTGTTGTATGCATTGCGCAAATAGGGTGGATTGTGTCATTCCTAAGCTACGATGAGTGAGCTAGCCACGCTAGCCAGTAGTTGAGTTGGGAGCTAACGACAAGTTAAATTACTAATGTTAACGTACATATTGTTCTTGCGTGTTTGAAAGAGTGGTGCAAAGTTGTCTCCGTCTCAGCAATGTAACATATACTTAACTCTACTGTCAGACACTTATTTGTTGATCTATGCGTGTGGTGCTGAATAATAAACGTTTTCTGCATTTTTTTTCTTCCAAAGGGAATATGTAACATAAGACATCCAACATGACATCGAGATTCGGTAAAACCTACAACCGTAAGGGTGGGGAGGCTAATTCCAAATTTGAAGAGGTCTTCTCCAATAAAAGGTCTACACTGACCACCAAATGGGGGGACACCACCTACAAGGCTCAGCTGGGAGCCAAAAGGCCCATGATGAAAACCGAGGTCTCGGAGCTTTCCAAGAGGCCCAGGATGGAGGACAGTGACAGTGAAGATGACCCGTTTGGGTTTGACAGCGACGACGAGTCCAAGACCGTGTCCTCTCACAGTGTGTCCCAGTCGAAGGCCAATGATGGGGATGGATCAAAGACCACTGCGGTGCAGCTGGGCCGCGGGGCGGCCACAGTTGTGGCTTCTGCACAGGGCTCTGCAGGCTCAGCAGCCACCTTCAAACGTAAGTAATATGTCATTACTCAAAATCTATTTTTTTTTATTCATCTCTGATAGTGTCTGGTAGTTGTTCAGTTGCATAACCGTTTTTTAAAGTGACCATTTGTCTTTTATGTCATCCATAGGCAAGCAGCCCTTTGAAGAGAAGCTAGTTAAAAATAGCCAGCCCTGGTCCAAAAGCACATCACAGAGCAACCCGAAACCTGCCCGTTTTGCTTCCTTCTCCAACAAAGCCCTCTTTGATGATCAGAAATTGTCAACATCCCAGAGGTCCTTCTCATCCACTCCCAAAGTAGGTGCATCCCTCACACTGTCCACTGATGCAGCAGGTGGTGACAGAGACTTCCAAACGTCGTCCTCCTATGACGGCCTGCCATCAGACGAGATGACAAGTACTGAGCTGGAGCCTCCACCACAACCCGTCGTGGACAACATTCCCCCGTCCCCATTCACGCTTAGGGCATCTAACGGCAAGAAATACCTGAGGCCCAGCCGACCCGACAAATCCTCCTCCGAACCTGCTGAAAATAACGACAACAAGCCCAGTGAAACAGCGAGTGCCCCAAATAAACCCAACAGCGTCCTCCCTGCCGGTAGTACTGCTGCTCCTGTGACCAAACCAGCGCAGAAGCCACCAGGCCGGGGTGGGGGCAGAGTACGCGACTACACGGTTCTACACCCCTCCTGTCTATCTGTGTGCAACGTCACCATCCAGGACACGATTGAGCGGAACACCGAGGACCTGGTCACTCCGGCTGCTCCTGTCGACATCGGAGAAGCCGGCCAGATGAAGAAGAAGACCGATGCTCCACCAGCAAAACCTACCAGGTAAGCTATTTTGGTTTCCTTGTGTCTGAACTGCCTGAATTATGGAAATAAAAAAAAATATATATAAATTCATATGTTTTTTCCTTAAAACAGTATATGTGGGTAAGAAATATTCCTTTTCACTGTTTCTTTATCGCCTGGACTCTCCCTCCCAGTAGACACGTGATGGTGTGACTATTTGGTGAAAAGCTCTAGTAGGAAATAACATGTCTTCCTGCTTTAACAGCAGTCGTTATACCATATAACCACAGCACTTCTGCTGATAAATTATTATAATACGCTAAAACATAAACTGTCTGTATGAAGCCTGCTTTGTATGCCATGGCATAAAGAGATCAGAGGAGGGGACTAAAGCGCAGATGCTCTTGCACAACAGCTGTTGTGAGGCAGTGTATGGAGCATGTGTGATTTATTATAGGTGCAATATGTTTTTGTCAGTTCTAAACTGTAGCCACATGTTCCCTCTAAACAGTTTAAAAATATATAGTTTTACTTAGTTATGCAAAAAGTCATACTGTTTTTCTTCTAAGGTTCAGACCCACCCAGACCAAGACGAAGAAGACCAAGGCCGAGACCAAGCTGGAGTTCTTTGGCTTTGAGGACAAGGAGGATCAGGGGGGTGAGGACGGGTCGGAGAGTGCCGCGCCAGGCAAGAGTAGCTACAAGATCAAGTACTTTGGCTTCGATGACCTGAGTGAGAGTGACAGCGATGATGAGAGCTCTCAGGCCAAGGAGAAGAAGGCCAAGAAGGTGGCCGCAGCCTTGGCCGCGCTGAGCTCCGGCGTGGACAGCCCTCACACCAGCGACTCCCAGGACAGCCAGGCCAGCAGCAACACCGGTGGGTGGAACAGGCAGATTTAATTATTAGTAATTAGCCTAATTAACTACTTAAGCCTCTAAACTAGGAGTCCTGGTATGGCACGGTGTGATAATGTTCTGTCTATTTACATACCGGCGTCTTTTCTCCGACAGATAATTTTGACTTTGCTGACGACTCCAGTCCTGGTGGAGCTGAGGGACAGAGAGGACGCGCAGGTAAGCAGAGTGACAAGTCCAAGGAGCTTGGCAGTGGATTCAAAAAGATCTTCAGTGGCCCCAAAAAGGTAAATAAATGACTATTTCTCTCAGATTTTTTTTATTGTATCCACCAGTTTATTTTTCTAATTGCCTATTAGACCTAATTACAAATGTTAAGAAAACTAAGTGGCCTCTATCCTTTGGCCTGCTCAGATTGACTCAAGGTTAATGGGAGTCTGTGATCAATATGAACGGGTCAAGGTGTGTTATGTAACCAGTCCTCTCGACCAGCGTTTAAACCCCCGAGTCTGTTATTGATGTTTGAATGACGATTGCGTAACCAAACATCCAGCTCATCCAAAAATAGCTTGAGACAAATGGGAGAGAGTTTGTGAAATATAGCGCAAGAGGCCGGGGAAAGTTGCTGAGCTGAAACCAAAATGTATTGGGATGTCATGTCGTGTAATGCTGTGATACAGCGGTAATGTTTGCAAGACTTGTACAGTGGCATGCTTGAAGCTCTGGATGCTTATTTAATCTGTGGCAGCAGTCTCATGTGAATGGGGGGGCATGTATGTTCATTATTAAAAGGGATTTGAATGTTGTCGCTTGTCCGTAGCAATATTTATCTGAATAACGGCCTTTGTTTGTGGCACTCGTGTTATACCCACATCTGCTCTGTTTATCTGAATCATGTTTTCTCGTGGCCGGGGGTTATTTGTGCCGTGTCCTCTTAATCCTGCGTGTTGAGTGTTTCTGTCATCAACCAAAACTCCAAACACTGCCTTTTGTGTGCCCAAATGAGTCGTGCGAATTTGTCATTTTAAGGAAAGGGTTTTTGTGTGCTTGGGGTTCTGTTGTTTGCGCCGCACTGGGGCCGTCACGGCCTATCTTCCAGAGTGCAATAATGTGTTAATTCACAACAACTTCTTGCCGTGTGCCTGAAGGCTCCATGGAGAGGAACAAGTGTTGCAACATAATGTTTCTGCCTTTTGAGTGCTTTCAGCTTTAGGTGTGCGGAGATGTTTGCCATCACCATGAGTATCGGTCATTGAATGGATGAATATAATGAAGATTTAATTCATCTTTCATTTCTAACTGTGTTTCAGTCGCCTGCTAAAGCTGTGTATAACGCCCGCCACTGGAACCAACCTGAGCCCGAAGAGCTGCCTGTGCCCCCGCTCTCTAGATCTCAAACTGCTCCGGTAAGATATCGCCTGCTTGGTGGTTTTGGCCATCATGCAGAAGGTTATTGTGTGTGTGTGTGTTTTTTTTTATGCAAACTTAGCACAAGGAACTTTATAATGACACTGGGTTTCTATGGGGTAAATCTGAACTTGTGATGTTTTGAAATGTGCGTAATAATAAAAAAAAGAGTAGGCAACTAAAGCAAAGACTGTAATTAGTCTCTTTCTATTTTCTTTCTGTCCGAGTTGTGAACCAGGGTTCACTGGTGTTTTCTCCATTGAAGTCACGTTAACGGAGATAAAATGTTTGCTGACGAGCCAATCGGAGCCACTAGGATTTAAATGTTGTTAACTTTGGACTACCGCCCCCGACATCTGTTAACAACACTTATTAAAGCCTTTGTGCTTAAAAAGCAATCGGGCTGAGGTAAATCTTGTGGACATGCCATTAAACAGATTTCCTCGCTTTGCCATGAATCCTATTTCTCCTCCTCCCCCGTCTTCAGGCCATTTTATCCAGCGGTGGCGGCGGCAGCAGCAGCAGTAGCGGCGGCAGCAGCAAGGACAGCAACTCCCATAAAGATGACGGCCTATTCAAAGCCCCTCCACCCCCGCCCAAAGTCACCAAGTCGGAGACCTTCCCCACGCGACTCAACCAGGATATCGTCACGGCCCTCAAATGCAGGAAGGAGCACAAGGAAGTGAGTTTTGAGAACACTTGAGGGAATTTTGGGGGGGTCAGCTCGGCAAGTGGAAGGATGCGGAGGCTCTCTGTCTTTTGGGGTTAAATGTTTCCCGTTTTCATAAAACACAGTGAAAGCATGGCGTTTATTTGAAGCACGGCGTCGAGCTTACCATTGATTATTTGAAGCCCAGTGTGGGTTGGAGGTGGTAGGGAAGAGTGCTGATGTTAATTTAAACTCCCCTACAGCTTGTGTCATTTAGAGATGGACTCTCTGGCCTCGGATCAATCCGTTTGCCACAGGTACCCTGAAGTGAAAATGGTTTCAGCCAAGCCGTGGCGACTCCCTAACATGACTGTTTACGTTGGTTTAAAAAAAAAAATCCAGGGTCAATTGCTGATCAAGCCCTGAATACACATGCTGAGCAGACTGATCAGTGGTATTGGCACAGTCAGCCAATGCAGTTAATGGATTCAGGGAGGAATTAAACAATACCAACAATTCCCCCCCCCCCCCCCCCCCCCCCCCCCCCCACAGCTGTACACAGTGGTGCAGCACGTGAAGCACTTCAATGACGTGGTGGAGTTTGGAGAGAATCAGGAGTTCACGGATGACTTTGAGTACCTGGAGACGGGGCTGAAGAGCAGCCAGCCACTCAACACGAGATGCCTTAGGTAAGTGAGGGGGAAATCTGCTATCTTTCTGACGTTCTACACACGGGCACTTGGTTGAATTGCCTTTCGTCTGCACGGACATTTTTCTCGGAGTGGAGGACCTAACGGAATGGATTTGAGTCCCGCAATTTCCTGTCCTGTTGTTAGAGTCAACACGTATTAATAATAAACCTCATTTTAAAGTAAATAGTGCTTTAGTTGATCAGAGTTTTATCATTTGTGCAACTTTCCTTAATTGAAGTCAACAAACGGTAATAATTACTATCAGAAAACAGCAGGAGGCAGCAATTCAATTTTTTATTTGGTCGTCTCCGAATGCAAATTGAAAATGTGCAATTTTTGACGATGGCTCCTCTCCCCCCTTTTATTGTTGTGTTTTTGGTTTTTTTTTTGATTTCTTTACCGGTATTTTCATTTCCAATGTGTGGACCTACCTTTCCGCCTTTCTCTTCCCGGTTTATGTGTCTCGCTTGTATTTGCACAGCCTGTCGGGGTAATAGGGCAGCATAAAATGTGTTTTCCTTTGGTATAGTAAAGCATACAGCATTTCTATTATGGAAGTGGAATCCACTCGGTAGAGACAATCTTGGCTTCAGGAAAAGCCACAGGGAGGCCCGCCTCGGATTGTTTTTCATGCTTTAGATGTGAAGAGGAGGAAGGGTGAACGTTTTTGCCTGAGTAGAAATGTAAAACAGAGTATGCTGAGAATGACAAATGCTCTTATGGATTTGGAGGGAGGCTGTTTCTCATGTGTCCTTGGTCTCTGACCTTCGACACAAATGTTATGTATTTGTCCCAAAATGACCCCAATCCTTTCTTTCCTTTTTGCCCTTTCATTGCTGCAGCATAATCAGCCTGGCCACAAGGTGCGCCATGCCCGGTTTCAGGATGCACCTGCGCGCCAGAGGGAAAGTGGCGCAGGTTTTCAACATGCTCAGTGATTCATCACAGCACCCGGTCAGCGACACCGCTTTTTCCTGTCACTTGATTTGCCAATTTTCACCGTGACATCAACAAAAATGTGCATGGTCATTTGTCTAGTTGTTTAAATAATTACTGCTCTTGTCTACTTTGTGATAGGCGTGTTGCGCGCATTTTTACACAGCCTGAACGACCAGCACTTCTGTTTTTATTTATTTGCTGATGAGAATGAGGTTTCATTTCTACATGTCTGCAACTCGGTTATCCTTGCAGCGCAGCTTTATCTTTTGTTGCAATGTTTTGAATGAGAATCTTCCTCAAAGCTATAGAATGATCCATATTTATACAATTTTGCACCAAGGTGTCAGGGATTTCGATTTTTTCCATTGCTATTCCTATTGTTTATCGCCTGAACATCTCACCTCCGTATGCTCTACACCGCGTTTCCCCGCTTTATTAAATCCGGTGTCTCGTTCCTCCAGAACCTCGCTTTGTGCACGGCTGCCCTGATGTACATCCTGAGTCGGGATCGTCTGAACATGGATCTGGATAGGGCGTGCCTGGAGCTAATGATCAAGCTGCTGGAGATGGACCAGGACTACTCGGCCCACCAGGATCAGCTCACCCCCAAGGAGGTCGCAAAGGTCAAGGAGAAGATCAGGAAGCTGTGCGAGACGGTGCACAATAAGCATCTCGACCTGGAAAACATAACGGTGAGTGGGTGGGCGGGTTGTAATCGGTCACATTAAGGGGTGTGTCCAACATACGCCACAGAGTTCCTGTCAATGCAATACACAATTTGCGTGATTGTTTCTACACTGTGTTGTGTAGACTGGCCACCTTGCCATGGAGACATTGCTCTCGCTAACCTCCAAGAGAGCTGGCGACTGGTTCAAAGAAGAACTGCGGCTACTGGGAGGTCTGGACCACATTGTAGACAAAGGTGCGCGCGAGCGTGTGTGTGTTCGATTTTATTCACTCGTCAATATACGTGTGTATATGTGCAAAGATCTGTTTGACAAGCTTCATTGTGACTTCTCTGACTGTTGAGTGGCTGCCGGGGTGTGTATTGGTCTCATACCTTGTGTGTGTGTTTGTACTGCTGCAGTGAAAGAGTGTGCGGAGAACCTGAGCCAAGAGGAGGACAAGGAGAACCTGGTAGCGTCTTTATGGGGAGCGGAGAGGTGTCTGAGAGTGCTTGAAAGTGTAAGTACCGATCTGTCAGGCTGGGTTCTCTTTTGCCTCACAAGTCATATATAACTGACACTCGAGGACACTTGTAATTGAGTACCAGGGGACAAGAATCCAATGTTTGAAAAGCTCAATGTCTCTTTTATCTGTTATCGATGTCATTGAGTGCTAACAAATGTCTATTTTTTTTTTTATTGTTGGTTTCTTGTTTTCAAACTTTTCCTTGTACTCCCCCCCCCACACCCCATTGAGTATGTTTTTCTTTCATCCTCTGCCAACAGGTGACAGTACAGAACCCAGAAAACCAGGGTTACCTAATTGCCTACAAAGACTCACAACTCATCGTCTCCTCTGCCAGGTGAGCAACAGATGTGGCTGGGGGCTGTTATTGACCTGAGAAGAATACTGTTATATGGTGGTTACATAAAAGCAAAAACACTTAAGTCTAATAATTGTTAGTTTGTGGCCCTGTGAGCCCATAAAGACTCCAAGCTGAATGAAAGACACAGTTGGAACTTATTTTTAACCGCTGATGAAACTTGGTGACATGTTTTTTTCGCTGGAACCCCAACAACCTTGTTATCTAAAGTTGATCCATGTTTTTGTCTTCCTGAATTATTCTTGCTCTTCTGTCCCTTGGTGGTCCGCTCTACCTCCTCTTCCCCTCACCCTTCTGCTTGTTTTCTTGAAAAAATCCCTCATTTCGGCTTTCATTGTATTCGCCTTTTTCTTCCCATCCATTTTTATGGCTCTCCCCAGAGCGTTGCGCTACTGCGAGGATATGATCCAGCGGTACAGCAGGGCATTAAACAACAGCTCCCTGTCATCGTCTGGTGCAGCGCTGCCTCACTGCAGCTTCAGCAACGTGGGCAAGGCGGTGGAGGACTGTATGAGGGCCGTCATAGGAGTGCTGCTCAACCTCACCCACGATAACGGTATCCTCATTTACAAACTTTTCCGTTTTTTTTTTCTTTTTCATTTGCCCACGTTCCATTTTTTTGTGTCCAGTATTTAGGATGGACAGTATGAGCACAGGTTAATAATGGGCGCCGTTTATTTGTTTTTGTGTATGCAGAATGGGGCAGCACTAAAACGGGTGAACAGGAACAGCTCATAGTGACTGCTCTGAATTGTGTCCTTCGAGTCCCACGCTACATCCCCCAGGAGCAGCGCTTTGACGTGCGAGTATTGGTAAGTGAGTCATCCTTAAATAAAAATGCACGCCACATTAATGCCTACCCGTATTAGTTTGCAGAGCGCCCGTGACCGCACGTGGGTCTGACTTGTGACTTGTTTCCCCCGAACACCAGGGTCTGGGCCTGCTCATTAACCTCGTGGAGTACAGCTCCAGAAACCGCCACTGTCTGGTGGACATGGAGTACTTTATCGACAACACCTGTCTGGAAGACAGCCTGATGCAACCTGCTGACCCCTCACAGTCGGACGCGGTGGTGGAGTTAGCAGAGCCAAGCACAGCGGAGGCTCAGGGAGACCAGCTCCAAACCTCCGGGGCTCTCGCTGCACTCGTAAAGGTACGTATTGTGCCCGAAGTCATTAATAAATATTTTAGTGGTTATTGTGTTTTTTTTTTTTGTTTTTTTTTCGTCTTATCCACAGGAACAGAATTTTTTTTCCCCCCTTCCGTATTTCTTTTTAAAGAAGGATGTGGGCAGCCGTGAGGGAAAAGCTGTCTATAGGTACAATCAAATGCTCCAGTGTTCTACTTGTTTTTTGCAGGCTTCTCTGCGACAAACTGTTGAAAAATGCTATATTTGATTAGGAGTATTTCCTCTCACTTGTAACCATGTTGCATACAAGCGTTGCTCACTTCAGTCACTTAAAACTTAGTTTTATGTGGGCAGCCGTGAGGGGAAAAGCTGTCTATAGTACAATCAAATGCTCCAGTGTTCTACTTGTTTTTTGCAGGCTTCTCTGCGACAAACTGTTGAAAAATGCTATATTTGATTACGAGTATTTCCTCTCACTTGTAACCATGTTGCATACAAGCGTTGCTCACTTCAGTCACTTAAAACTTAGTTTTATTTAAAAAATAGCTTTTGTAAATCAATACAGACTTATTATTGGATTTAAACTTCTAGAAATGTTGTTTTTTTTTTGTTTTTTTTAGGATGTGCTTTGTTATAGTTGTTGATTCCATTTCAACCAAACACCCTGTCCCACTTCGCTCGAGCGAAAGTTTTTCTGAAACCCTGAGAAAAAAGGCATTTCCACTGTGGAAACACAAAAGCTGGTTTCGGAGAATGTGTTTTTCCCAGGTGGTTCCTGGCCTTGTGCTGAAGAAATACCTCACATTGTGCTTGACTGTTCTTTTTCGTGCCTTGCAATCTGCCGGTGAGCGCGTGCTTGGAGATGACGTGTTTATTTCTCCCTCCAGTTCTTCCTGGAGAGGGAGCGCGCCGCCATCCTGGCCGAAGCCAAGACCGACGACCTCATCAGCGAGGCGCCCAAGCCGGCGCAGGACCAGAGCGGGCAGTGGCAGGAGACGTCGGGAGAGATCCAGTGGGTGGAGTCGGAAAACAACAACGAGGCCCCGGCGGAGGAGAAGAAGGAGGAGGAGGACGAGGAGTTGGACCTCAATAAAGGTGAGTGGTCATTTAGATAGATGGAATGTGTCTAATGTCATCATTTCATCAGAGCCACTTCTTGGGTTCATTGTCGATGCGTCTGTGTGTAAGTATGAAAGAGAGAGAGTGGGGCCGGGTGGGGGTTGATCAATAAATAGCTTTACAATAAAATAAGATTTTATTGGCCCAGAGAAAACCAATAGAAGGTGGTCAGGGTTAATTTTGTGATGGTGGACGCATAAAAGTCAATGTATTGGAAACGATGAGAAGCGTTGCCATACTGTTGGTCCATTATGACACCGGATGATGTGAGCTGCGCAGTTGGTCCTTCATTTGTGTTGACACAGCTGAAAGAATGTGGCCACATGTGTCTCAGACTGGCTGTGCGTAGTACACAGCTGGAGTTTTTTTTTTTACCTCTCAATATAATAACCTAATTTGTTTTAGTCCAAAGGCTTAGGCCCTAAAATTATTTAATAAATAGCATGAACTGTATTATTAAAATTTCCTGTTGGATGGATTGTTGTCCATCTTTTTCTCTCTCTCGTTCTCGTGTGTGTGCCGTAGCTCTGCAGCACGCGGGCAAACATATGGAGGACAGCATCGTCGCCTCCTACACGGCTCTGCTGCTGGGCTGTCTCTGCCAGGGCAGCCAGGTGAGCACATCCAAACACCAAAAGAAAACGCACACATACGCAACACAACTGGAGACGGTTTTCTTACTGAAAAATATTCTCGGCCATCTCTCTCTCTCTCTCTCTGTCTCTGTCTCTCTCTCTGTCTCTCTGTCTCTCTCTGTCTCTCTCTCTCTGTCTCTCTCTGTCTCTCTCTCTCTCTCTCTCTCTGTCTCTCTCTCTCTCTGTCTCTCTCTCTCTGTCTCTCTCTCTGTCTCTCTCTCTCTCTCTCTGTCTCTCTCTCTCTCCTCTCTGTCGCTCTCTCGCTCTCTCGCCCCTCCGCAGATAAATGTGACTACTGTGAGAACGCATCTACCCAAAGGGGATTTCTCCATCATGACGGAGATGCTGAAGAAATTCCTGAGTTTCATGAACCTCACTGTGAGTATTACTGTCACGACCGGCTCTCTGTCATCCGGGACTAATTACGGGGTGAAAAAAATAAAAACGAGATTGCAGCAACCTGCTCAAAAATAGATCCGCACAGCAGCCAACAAATCAAAATGATGTTCTTCTTTAAAGATGAGTCCTTATTTCAGGTGATAAAAATAGTACTCCCCGGAGAGGCATTTCTCGTTAATACCAAAAAAAAAAAAAGTCTGTACAAACCTCGGCTTCAAGCACATTTGATTGAAATTACAGAAAAAGCCATTTAATAATAATTGGGCCGGTTGAACACGTTTTTGTGCAGTGGTGTGGCATGAGTCCAATTAAATAAAATTTCAGTGATTTTGCATTTCCCTTTTTAATTTCTAATAACGGCGGATTGTGCACTACTTTCTGCGAAAACGGTAGAATATAGACGAAAAGCTGAGCTTTTATTTCTGTGTATCTCATTAACGGAGAGATTTTAGATGTCCGAAATACGACTGTGGAGCTGATAGATATGAAAAGTCTTTTTTTCCATTTCTTTCCCTTCCTCATCTGAAATCTTTAGAGTCTCCATAGCTTATGATTTGCCCAGGCTCTTTTAGCACTTTGCTTTCATAGGATGCTGTGGCAGCCATGTGCCTTTATAATTCAAAATGAGCAATACATCTTCAATTGAATATGGTCCCTGCGATTTAAGCATTGACCATACAATGAAGATGTGCGCAGACTTTCGCCTTGAAAGGTGACGATTATTTTGACTTTCCTGACCCTGTCTGCGCTGTCGATCCTTCTTCCCCTCTGAGTTTCCCCGTTTTTCTCTGCACGCCTCTCCTCTTACTCATTTGGCTCTGTTGTGTCAAATCATTTCACGTCGCCTATGTTTTATCCGAATTTTCTATATTTGGCGCAAGAAACGAGAGGACCCGACGCCTCGTATTTCCACCTGCATATTCCCACCCCCCACCCCCGCTGTGTGGTACGGCCCACGACGTCAACTCTCACCCTCTCCTGTTTCTGGTTCTCTTGTTCTCCACACAGTGTGCAATGGGCTCCACGGGACAGAAGTCCATCTCACGGGTCATTGACTACCTGGAGCACTGTTAACACGCAGCCCGGCCATGGACACCAGGATCCCAGGCATCACAGGAGCAACTGATTTTCTTTCCCCACCCTGGTGTGCGTTTGAACACACACACACACACGTAACGCAACTCTCACTTCCTCTCTGAACCAAAGCGTCCCCCCCCCCCCTTCAGTTCCACTCAACTAAAGCCACAGTCGGATAAACTCGACAGGTTCAGGATTCTCCCCCTCAGGTAACTGGGAATCGGGCAGCGACTTCCACGCGCTCCCTGACGGTGGCGCGTCCAACGTTAAAGATGGACTCGGAGACGATGTCCAATTCCTGAAACGTCCCGTGAAGGGGCGAGTCTCTGGGCGTCCGTGTCGCTTCGCCGGAACATGAACCCCTGCATCAATTTTGCCGGCTCATTACATTTTAATCGCAGCTTATCCGTGTCGAAGCCACGGGTGAAATCATTGATTAGCATGAGAAATGAATCATTTTCATGGATCCTCAGAGTCGCGTCTCTGTGTGAAATGATTTTTTTTTTTTTTTTTTTTTTAACGCATACATCCATTAACCTACGTGTTTGCGGGTTGGCTTGAATGTTTTAAGGGAAAGAATATTTTTAAGGCTTTTTAATTGTCATGTTCTTCTTCGGCCCATTCATTTTTTTTTTTTTTTAACTGTGTGAGTTAGCAAAGCAGGTAGATGTTTTAGATTTATTTTGAATCCCCCCCCATAATGGCATTTTATGTTTTACACCCAAATTATGAATTGCTTTGAAAGGAAATTAAGCCGGTGTGACTTGCCCACTTTAATTGGCTTTAACGGATATTGGCTTTTTTTTTGTTGAAATTACACTATTATGGATTTTAGTCCCCCCTTTTCACCCGCTATCAATTTGATCCTATTTTTGTCAGTTTAGATTATTTAAATTTTAATCAATTCAACCGTATGTAATTACATTATGCATTTAACCTCACGACTATGCCAGACGCAATGAATTTCTCAAAAGGACTTGATGGTTGTTCTTCCTTTTGGGTTAATGGTATTTCTTTCTTCTTTTTTATGTATTTAATTTAACGCTTTCTCCTCCTCCTTTGTAAATGGAAGGTCTCCCTGGTCACATGCCTTTGTTTGCGTCGACACTTTCACGTCACGTTTGATATTACGCCCCATGAGACACGGATGGGTGGTTGGGTATAGTAGGTGTATAACAGCAGATTTAAATATTGTTTTGGCTTTAACCAGATAAAAAAAACAACATTTGAGCCCGAGTGTCCAACCACACATAGCGTCACGTTTCGTTTTATCCTCGTGCGTCTGCATCGGACAACACGCATTAGCTTCCATTTATTTATTCCTACGTGGAGTCAATATTCCCATGATGATGCACCTGAACCCTTTTTAAGAAAAGAAAAAAAAAATGCCTCCGTCTTTTACTGCTCACATGTTCATCACTGATTTGAATGACAGCCATACCTGCTGAGGCAGATTAGGTTAAACTGGTTTGTAGGGCTGCAGTGAACACCCGCTGCCCGTTTACTGTTTATTACGTTGCAATCTATTGGTCTGAAATGTAAATACTCCTGTACATAGTGGTTAATGGACATCTTAAAAAAAAAAAAAAAAAAAATGCTTAGACTACTTTTTTTTTTTTTTTTTTTTTTTTTTTTTACTGTTTATTACGTTGCAATCTATTGGTCTGAAATGTAAATACTCCTGTACATAGTGGTTAATGGACATCTTAAAAAAAAAAATGCTTAGACTACTTTTTTTTTTTTTTTTTTTTTTTTTCCCCTGGAGCTGATATTTTTTTTTTCTACAATATTTCTGAGTTGTCATTTGGAAAAACAAAAATCGCAGGAAGAGACAAAAAAAATAGTTTGTACCGTTTCAAGGACACTGTCTTTGGTTACATGTAAATAGTTGTATCTCAAAATGGAAAAAAAAAAAATTGCTACTTTCAATATACCCCCTGTGTTTTCTTTCTTGAATGGTTTGAGCAGCGGGAATCCTTCCTGGCCTGGACTTGGGTTTCCTGTTGGATTTCATGCGTGTTGCAGCAGCTCAAGGCTTAACTTTGTATTCCAGCTCATCTCTGCCGTGCGTGCGTGCGTGCGTGCGTGCGTGCGTGCGTGCGTGCGTGCGTGCGTGCGTGCGTGCGTGCGTGCGTGCGTGTTCTCATCCGAAGCGTGGCCTGTGTGCCTCAGCTCTGGGTGGTGACAATTTGTGGACACGCCCCCTCAGCTTGTCTGACTGTTGCGTAATGGTAATAATCAAAATTACAAAACGCTCAGGGATTCTGGGTAATGTAGTCGTATACTGGTGGTGACAGCACCGCGTGTAGTTTTTCGTCCTCCTCCATACATTATCCATGGTCGAGTTTGTATGGAAGTCTAAAGGCGGCAGGAGCGTTGCTCACCTTTGATGCACTGTGGATGGGAGTGAACTGGAGGAGGCGTTTCTATAGGTCAACGCGTTCCATAGGTTGATGTCCTGCGCTGAGAGACGAGTGTG
>JAFBJU010001160.1:152920-175604 GCA_016785305.1 Colistium nudipinnis
GTCCAATCAGCTCCGAGCTCGCTAATTGGTGAATCGGCGACTCTCCATAGAGTGTCCAATTTTTTTTTCCCAAAAATTCCAGTCAGGCAATCCTTCCAGTAAACGTTTATTATTTCACTCTGACATCGCCTCCTTAGATGCAGCGCGCTGAAAATGCTCCCGGCCAATAGGCGGGTGACCTTTATGCTCGTTGGCGCTCGCGCCGTCTCCAGCTGAACGAAGGGTGGTATGAAATAAAGATGGACCCGGTCAACTCGGGACATCCACTCTGGGACCACGGTGCGGTTGGTTTCCCCTCCAGCTGCGGACGGAAGGAACGAACGCGTTTGTCCCGAACGCCGCCGAGTACCCAGTAATTACCGGTGGTGGTTTTCACACTGTGCTCCGCCTCGTCTCCTGAATCTGACACCCCACCCACCTTTCTTTCTGTCTTTCATTGAGAGAGTTGCGCTGAGGGGTAGACAGACTTTGGATTTGTTGTTCTCCGTCCATGGGTGACTAAAAACATTTCCGCGCTTAAATCCAGAAGCCCCCCCCCCCCGTCTCTCTCGCTCTCTGCCCCCCCCACTTCTCTGTCTCTCTCTCTAAGCTCCGGCCACCTTTCTTTCTGTCTTTCATTGAGAGAGTTGCGCTGAGGCGTAGACAGACTTTGGATTTGTTGTTCTCGGTCCATGGGTGACTAAAAACATTTACGCGCTTAAATCCAGAAGCCCCCCCCCCCAGTCTCTCTCGCTCTCTGCCCCCCCCACTTCTCTGTCTCTCTCTCTAAGCTCCGGCTCTTGGGCCCAGACGACTTTGGAAAGTTCACAGTTCACTCAGAGTTTCTGCGTCTCAGCTCCGATTATCCTCACGCGTCCGGGGCACCTGAACCTGGAAAGAAAGAGATATGAATAAATAATACTCTCCTGGACAAAAAAAACAACCAAAAAACAACCAAAAACTTTTTATGCACAACATCACAACTCTTTCTCTCTTCCTCTTTTCCTCTCTCGGCCATCCTTTTTCATTCTCACAATCTCACTGTCCACAGTGGTTTCTCTCTCTCCTCTTCGCTCTGACAATTTCAGCCCACAGGCTGAAAGAAGAAGCCATGCAACACACTGGCCCGAGAGAGAGAGAGAGAGAGAGAGCGCACACACACACATGCAGTATATTATCCCCTTGTGTGTGTGTGTGTGTGTGTTGCCGCGTCTCATTGTTGATGTGGTAGCCATGGAAGCAGCGACGATGGAGGAAGTGAGGTGTGCCCTCCAACCTGTTGTTCATTTGTGCGGCTTCATCAACGTGTTCTGAACTTTGTGTTTCCTTTCAGATGCAGATGGCCATTTTACACGTAGGACCCAGATTGACGTTCTGCCCGCCTTGGAGCCCCCCCCCCCACAGACATTCATTGGCTCATGCACTATTAATGCTCTTATCTCTTCTAATTAGCCTCTCCATCACAGCTTCAGCTCAGCAATCAGTCAGAGGACCGCGGCCCCCCCTGGGGAGCGCTGGGATTCCTGCTGTGATGCTGCGTTTACCATCGAATTTGGTTGTAAGGGGGCGGGGCGGGGATGACTGTGGCTGACCCTTGAAGGGTGATGTAATTCTGTCGTGGTTTGAAGTGTGAGACCTGATTCAGGTTTTAAACACGGGGGTCACAACTGGGGGGGGGATTAAGCGCAATTCCTCCGGTTCAGTGCGGCGCTCCATTCATTAGCCTTTCATAACGAGACAGAAACTGCGTGAAATCCCTCATCAAACGGCTAATTTCATTACCGTTGCCTCAGGAATGTCATAATGATTGTGAATAAAAAAATAATAATTTGATTAGATTTGCTGAACTCCAAAGTGGAATGGGGAGGATTTCGCAGTTACGCAGAGTGTTTCCAAGGCCTTAACAACACTTTGTGGGCTTCACTTTCCTAAAAAAAAAAAGGGCCAGTCCTGAACAATAGCTACATTCTTTGAACATTTCCTCCGAGCCTAACACATTTTCGTTTTAAAATCATATTTTCAGGGGGCCACGCCGAGCCGCCTTTAAGGAGACGGCTTTATTTAGGTCGACATTCAAAGCAAAGTTCAAACTTCAGACAAGACGGTCAACAAAGACAGACAAATCCATAAAGGGAGCAGACGGGCAGGCAAACAAGAGGTCGAGTGTCGGCCAAACCGGCCACAGTAGCAGAATAGACAATCTGCTGTTTGTGGGCGGAAATATGCACCAGAGATATGATCAGGGGTGTTTCAAGACTCTCTGGGGGTAAAAAAACAAGCTTTTTAAGCAAGGGATTCCCGACGTGCCATTGCATTGTCTTCTTCATGGCAAGACATTTAAGGCGGTTTCAGGACCAATGTTAACAGCTGTCTTTGCCCACGCCCCCCTTCTAGCTCGAGGGCCCTAGGCAATTGCCTAGTTTGCCTGCCCCCGTTGCAACGCCTCTGGATGCAGTGAGGGGAATTGGAGGAAGCTGTGGAGGAAGGTGGGAATCAGGTTCTGGACTCCAGGACAGGGCAGGAAATATCTGCAACAACGCTGGAAATCTCCTGTAGACTGTTTCTTAAATATTCAAAATCACACATTTTTTTTTCCGGGGGTGAAAGAGGAAAAGTCTTATGATCTGCGCTGATTTCTTCCCACAGACCAATGCAGGTTATCTCGGATATTACCTGCAGTTACGAATGTGTGTGTGAATGCTTGAGTCGACTCATCCAGGGTGAACCTGGAATCCAGGAGTAATGGGAACGTATAATGGATGGAGAGGCTGCAGTGGATAAATTATCAAAGTTGTGCGGCAGACATTGACTGAGCAGTGTTTGTTGCTGTGCAACACAATCCCCATGACACATGACACATAGTATAAAGAATATATTTAAATCACTTTTTCAAATCCATTCCTTTACCACAGCTTGCAGCAGAGAAACTCCAGCCGTATTATTGTGTGATGTGGTAAACATGTTAACACACAGTGGAGTGTGTGCGCGTCCAGCAGACACGGAGCAACATTAGCATTCGTTTGGAAACGTGTTTTTGTCTCCGCTAACCCCCGAGAGAGAGAGAGAGAGAGAGAGAAAAAAATGAAACATTTTGAATGTGTCTGGGTTTATCATCCAATCGCTACAATGGGATTGTGGAGCTTGTTAAATCGACAAACAGCTGCGTCACACTAAAGTAAAGTGAAAGATGAATCAATTTCTAATTCCTAAATCGTCTCTTTTCTCAATTAATTTTCCCCAATTAGTTCTGAGTCAGACGCTTAATGGGACGTGAGCAATTACCAACTGTGACTTCCTTGTTATGCAAAAATTATTTCTATTTTTATGCCTTCAAAAAAAAAATTGTTGTTAAAGAATGCACCATTAACTTTATGGATACCCCAGCATTCGCGCGCAGCCTCAGCACCGCATCATCCCATCGACGTGATTGGTTCCTCTTTGTTGCGACAGAGAGAGGGGGGGCTTTGAAATGCATTATCACCACAGGTGGCCTTCTCATGTTAAAATAGTTTTCATGTTGATGCTTCAGTAGAATATAATTTCCATCCTGCACTAAACTGAGATTTGATTGAGGAGAGATGGAAACGAAAAAAAACGACTTTATGTTGCAGAGCAGAATCAGGTTTCCCAGTGTGTGGAGTTTTAGAATGTTCACACACACACACACACACACACGTAGACACACCTCTATTAAATCCATCATGAAATTGACCTGGATATGTGGGACACTGTGGCCATGTGAATTGCTGCATGGCCAAACCCAAACGCCACACTACGTCACCGCTCTTTTATTTCCGTCTGTTCTTCTAATGTTGCAGAAATATCAAATATCACGAAGGTTTATGTCTCAAAAAATATCTAAACTGAAGCATAGTCACTCAAATTTACTTTTTTTTGCCTCATGGCTAGTGTACTATTATTTATTTATCATTCTTTTTTTAAACGCAAGCCGTCATCGCCACGGGAGGAGCAGTCACACACGACCTGCGCCAGAGGACGCGCGCCGCGCACGCGACCGGCAACATAGCTCGTGCGCATCCTAAAAATAGCTCACCGTAGGGCAGGTGCCGCGATTGCGGCAGCACAACCACAACAAACAAAACCAAAACTGAAACGCCAACAGTAGCAACCGATTACTGTAGTGTCTTAGTTGGAAAGAAAGAAAGAAGATGCGAGTTGGCCGAGTCAGTACATTAGCTCAAGCTAGTCACATTCTCTGTCTACACCTGTTGATGTTCGGCTAAGGCCGGACTGCTAGCTTGATGCTACCGGCATTCACCGGAAGTTACTCACCCGCTGTGGTCGCTGAAGGTCTCGTATCCAGAGATCAGAGGAGGTGGAGGGGGCTTCAAGACGGGAAGGGTGAGGCAGAGAGGCAGGTATGTGTTGTATAAAGCAGAAAAGTGCACTCAGGCATTGATATAAAGGAATAAATTGATATAAATTGAACTTTTCTCCAGTTTTTCCAATTCATATGCAATAATGTCGGCATATTTAAAGTTGGGGCCCAGACACACAGGTGTGTGTTCCTCTGTGAGGTGTGTGCACTGGTGATATATCTGCTTTAATCAAATTGTTGCTTCAGTGTTTAAATGTCTTTATTAAAAAAAAAAAACAAAAAAAAGGGGGACCTGTGGCTGATCCAGGACGCGGTGAAGATCCTCCTGTAGTGGTCTCCGGGCCCTTTCGTGCAGGTAAGCAGCTCAGAACTGTCACTGAATATTACACGTCTCTATCTGCCACTGGGACAGCTCAGCCGCCGCAGAGTTCCTGGCTTCCACAGAGAGTCCTCGCTGCACGGTTCCCCCCCAGTGGATTAACTCCTGAAGCCGTTGGTTCTGATTCGGTTGGCTGGGCGTCTCTGGCTTATCTCCCAACGTACCCCGCGACGCCACTTACACACTCTCCCATGCATCATTTGCAAGTCTGATTTGGAGGAGGCCCACGCTGCTGCTGCTGCTGCCTTTGTGTGAATTGCAAATAGGCGCCAACTGAGAAATCTTGTGGAAACACTGTGGTTTTCCGCTTCACGCTGTATTTCAAATAAAGGGTCCGACGGACAGGTGAGAGGAGGCGCTATGTTGCTTAGATACGGCACTGCTGATGTTGAATTCACACCGGAGAGGGGGCCGGGGGGGGGGGGCGAGGAGGACCAAGAAGCCACCGGCTGCACCCTCCATTAAAACGTCTGTTTGTTTTTCCTTCTCTTTCCAAGGCCCCGGCTCAGAGAGGCACACACCGATTTCTCTGGGGCTCCTTGGCTGCCGGGCCAGTGGGGCTCTGTGGTGTAAAGTCTGGGCACGTATTCGCTCAGCGATGCTGGCTGACCCAGACCGGTCCCCTGGCCACAGAGCCGCCGGCTCATGCCTGCTCAAAGGGGACCCTTTGTTGGGATGTGTCAGCACGGAGCCCGGCCCCCTCTGGAACACGGGCCGCAGGATGTCCATGGCTGGCAACATGACGGACAGGTATGTCGGCTGGAACGCGGCCCTGCTGCCTGCTGGGTTCATGCTTAAGAGGCCCTGTGTGTGTGTGTGTGTGTTTTTTCAGTACCCTCCATTATTCCCCCAATGCACTTTCATTGTGGGTCTTTTTATGTGCAAATTTCTCCATCCAATCCGTTTTTTTTTGTGTGCAAGTCTATCCGTGCAAATCTCCATACAGAGATGGCTTCTTTTCTGTGTGCCTCCCCCACTTCACCGACTCTCTCCTCGCGTGCTACTCACCACGACTCTCTCCGGTTTGCCGATGAGTTGTAATTAATTGATAAGTTCCCAATCTTCCTGTCATCCTCTGCTGTTTATCCTTCCGTCTTCCCCCTCTTCCCACCTCTCTGCTGTTATTCACTTCCTCTCCTTTTATTCGCCAATCAGCCCCGTCCTCCATACTTCCTCTACCATCCTCCGTCTCCTACTCCAAGTGTTGTGCTGTTTCCTTACCTAATTAGAAAAATCCCCCCTAGGTTTTGGTTACAAAACAGAATATTTACTGTGAGCGGTTCAGTCGCGGGTTTCTGGGTCACATAAGGCAAAAAGCAGCCTGATCAGCCTGAAGACGGGGTTTCACACTGTGAGGCGGATTAATATTCAGCGCAAAACAGATGTTATCACGCACTGGTATCTGCATCATGGCTGCAAGCCCATAAAATACATATTCAATTCCAAAAATAATACTCGTGTCACTATACCACATCTAAAAACACTCATCTAAATATTCATATTTGTGTGTGTGTAGGGCCCACTGAATATATAATATTATTATTGATATACGGTATTTAAAAAAAGTTACGTTGTGGTTCTTTTCATTAAATAAAACATGAAATGATCAGCAGATTGATCCTTAGCAGGGCGGCACAACTCATAGAATTAAATCTTTTTAAAGCATATATATATATATATATATATATATATATATATATATATATATTTACGGATCTGTTTGATTTAGGTGCAAATAAGACATGAAGTAACACTGAATTCTATTTCCTACAGAATTCCCAGGAAGGGATTAAACTGCTGTGCTGGAGGAGCAGCTGGGTTAAAAGCTTCCCTTGACATGGATTTCCTTTAGCTCGGCTGTCATACATGAAAATGGCGGTATGGTGGAGGAATAAAGAGGGAACATGTTCTTCTGATGCAAAAGCACAACCCTTCCAACCTACAAACATATATACGTCAGATGGGACCCACAGGAGTTAAAGTGTGTAACGGTAGTAAAAACACATTGAAGGCTGGTGACGCTTGGTGAGGTTTGGGGACAAAAAAAAAACAAAAAACAAGTATTTTGCACTGTGGTGCATTTGTGGATATAAGAAACAACAATATTTTACATTAGACATTAGAAATTCGCTCCGAAGCGGGAGTCCTGTGTTTATTGATCCATATTGACACCCAATCCCCAGTAACGAAGCCTCAAATATTTACCTAATAAATGAACTGGTCGATTAACTCGTCAATTAGGGTTTTCTCTCAATCCTCTGACGCAGGATTCATGCTCGATTAAGGGAGTGCGAGGGAAGAAAACAAGCAGGTTAAATAATTAATCATTTTTCCTTCCTTTACCTCCCTTACATTTTTCTGCAAAAATATCTTTTCTCGGAACAGGTGGTGCCGTGAAAAACAACTGCTATTGATTCTAATGTATGTGTATTTTCTGCTGTGAACACGTGCTTTCTCAAATGATTACATGAATATCACTTTGGTGGAGGGAAAAACACGGTGTTTTCCTCTCAGACAGCGCGGCCAGAGCTGAGGGATGGGTGGATTGTGTGAGATTTATATCTTGTCTGTCAGGGTAGGGAGGATGTTTTCATGCTGTTCACCAAAACCTACAGTGGACTGGTCTGGATGAATAATGCAGAGCCTGAGGTGGAAACAGCCTTGGTTGCGGAAACCCAGCATGAATATCTGTGGAATTTGCGTATTTTGATGTGGATGGCGAATGGATTACAAATTGCCATTGGCAGATGTGATTATTCTTACAACTAAACTGCGTAACAAAGGAATAAGGCGTCCCAAATGTTACGTTAAGTTAAGTCAAGGCCGCCCTAGCCCTGAATGAAAGGCACGCGTGTCAAATGGATTCCAATCAGAAGCCTCACAACAAGAGACTGGATTTAAATCAGAGGACCTTGAAGTCCTTTTTGTGTACTGGCCAGACGTGTCTGAGTCTGCATCTTCACAAAAAAAAAAACTCTTATTCTTCCTCTCCTCTTTTGACGCGGTGGGGAGAACATGCCTTCAGCGCTTCCTCACTATTCAGAGGAGATTTGCGCCAAGTAGCTCGACCTCACAGCCTAATCACCAGATCTGAAACTCCAGCAGAGCCGGGGGCCGCACCGAGAGGGATAAAGCACCCCCTCCTGCTGTTGCTTCCTCCCGCCCCACATGCCAGGACACAATTAATTCATACTGCTGGCAGCCTTGGCCCGTCCCAGCAGCACGGCTCCCGTCCCCGGCGCTCATTTCCTCTCTGCGTATTTGCATAATATCAATTTGGTTTGTAATAGCCTATTTGGCAACACGGTCCGCAAGTTTGCATTCTTAAGGGGAAATAAATGCATAGGCCTCATTCAAGTTGACGATTACGGTCCGAGCTTGAAAAGCTACATGTGAGAGGTGAGGTCAGCTGGGACTGAGCTTTGTGTGGGGGAAAAAAAAGTTGAAGGAGGCCTCTGGTGGGGCCGCTGAGGAGAGTCACGTGACTCGGCGTGGAAGGAGGGTGGAGTGTTGATGAATTCAAACTGGCTGTGGGTGAGTGAGGGAGGAAAAAAAAAAAAATCTCAGTCTTTCTCTGGGCGGATAATCGCGCGGTCCCTCCTCCTCCTCCTCCTCCTCCTGATACCGAGGAGCACACCGAAAAGAAGAGTCAGAGGGACGGAGAGATGGCAGGAGGAGGGAGATGAAGAGAAATAGAGCAGGAGTGATGAGTTGGGAGGAAACGGTGCCGACAGGATTAGGTGAGGGCCAAACTAAATCTAGAGAGCAATCTGCAGTCAGGCACTCAGACTCTGTGTGGAACAAAGCTCGGAGCGGGAATTAGCTCTGATTTAGGATCATAGTGCATCCCAGGACTAAATATAGATGGCAAACTCTTTTTCAGAAGAAATTCTTCCCTAAAGGAGACAGAGGAGATGAAGTGGCATGAATGTGTAATATAACTTTTTTTCTCCTCCATTTTAAACCTGAACTCAGGTATCTGTAGGCCATATGAAGTGAGAGGAGATGATGATGATGATGGAACCGATCCCCCTCGGGACTCTCCCTGTAGGCAGAGTAATGAAACGGGCTGTGTGCGATTGTTGTCTGCTCCGATGCGGCGCACACACACTTAAACACACTCGCACACACAGACGGTGTGTCTGCATTCGTGTGTTGACACCCTAAAGAGAGAATCCTTCTTGACTCGTTTCTCGCTCCACAGGGAGGTCAGACATCACACGGCACCTCCGGCTCATCCCCGCTGCTGACTCCAGATTACCTAATGTGTATTACCAGCGCTCCCTGTAGGCAGAGTAATGAAACGGGCTGTGTGCGATTGTTGTCTGCTCCGATGCAGCGCATCGGAGCGCGTCTGCATTCGTGTGTTGACACCCTAAAGAGAGAATCCTTCTTGACTCGTTTCTCGCTCCACAGGGAGGTCAGACATCACACGGCACCTCCGGCTCATCCCCGCTGCTGACTCCAGATTACCTAATGTGTATTACCAGCGCTCAAAATGGGATTACACATCACACTGTTATTAGCCAGCGTGACATTGGTCAAATCATTTATTTGAAGACACAAAATCTGACTCACGACAAATAATAAATATCAATATTCCTAACATTTTTAAAATGATCAGTCTTCAAAAAAACTGATTGATTCACTCAAATCACAAATTGATGAATGGATCAATTGTTTTCTCTCTAATGAAAATGAACTTTGTGCGAGGAGTGTTTTCATTTAAATCACAACATCTGTTTTCTGAGACTAAGTATGCTTTCTCTATATCTCTTCAGGCGTCCCCCCTGGAACTGCAGCAGGACCCGCTGGAGTTCCCCCCGGTTGTTAATCACGACATGAGGTGAACCCTGTTATCCACTTCTTCTCTTTGTGTGTCTTTGTTGCGTGTTAAACTCAGTTGCAGCTGTTTGACCTCAGTTGAAGTAGCATATGTAACTTTTTTTTTTTTTGTTACATCAAGCCGTTGGATAAGCGTCCTCAAATCCTCCCTGTGTGTTTGATGCTGGAGTCCAATATCCTAATCAAACATTTGTAGCAGCGCACCAATGTTGTTACAGAAAGATCAGATGAAGGCTTTGCTTGCATATTCAAATTATGTAAATAAGTAGAGTGTGGATGCGCATTTTAATAAGAGTTTTCCGGTGCTAATTTAATTAAGCCAAGTTTCTGCACCGGCAATATATGACGAGTAAATTCATTCAAACGAATCATGAACTGTTAGCAAAGACTTACTTATTGAAAAATTGAATTTGTAAAATTTGTAAATTTGTAAAAAAAAAAGCAAACTTGCAACATTATCAACATTAGCAAAAATCACAGCAACTCAACATGCTCAGTAAAGTTTCATCTACAGCTTTGTAGACTGTTGTTTGGAGGCTGGAGCTTAGCGTTTCACTTGATTGGCGAGTCAGATTTAGTCGTGCAGCCGTGTTCTTCTGAAAAATTAGACTTGTATAACAGTCGCACAGTCAAGGTCGCAAGTGGTGAGAAAAAAGAGGCTTTTAAATCTCTTGAAATGTTAAATCAAAAACCAAAATAGAGATGCTGGGTGGATGATATTTACACACTGAGTGGAAAGAAAAAAAGTAATGAAGCTCATCATCCTATGAAAGAAGGACAGTGAGAAACAAATGTCCAGGAAGTTAAAGCGTCCTAAAATAAAGTCCAAATTTTGTTTTTCTACTCATTTTCCCCTCTCCTGTGCTCTACAGGACTACAGAGAGGCTGCTCTTGAACTTTCCACTCCCTTGTGCTGCCCCTCTGAGACCTGATGACCACAGCGGGACCTTAAACTTTCCATGAAGCAGAAGACCACTGCATATCTTCCACATCCTGGTAAGCCAGTAATGAAGAAAGTGCACCCGCACGCACGCACACGCGCACACACAGGCAGCCGTCGCTGTTTCATTCAGTGCAGATCTTGGTCCCCTGGCCCCTCTTTTGTCAAATCCTCTCTCTCGTGCTCTTTGTAGAGCCCTACTCCTAACCAGGAGTGCGAGGATGATGTTAATAATAACCCCGTGTAGAGTTATCATAACCCCAAATCCAGTACTTCAGGCCACAGTCTCCCTCTCCGTCCCCGTCCTACTTCTTTGGTGTTTTTAAGCAATTTGCTGCTGGGAATCGGCGAGGCAGCTTACTGGAGACGACAGGCGACAAAATGGGCATAATGAGCGGCCCTGGGGAGGCAGAGACGGAGAGCACCGACACTGTTGGAGCGCTTTAACCTCATCAACAGCGAGGCCACGTCTGAGGGCGGCGAGGTGATGGCTCGCGAACTGATTAAAATATTAAGATCGGGCCCACTGAACAACTGCGCTCTCAGGTGACGCTGCACTGTGGAGAAAATACGGCTCAGTTGTGACAAGGACGGTAACTTGAGGGAGAGCAAATTATTTGTCCGACACATGTATATGCAAATCCCCGATAAGCCGCACCGGGCAGAGACTCCAGGAATTACGTATGTCGTAACATACATATAATGTTACATTAACATCTCCTATCTTTATGGGAACTTTATTTACACTTTCACACCCAAATCCTGTTTTTCAAAGCCTAATCACGGCAGCCAGCCCTTTAAGCCGTTGTGTGCGTGTGTGTGTAACCACCCACACAACTAACACCTTACAGCGGAGCCTATCTCACACTGTTCATCATTCATTTTGCACCTCAGTTCTAAACCTAAACGACCAAATAAATCAGAATTGGCAGATAAACACTAATGTGAACTGTAGCTGTGCGGACCTCTGGGTTCTCATAAAAATGGAAATAAAAGATCACGTACACACACACACACACACACACACACGCATCATATACAAGGACACCTGTTTTACACATCAAGGCAAATCTCCTTTGTTGTGCTGTGAAGGCTCTCTCGCGTTTGCACCCTCCACCTCATTTGGGAAATCTACATGAAATATACATGAAATTAAATCTCCATGGCGTTTATGTGCTTCAACAGGCGTAGTATCACAGACACATAGACAGATAGAGAATCGTGTAAACGTTTCAAGTAGTGCGTTGCTGTGGAAAATGACGCAATTCCTCTCCACTGTCATACATAACTGAATGCCTCATTACATTTTACCTTGTCCTATAAGTGAAATCATCCCCCCATGCACTCTTACACCAGGACAAATGGGCACATATAGCAGTTACATAGCGGTGCCTGTAAGAAGATGCACCTAACCTTCTGCGCGCATCAATGCAAGCATTTGTATGAATAAATAAATGCATCAGGTCATCAGGTGAATGCCTCGTATTATGTACAGTATATGTAGTCGTACATTCAGACTGACACAGGCAACACACCAGGTATTACGCACATATACTCACTAATGTACGCCCCACATACACACACACACGCGCGCATGCACGCGCACACACGCACACACACGATTAACCCAGAACATCAGTCCCTCACTCTATCTGCCTCCACGCTCCCACGTCTTTAACCTTTGACTATAACCCGTGTAGGGGTGATACGGAGAGAGATGAATGACAGAAGGTGTAGACCTTTAAATTGGATGAAGTATCAGGAGGGCACACGAGAGCAAGATTAAGGAGAGTGTGTGTGTGTGGTCAAACGTTTCCTGGATTACAATCGTCGAAAGCATGATGAATGGACCCCGTTATCATGACATTTTTATCATAGTTGGACAAAAAAAAAATGTTTTTGTGGATTAGTGACTAGTCTCCGTGATTTGTGAGAATCGAGCACACAGATGGCAGTTTATCAGTTTATACTGTAAACTTTTTTTTTTTTTGCCCTGAAGCATGTACAGAATATAAGTTGGTGCCAATTAATTTCTCCAACTCTCTCCCTCACAGTAATTTCACCTTATGAACTATCTGGCAACTAAACAATGGAATCTGCTTCTGTGGAAAAAAAAATATCCGGTGAGCCCAGCACAGAGGGGAGCAGCTCATGTGTCCTCTTTGCGGGACAAAAGGAGGAAAATGACGGCTATTGGCTCCAACTCCTGTCTTTAGTTGTAGGTAATGTAATAAATATCCTCTAAGCAGATATATTACACGAGCGGGAGTGGCTCAATAACTGGGCCTGGCCTCTGGGGAGGCCTCGTCTCAGCCAGGTCTCGCTTTGGGCTTTATATCAGGCGCTGGGAAAGGGGAACATATGCAGAGTCTGGCACCCGCCGTCAGATTCACTACGCGGCTCCGCCCGTGGCAGTGTGCATCTGGCAGAGATGGATAATGGTTTGTAGATTATACTAGTGCTCAGATCGAGGAACAGCTATTCCGGGGAATTTGTCTCTGTCATCAGAACATTTATAGTCATGTACTCCAGCAACTTCTTTTTGCAGCATCAGTATTTTTTTTGTTTTTATTATTTTTATATAGAAAGTATGTAAGGATTTGAACTCACCATTGAGTGGATACTGGTTAAAGAGGATTCCTGGGGATGGTACATGTATTTTTACTATCTAGAAATGTATACATGTATATGTTCATATAACCAACAATGTGTCCTCTGCCAGCATTTTTCTTTGTTTTCCTTTAATACGGTATCTTCCACCTTAAACATGGTAATTTTCTCTTTTAATAATATATATATATTTTTTTCCTATTCCATTTTTTTTTACTGACAATTTAACAATGACAATATAAGAAGTCTTTTCCTCAACTTTCCTGCCCTCACTTTACTGTCATTACACTAGTTATGAGATTTAGAGCTGATGTATTAATAGATGATTCTCAGTGATCTATTAATACTTTTGTTTATTGTGTCATTCAGTTGTTGACTTTGCTATTTTTAGACTTGTGTAGCAGAGGTGATATTTGGTCGGCTTTGCACGTCTTAAATTCGTTTCTGTTCCAGCTGAAAATAGATCACACACACTCATGCACGTGCTCGCACACACCTACACACAGACACACACACACACACAAAATAGCAATGTGTCAATAGTACATTGACTCTTCTCAGGAATTCACAGTCTCAATAAAATACTTTTTATTGGAGACTACATATCAAGCCTGGCTGAAAATCAATAGAATATTTGTCTTACTGGGGTGCAGCTAGGTAATACTCTAAAATATTTAACTGTGTATTTATGGCATTGTGAGACGGTTGGGAATGTTGACCTGCAGCTGAGCTGGACGCAATCCATTTAAACGATCTTAAGCAATCTCTTCCCCCCCCGTCATACAATAAGCAGTCCAATCAGGGTAAACAAAAACAAACACACTGGTGTTTATGTGCTCTGAATATAAATGAAGTCCAGCGAGAAATACTGGGAATTTGTAGCTGTTATTAATTGCAGCGTTTTCAGATTGTTCCAGCTCTGCCTGAGTACTTGTCTTTTCTCCTTTCTTCACCACTGTGGAGGTAGTCATGGAGACTGGTGATGGATCTCCATTAGAATGGGGGGAAAACAAAAAAAAAACTGTAGGTCAGAACAGCCCGGGCTTATCCACGCACATGGTCAAAATTTTCCCAATTTGAGACACACGCAGGAACATTTTGTTCATATTTTTTACTCATAAGCCAATACTTGGGTTGACCGGAGCGCAACATTAACGAACAAACAGGCGTTAACACACACAGGTGGAGGACTCGGGTGGGCAAATCTGGAAAGACAGTTCAGGTCGAAAATCAAAAGTTCATGCAGAGTTCGGTGCGCGAAAAAAGGCGGCCTGGCAGGTACGCAACCCACAGCGACCACCAACATTTCTATAGGAGAACCTGTGCTACACATCCATAAAACAACACAGGCCAAGTCAACACCACACGTGAAAAGGCTACGGTGGAAGTGTGCTAAAAAATATATGGTTGAAGGTTACCGTGAGTCCACCAGTCGTCCCTAATCAAGCAATGTATAGGTAAAGGCCCCGGAGCGGTGGGTTGTGTGTTTTCAGCCGGAGGCCCCCCACACAATCACGCTCTGTTCTATGAACACTGATGACGAGTGGATGGCATCACTTAATGTTTATGCTTTTGTCCCTGCGCTAAGCTGCTTCATTTTAAGCCCTGAAAGAAGTGATTTTTTGGACCACTGGAGGGGCTGATGGAGCAAAATGAACAACACTGATTTATCATTGTTTCTGAAAAACTCGTTGGCAAAAAAAACCTTTATTTGCTCACTCTGCCGTTGTAGAGCGACATTATTCATTATCATCCGCCCGGAGTCATGTTTCTGGCCTCTTGGCAAATATCAGCTTTAACTTTCTTTTTTTTTTTTTATTGTCTGCCAAATCCTGAGGGAAACATCTGCGTGTGTAGCCGCTGCTGCTGCTGCTGCTGCTGCTGAAGACTCCACGCTGCCGTGGTTCTGTGTCGGTCGCCGGGCCGAAATTGGGGAAGATTGTGTCGCTTTCTGCGTTTATTGAGAACCAGCCGGAACATTGCTTAAAACTAGAGAATATGCTGAATTAGATTTTTAGTGATGGCGAATACTAAAAAAAGTATTGGAACAGGGTTGAAGCCCAAAAGTTTAGTAATGTGCCTTTCTGAAGCCTGGCGTGGCCTTGAAGTTGACCTGAAAGTGCCCTTGAGGACCCCAGGTCAACTTCTCCTTACTTCTTACTGATAGTTCGCCCTTTGCAGTTTTTCCTAATGCTCTTCACTGGATTTTCTCTGTCTTTCCTCCTCACTGTGGCTCTTATCGCTTCCTTTTTTAGATTCAAATTCTCTCCCTGGCCCTGGAAGCACTCGTGGTTTTGTTGTCGTAATCAAATGCTCCGCGCAGATGTCCCTGTACTCTCCAATTTTCGTCGAGGACATGTCCGCAAGGCCTCTGCTCCACAAGGTCACCAGCCCTTGCGCGGACAAAGAGCTCCTGCTTTTGACATATTCCCGGTGTCTGCAGCTGTCCGTGTGCATATCTGCAAGGCGTTGTAATTGAGGCCTCAGGGTTCCTGCAGATCCACCATTTTCTTTCAGGCTATGCCCACACCAAAGTGGAAAAAATTGAAAAAAAGCAATCTCAGAACTGGCCTGGTCAACTATTATTCCTAAAAATTCAGACTGCAAATTAACACATAAAACATCTGGTCTAATCGTGTTCAGTCAATTAATTAAACAATTCATTAAGCACCTCCTCCTCCGTCTGAAAATAGTTAATTTATTGGAACACAGTTTTTTTTTTTACTATCAGTACTGCAATGCTATGATATTTCCTCGTTTTTGGAGTATTTCCGAAAAAACTATATCTTAACCAGATGATGCCAACTTATTCTGTAAGAGTCATTTTAGAAACAATTAGTGTTGCCATTAAGTCCATGCCGTGTAGGTTGTTTTGTAAAATAAGTCTAGTTTTGTAGCCTTTTGGCTTTGTACTTATTGTGTAATGTGTTAGGGTTAGCTGCTACAGTGCGATGAAATGCTGAGACAACCATCCATTATCTATTCTCCCCTTCCTCCGGGGGAGCCGGAGCATGTTACAGTTGACTTTAGGAAGGAGGCCAACACACACACACACACACACACACACACACAGACACACACACACACACACACACACACAACCACTCACACTCGCACACCTACGGGCAGTTTAGAGTCTCCTAACTATAATGTGCATGATGGAGGAGTGAGTCAGGAAGCCAGAGTACCCACGCAGACACACCAAGATCCCCCCAGACCAAAGCTGGGATCAGGATTGGAACTGAGAACCATCTCGCTGTGAGGCAGGAATGCAAACCACTGCTCTGCCGCCCATGCTGGGACAAATATAGCTTTATTCTCTCTTGTGGGGGTGTTGTGTGCACGATTCCTTCAGCTGATGAAAAAAAACAAAACGATCCCATTGTATTTGATCTGAGGAGAGACGCTTTTTTTCTTTTTAGTATAAAAAGCCTCGGGCATCACTTCTGAGAAGAGTTCACTTGCTCCGCTTCCTTCCATATTTGTCATACACACGCACACAAGCGCACGCACACACCTATATACATGTGCACATCTCCCTTTATTCCCCATTCTTCAAAGGCTTCAATTTATTTTATTTTTTTTTATCGCAGACAGTGTTTGATGCCATTTTGATTCGCCTGGTGAAAATAGGATACGCAGGTTATTTATTTCTTCTCTGTGCGGTTGTGACTTCTTAAAGAGTGTCAGTCTGCCGGCTTTGGCGTTGGCCGGCCACAGTGTCCCTCCTCGTCAGAGACTGAATAGCGGCCAAAATGATTGGAAAGATTCTTTGCGGGTTGTGAAATGTCCTGCCCATGTGTGCGGCGAACCAGTATATTGGCGAAGGCCATCATTATTTATGAATGCATCTGTTGATAATGCATGCAGTATAGTATAAAGGTTTACGCGGTTATTAAAACTGGATCACTCTGGAGCCCGTGGGGCAGCTCATTTGCATTGGCAACTAGTAAAAGCATTAATTAAGGCCGGAGGGGCCTCCTGCAGTGGGAATGGAAAAAATATATAAGTATTGTTCGAAGGTCCAGTGTCTGCCCTGGCCAGCACACTGATGTACAGCAGCATGCATGAGGGCACATGTTGTGTGTGTGTGTGTATATATATATATATATATACAGTATATACAGTATGTGTGTGTAAGAACAGAGTGTAGCTGCAGCAGCCATTATCGTGGAGAAACATTGAGTCAATTCATGGATATAATAGATTTAGCATAAGTGCTGTTGTATTATGAATTTTGGGTCTATTTGTGAAATGAATGTATGTAGAATTAATACAGTTATGTATCGAAGCTCTACTTGTTAAATATGTCGATTCTGTTCTGTCGAAACCCCAAATATGCATGGCAGGTACAGAAGGGTCCATATTAAGAATGAAGATTTTTTTATCGAGACTGTCGCATGAAAAAAAAAAATCCCGAGAATGAATTAAAATCGTTGGCAAGCCCGTGTTATACCTAAAGTTGAAAAGGAAGGTGTAGCGGAAGCAGATATCTGGAGCTGTGATGTGACGAACATTTCTGACGAAGCTCGCTGGCCCCTCGACACACTCCGCACTCAACCTTATTTTTTTTTTTGAGCTGCAAAGTCATTTATGGTTGATGTTGATTGGCTTAATCTGCTTCGTTCCTCTGCCAGGGACTTTCACTCATCGTAAATAATTAAAATAGACACAATTAAAGCCCCGGTATTAGAACGTGGTGGCTCTCTTGGCTACTCGTCCTCACATTCCAGTCCAATTCACAATGGTACAAAGCAACCTTTACAACCTGACCTTTCACTCTGTCTAATCTGCTGAAGCCTTAATACTTCTGCGCCCCCCTGCCTCCATCCTATGTGCCGAGCCTCTGGATTGTTGACTTAACGGAGATCAAATGCTCTTGTATGTGTTTGCTAAAGTGGGGAAACTCCTCCGAAATTTGCACATCAAAGTGTGTTTACATGCGTCGCCCCGATGCTGCCACGTGTTTGAGAGTCGTAATAAGTGTTCCAGGGCTCCGGAGGGAGCCGTGTGAAGTCTGATGGTGTGCCTCAACGGAGATGGTCTCGGGTTGGACTACATGCGTGAAAATGAAGATAAAAAAAAAAAAAAGATCCGGGGGTGTTTTGTGACAAAGGAGTGAGCTTATAGACTTCTGCTTGTCAGCTGTGCTTCAGGCCAGGGGCTCCAGGCTATATTGACTAAAAACCTTCACTGAGCCACCTGCAGTTGTGTTGCATTGTGGGAAGATCTTTTTGACAATGAAGAATGCATGAAGTAAAACATATACATCTTTTTACATTTTTAACCTATTCATGATATAACGTATAACAATTAAAATACATTCTGAGACTATATATAGCTTTTTTGCCCCTTGCAGATAAAAATAAACAATAAACCCATAAACAATATGAATCTTTCGACTTCTCCGATGGTATGTTTAAAAATCCACAAAGGTAGAATTCAAGAATGGCTTCACCGATCCAGCTCATTCTCCCTTTGGGGGTGTCGTGCACACAATTTCTGACTGATGAAGACCTAACCGCCTATAACATTTGATCTGAGGATAGACTTTGTAGTGTTGGGAAAAATCTGTCTTTGAAAGACACACGCAGACCTAACGCATACACGCACACACGCGCAGAGGTTACAAAGATTCAGAGCTTGAAGTTAAACATGAAGCCTGTAAAGCCTTCGACGGGTTATTTGTTTACTCTGTCAGAAAATAGTCTTTTAATAAGCAGAGTTCCAGTGTCAGCCTGCTGCCTTCGCTGTAATTACCGGGGTGATGCAAGAGCAACAAACACAACAATGTCTCGCACTGTCCACACGAGCACATATGGCGTCTCTCGTTTGCGGTACCCAGATATTGGAACCAGCTACCAAAGTGTTCCGCTCACTTCCTGTGATCTTCTCTTCATATTGGCCAGATTTAGCTCTCGGTTCTTACTTCCTCCCTCATTTTTGAAGTTGCTTTGATTAGAAGTGTCTGTTAATTGAATAAATGTATGTGAATGTTGTCCAGGTTAGTGGTTTCACTCCCTATTAGAAGCAATCTACATTCATACTTACCCTGCATTGTATATGTATGTATATGCTTTCCTTTGTGATCCACGTTGCATTTAGCACTGGTGAATACTCAATGTAGTGTGGACACCAGGAGTAAACATTGATCTGGTTTAACAGTAAAGCATATTATATATATATATATAGAATAGCTTAGTGGATAACTAAGAGAGAGGTGTGTGGTTACCTGACAATGTGAGCGTGGGTGGTATTTTCAGGCTTACATTCATTATAAATGAATGCACTTGATAATTCATACAGCCCTTTATTAGTTTATGCAGTTATTAAATCTAGATAACCAATTAAAGGACGGCTCATTTGCATTCACCACCACCACCACCAGCAGCAGCCGGTGCATTAGTTAAACGCTCCAGGTTCCTTCTTCCCTCCTCCACCCTGCAGCAGGTTCAGTCCCCTCTGCCTTGGGGCCACCTCGCCCAGTGCGTGTTCAAATAGGCCACAGCTCAGGAATCAGCCCCTCTACAAGGCATCTTATTATCTTGAGTCACGTTTTTTCTATCAACCACCAGACTCCTCTTCCTGTAAATAAGCTGCCTGTGTCACGACGGCCCATTCGCGGCAACTTCGTTGAACAAATTTCCCCCCCTTTTTTTTTTTTTTTAACTCGTCTTAATCCACTTTCCAACCAACCAGCCAATCTAACATTTATTGTTTCTGCATTATTTAAACCATATTAACTAAATGACAAATTCTCATGCATCTTTCATTTCACACAGGCATCCTCACATAACCGCCCGTCCAACACTTTACGGCATTAAATAATAGGCCCAGGGTGAAGAGCTGCACAGCAGAGATAGTGGCTCTCACACACACACACACACACACACACTCACAGATCTCAAAGCACGGTTGAATTTCTGACTGAACTCGGATGAGGTTGAAACACTGAGGAAAAGGGAAGGCATATTTAATGGCCCTCTGAACAAAATGTCAAAACTGTATTAACTGGACTGGGGTTATAGTGAGTTTCTTTTTTACTTTTTTTTTTCCTTAAACCAGTTGGGAAATAAGTGAAGGCAGCTCGGTGTGTATCAGAATAATAAACAGAAAAAAATTGTAAACAGATTGAACTGGCTAATATGTGGCATCTGACGAGAATTTAGCCACTTTATTCATCACCGAATGTTTTTGTCGTTCATGTGCTCAGGAAGCAGAAACCATCCAAGGCTTTATAATTTTTTTTTTTATGAGCATTTATTGAAAATAACACCAGCATAAGTGATGCAAGTTCTGCTTTGCCCAAAACTGCCCAAATTTTCAAGATTTGAAAGCCGCGCGGCTCTCTCCGGTGACGATGTACCATAAGAGGAAGGTGGATTTCGTCATATTTTCTACCTCCTCTGAAATGTTCTCTTGTATTTCTCTTCTCACCTGTCAAAACTGTCCATCATACATAACATGCCATGTTGGAAAAACATTGACCCCACTCCTCTGAATTTTTGATCACCATGCTGATGTAAAAAAAACAACAAAAAAAACTAAACTCTTTCTCTCCTGCAGAGCTCTGCAGGCTATTGGGCAAACTGGGACAAATCCCAGTGAGCCCTGCATCCAGGACTTTTTCCACCCGGGATTCAACCCATTCCATTTTTTTGGTATAGTTATATCAGTATTTCATATCTGGATCCATTAAAGTTGGTTTTGGTCTTATAATAGAATTTGTTGGGAGTAGGAAAAAATATCACCACATTTGTCACACTGTCAGACAGACGGCAAATATTACGTGACTTAATTATTAACATAGTGGCCTAATTATTTCTTGGAAAGAAGCATTTTTTTTTTTTCTGATATTTTGCCCAGCCTACTCAACCGAGGTATCAGCGAATCACTGTAGTCGTTTAGTTGATCTGACTCAGATTCAATTGTGATCCACATTGCATTTAGTGCAGGTAAACATAGTTGATGTCGCTGCTGGCATTTTGGTGCCAATATTTTTCACAGTCAACCTTTTTTGTGTGTGTTTTCCTGTCGATTATTATGAACTTGGATTTTCACCTCAGCCCCAAAATTAATATTCCAGCTGAGAGAATGGGGCCGGTGAGGAATAGTGAAAATCTGTAGGCGATTCCAGAGAAAAATAAAAAAGCGTGTAATCCATTATGGATGGCTCCATGGAGATATTCTGCTTGTTGGAGCTCTCCTGGATACAAAATCCACAGCTCGACTAACGTACACCTGAGTGCGGTGGACAGAAACTGGATCTTTACCAATAGATCAATACCGCCCGTTTTTTTTTTTTTTTCATAATTACCGGTGCGTGTGCGTTCGATGTAGTTCAGCCTTGTATAACAACTCCACCGAAGAGCGGCCTGCAGAGATTTTTATCATTAACCCACTGCAGAGATCCATTTTTATTTGCATTTTTATGGCTTTTATACATCAAGGTTATATATGTTGCATATTAGCAGTGACCCCCCCCCCCCCGGTGAAAGGCTAGCAGTGCCCCCCCCCCCCCCGGTGAAAGGCAGATCTTATTTCTCCCCCATGATCCTGTGACAGGTTTCCCGATGCACTCGGTTCATAGTCTTTAATCTCGGCTCCCGAGCCGCACATCATCGCGCTGCAGATGGGGCAAAATGAAAATCGCGCGCATTTCATCCTCCGACATTTCCGATACCAGCCTGATATTCCAGCGAGCGTGTCGCGGACTGCTCGGGGATCTGTGGAATCTCGGCGGAGACATTTTTGGGAACAACACGGAGGCTCGGAGGGCCGTAACTCGTCAGCCCCGTGGCACCTCTGTTGCGTGTGTTTTCCTCGGCGTGAGGCCTGGTAGAGTATTTCCAGCATTTTGAAAAGGTTGTTGTCCGTCATCCGAGCGGGTACACATGGTTGTTGTCGACGTGTTTTTCGGGGATACGGGGACTAATCTCCGTCCCGTTGGGAGATGTTTTTTCTCCCGACCTGTCACTATAAATGACTGCCGTCCTCTTTCCTCCGACACGGCCTCTCTAGTTGCTGCCTCCGTAGAATCCACAGGCCCCGGTGTTTCTCATTCACTGCCCCTAATGCTCTATAGTCACAGTTCCTGATGAAAATCCGTGCGTGAACTTTAACTCCAGGGGTGAGCAACTGGCCCCTCTCTCTCTCACTCTGTCTCTCTCCTTCTGTCTCTCTCTCATCTCTCTCATCTCTGTCTCTCTGTCTCTCTGTCTCTCTGTCTCTCTGTCTCTGTCTCTGTCTCTCTCTCTCTCTCTCTCTCTCTCTCTCTCTCTCTCTCTCTCTCTCTCTCTCTCTCTCTCTCTCTCTCTCTCTCTCTCTCTCTCTGTCTGTCTCTGTCTCTATCCCTATCCCTCTATCCCTCTTTGTCTCTCTATCTCTCTGTCTCTCTCTCTATCTCTGTCCCTGTGTCTCTCTGTCTCTCTCTCTCTCTCTGTCTCTCTCTGTCTCTGTCTCTGTCTCTGTCTCTCTCTATCTCTCTCTGTCTCTGTGTCTCTGTGTCTCTCTCTATCCCTCTATCCCTCTTTGTCTCTCTATCTCTCTGTCTCTCTCTCTATCTCTGTCCCTGTGTCTCTCTGTCTCTCTC
>JAFBJU010001160.1:176529-358219 GCA_016785305.1 Colistium nudipinnis
CTCTGTCTCTGTCTCTGTCTCTGTCTCTCTCTCTCTCTATCTGTCTCTGTGTCTCTGTCTCTCTCTATCCCTCTTTGTCTCTCTATCTCTCTGTCTCTCTCTCTATCTGTCCCTGTGTCTCTCTGTCTCTCTCTCTCTCTCTGTCTCTGTCTCTCTCTCTCATCTCTGTCTCTCTGTCTCTGTCTCTGTCTCTGTCTCTGTCTCTGTCTCTGTCTCTCTCTCATCTCTGTCTCTGTCTCTGTCTCTGTCTCTGTCTCTGTCTCTGTCTCTGTCTCTGTCTCTGTCTCTCTCTCTCTCTCTCTCTGTCTGTCTCTGTCTCTCTCTATCTCTCTCTGTCTCTGTGTCTCTGTCTCTCTCTATCCCTCTTTGTCTCTCTATCTCTCTCTCTGTTTATCTCTCTCTGTCTCTGTCTCTGTCTCTGTCTCTCTCTCATCTCTGTCTCTCTGTCTCTGTCTCTCTCTCTCTCTGTCTGTCTGTGTCTCTTTCTCTCTCTCTCTCTCTCTCTCTCTCTCTCTCTCTCTCTCTCTGTCTGTGTCTCTGTCTCTCTCTGTCTCTCTCTGTCTCTCTCTCTCTCTCTCTCTCTCTCTCTCACCCACCCTGGCATTACATTAAGTTCATTTGACCTTGTTGCTCATATTGATTATGCATACGGCAAGCCGAACAATGCACACAATGAAAGCTCATTAGGCACATTTTCTTCTTTTTTTTCCTTATGACTTACTCTCACCACTTCCTTGGTTTTAGTGGACGAATAAAATCCCCATCCACCGCTTTCATTTCAAAAGCTTTGTATGACGTGTAAAGCAACATCTGCTTCTACATAAATCTCATTTCATCTAGAAAAAGTGTTTACTGTAATGTCTCACCATATTTTGTTTGATCTATTATATGGCCAGACACCTGTGGGGAAAAAATGATATATTAGAGTTCCAACATGTTTCAACTGAGATATGTGCTTATAACAGCATGTCCACGTGCACAACGTTCTGGTCTATATATCATTTATTGCTTTTTCTTTACTTTGCATATTTGTATTATTTCCAGGACACAGTGTTACTGTTTGTTTATTACCAAAGAGGAGTCTGCAAATGTGATTAAACACGTAATGTGGGTACAATTATGGGAATGATCTACGGCCTATTTCCAACTGTACAAGAACATGCACCAGTGTGTGTATATATGCGTGCAGACGGCCATGATCATGAGGATATAGACATGCCATACGGTTTTGTTAGTGCACGCGTCTATTCATTTATTTATGTTTGGGTTTGTGCACGTGCGCGGTGGGTGGACTCCCGAACGAACGATTGCGGGCCATCTGCCTAACCCCTGAAGCCACGAAATCTGATTTTATGGGCGCACATGTGGTGCCGGTAGTCGGCGTGTTGTGGCCCAAAATCTTTGCTGAGGAGGTGAGTGGCTGCCCGCTCTGAGGACGGAGACAGTAATGGGTTTGTGCAGAATATGCACGAGTTCGTTCATAATCTTCCGTGTCCCTTGGCAGCGAGGTGAGGCCGTGCTTATCCAGCTGCGTCTTCTGTCCGCGTCCCACAAGACACCTGGCTCCCCTGTTTGTCAGTGCGAGGGCGGCCTTGACAAGGAAATTCAGATTTTTAAACGGATTCAGTGTTAATCATGTGTTCTGACAGCACTGCATGTTGTCATTTCTATCGTTTTTTTTCCTTTTTTCTAATTAGCCACGTGAGTGAAATCTCCCTCTGGCAAATTATAAATGCCGTTCACATTATATCGGTCCCCCGGTGAATGGATTTATCTTAATGAAGTGTAAATCTGGTCACCGCTGAAGCGGGGGATTTTTAAATGTCTGTAAAACTTTACAGAACAGTATATTCTGCCCGGTGATCTCTGCTCTCCATCATGACTCCATATAAAACTTCAACTCTGAGGGATCTCCAGGTTAATGTCCCGGTTGATCGGATGACCTCCTCCGACACTGTAATTTATTGAAGTTTATGAAGTGGAAAATATTGAATCTAGTGATTTAATGTATCTAAATAAAAAGAGCTCATAAAAGTTTAATGTAAATGTTATTGGCCAACGTTGTAAAGAAAGCATCTGGCAGGGATTATGTGTTTTTTCGGTGTTGACGCTTGCAATTGCCAAGGATGGCTGTTTGGGAAAATCATTATTTTTGTAAAATGAGAAAAAACATAGTTGACTTTTCTGCTCAGGGCCGCTCTGTTACACACCGGCCCTCGGGCTCCTTCTTCTTCCAGCATCTTGCCATTGAAAAGCCTTAAAAACACCGAGCACACGCTCAGCTGCACTGAATCATCGCTTTGGACAAAAAAAAAGGGAAAATCAATGAGCTTTGTCTCATTTGTCACTTCTCCGCGCTCCTCCTCCCAGTTAGCACCGCATCCCTCTCCCCGTTTACCTCGTCTAATGGAGTGATGATTTGGAAAGTATTATGAGGCTCAGAGCCGGCCTCGCTGAGCTGCACATGGCCGGCTCTCTGATGGATATCCCTGTTCTGATTGGCCCAGCTCAGCTCCACAGAAAGATTATTTTCTCCTCGGCCCCTCAAGAGTCTGAGAGAGTGATGCTGAGCTCAGGCCATCGGGCCACTGTAGGGGCTCAGCCCGCTGGATAATGAAACTCTGCTGCAGACGTACAGGAAAGCACTGGCTGCCAAGTAAAGACACACACACCCGTGCACACACACATACACACACACACACACACACACAACTGTTCCATGACCGATCAGCTTTTCTCTCCCAATCGCCAGGTCTGGAATTGGTGATGGAGGAAAGACTGAAATAGGAGAAAGTGAAGAAGAGTAATTTGTATGCTGGTTTATGGAGCACCTCCAGGGTCCATCATTGGGCCTCATGTGTTGCGGCTCCTGTTGTTTGGCCATTGATGTTGTTTCCCGAGTGTTCCCCATTTTACTTTAAAACAATGCCTAGAATTACATTTAAATACCTGCAGTTTGTCCATATAATTACTGGTACCCCAATGCAGATATTCCTTGAAATTTTAGTCACAGGGGAAATAAATATTTGTTTTTATTTGAACTCATTGCACTGTGAATCAGTGAGTGACAATGAATAAACAATCTCAGGGATCTCGTTATATATCAGATTTATCTCTGTGTGCGAGAAACTGATCTCATCTCACACAAATTTAAACTCTAGATGAGGACTGACATTATATATTATTCGCCTTACCTCGCGTCACTGTATTATAACCCGGGATGCTGCGGAGACGTTTTTCTCCTGATTAAATATCACGCTTTTCATGCTCAGTTCAAATATGCTTTGGTTCCATTCTCTCGGGGAGAGTGTGTCGGCCACCTCGCAGCAGCCCAGCAGAGTGGATGTTAGTTGGCTGAACACAGGAGATGATGTCTTTTGAAAAAAGTCAGCTCATTAGCATTCTATTCTGCACCCACACACACCCACACACACACACAACCCCCCTCCCCCCATGCCACACCTACATGTACAACACATTAAAGTTACAGACTGTCAACTGGCAATATTTTCAGCTCTAGCTGTATATATGGACTGCTCCTGACTATACTGTATATATATCTATATACAGTGTATATAGATGTATATATATGATTTTTTGGGGGAGATGCAATGTCTATCGTTGCAGCGGTGTCGTGACTGACAGGCCGGTGTGCAGGTTTAGTTTAGCATTATGTGCACGATGCATACCGTTTGTTTGAGGAATCAACAGTGAGACAATGTTTCTATAGAATGAGCTCAGCCTTTCTAGATTATAACCATTTCACGCCACAATGTTCATTATATCCAAAGTTAGTGACTGGAGGCTGGTAAACACAGATTTACCTTCAGATTCGACTCCCTCTTCACCACCATGATGGTGGTTTGACGCCCACCACTGGTGATCCTCATTCTGAGCTCCTTGAACTCCTTGCCTGAGGTTAGAAACACTCTCCCAACTTGAGTTTTCATGGCCCGCAAATGATGTCACCGTCCTCCCTGAAGGCCACGGTCTGGAGATGGTCGTCTGCATATCTGAGCGCCTCAAATTGGACGGTTTCCTCTGGCCAGCTGCGCCTTGAGAATCCCGTCCAGGAAGGATCAGAGACGAGGGGCATGCTGTTGGACCCCCACGCCCACTGGGCCACGGACAACTTGCAATAAAGACACAGCTCTCACTTTGGTTATGTACGCGCCAAATGGATTGTGGCAACAGACTTGGCAACTCACACATGACGTGCTGCTACATAATAGGAGAGACAGTGGTATAAGCCTTCCCTCATATATGTGCATGGGTACGTTTTTGCACAATCTCAATTGGAATTAAATCAATAGAACACAGAAGATGAAGGAATAGCACAATACCAATTCTACTTGTTTTTCTTAAAGATGTTAGGCTAATCAAGGTATATTTACTGAAATCTTGATTATTAAATTATATTAAAAAAAAAAAAATCCTAAGAAAAGGCCAGGAACAGAAATGAATTTGCAGTTTGACATTTAGCACATAGTTAATTTGACGGGGGTTTGGAGAGTTCATTTAAGGAGCCGTTCACTTTTCATTGTTTGATGCCAACCTCCCCCCCGCCGAGGAGATGCTGGTTATCACCTTTCAACTGCAACGTGAAAAATGACTCGAGTCGGAAGTCAGAAGGTTCCCACAAGCAACAGTAATAAGCAACTTATCTACATGCAGCTGTCATCAAACCGTCCCTCAGTGAACCAATTAGAGAGAACCAGGTATGGATGTCTGCTGTTTAAGATTCTGCCAGAGATTCACCTGTTTCTATTACCGGCCTCGGCAGGCTGTGGCTGTGATTCAGCCGGTGGGAGAACATCACTGTTTGGAGCGTGTGTGTGTGTGTGTGTGTGTGTGTGCGTGCGTGTGTGCGTGCGTGCATGAGAGCGGGATGGATTCGGATTATCACATGCACACACAAGCAAAATCAGAAACAGCTGAGCTCCATCACTTCCAGAGAATCAACTCAGAGGCATTGAAGCAATGAGGCGCGTCGGCAGCTCAGTACTGAGCTGGTTAAAGACGATGTGACCCTTGCTCTCTCTCTCTATCTTGCCCCCCGCCCCCCCCTCCACACACACACACACACACACACACACACACACACACACAATCTCTCACTGAAAAATATGCAGGTGGAGGCTTTCACATAGCGACAGTTAAGGGTTAAAACCTGGTGAGGTGTTGGGAAATCTAGACCCTGTGGACCATTCTGCTTGCTGCTTAGCAACATACCCTTGCTCTCTCTCTCTATCTTGCCCCCCCCCCCCCCCCCCACACACACACACACACACACACACACACACACACACACACACAATCTCTCACTGAAAAATATGCAGGTGGAGGCTTTCACATAGCGACAGTTAAGGGTTAAAACCTGGTGAGGTGTTGGGAAATCTAGACCCTGTGGACCATTCTGCTTGCTGCTTAGCAACATCCACACACACACACACACACACACCCACACACACACACACACGGCTTTCTTCAATCTACTAAATAATGAAATAACGCTGCCTGGCTCAGATATTTTAAAACACAAATCCCAACAGTATGTCCTGAGAATTTTTATGATTTTTTTGATGTCGTTTCGAATTCATAAAATGATGGCTGCAGTTCGCAAGGTGACTCTGAAATATGCAGATTGAACATATTTCTCTCTCCTTTCAGAGGCCATTTTAAGGTAGAAATTAAAAGCCATCTAGTGTATCGATCATGCCATAAACTCAGCACTCAGATCTCGCACAAAGTTTTTATTCAGGATGTCACAGCACACCAGTTAAGCAACGCTTTATAGAAAAACAGCAGAGAAGCCTTTTAAACTCAAATATTCCCCTGGGCGAGATTGTAAATGAAAAACGCTCGAGCCTGCACACACACACACACACACACACACACACACACACACACACACAGAAACATGTTACCTGACCATACACACACAGTTTCCCTGTCACAGCCATTGTGATATAATGCTGTTATCATCTGTCAGTAAGACATAAGTTGCCTGCAGCTTACATAGACATGGAGATAAAATAAAATATTACCCTCCCACAAAAAGCCTGGGGCAGGCTAAAAGAAAAAAAAAACACAGGACACACATACACAGTTTCACACAATGTTTAAATCTGGTTTATTAACAGCAATAAATTCTCCGTCATGCCAATACATCTGCTGCTCTGAACACAAACCATTGTCTCCTTACAAAAGCATGGGAACATAAGATTTGTTCTTTCAAATAATAGCAGTCATGTGATTTTAAATGTTTTGCATGTTAGCCATGCAGGTGTTGTTTTTTTTTTCACGTCTTGCCTTGATGTAAACTAAAATATTCCCTTTTCAGGCAAAGTTAAAGGGGCACGCCACTGATTTTAAACTTGAACAAAAGTAATGTTGTCATACAGAGCATTGCTAAGCTTGCAAAAGAGTTGCATAATGATGTCTTGGCTATATGAAGGAATTTTGCAAAATCCACTTTGGAAAAGGTACCTTCAGAATTAGTGGGAAAAGAACTTTTCTTGTCATCCATAATATTCAAACAAACAACCTCACTCTTTTCCCGGGTGCTGTTTCAAGAAATAGGATGTGTGTCGTTTTTGGCGGTCTGAGGATTAGCGCTGATTGTGCATCCAATGACTGCAGAGTCAGTACAAGAGTCCACACAGAGATGAGTGGTCTCAGCGTGATGGTGCAGTCAGTCACCCAGAGACAGAGGAAGGCTGTGATTGGGTGTGATCATGTCGGTCGGAGGAGGAGAGGAGCACTGAATCTTCACTGCCCTGCAGGCCAGTGTAGTGGGCAGGGGAGGACAATGAGGTGGAGAAACGAGGGACTGAACATTATTCTGGTTTGATGGCTGGTGCTGTTGTGAGGAGGGAGTCGTGTGCGAGAAGACGAGCATCTGGATAAGTGTGTGCGGGTCGTCTCCGTGATGAGGAAGGGACAAATCCCCCTGATGTTCCCTGCTGTCATATTTATAATGCGAACTACAGTAGTGGTGGAGGACAGGGCTCAGATGGACGCCCTGTCCATGGACATGCAGACATCTTCCAATGGGAGGAGACTTTTGTTCTTTAATGTTGTGGACCAATCCAAACCTTTGCAAGTCACATTTAATACATTTAAAAAAAGTTTATTACATTGCCTTTATAAATTGCTGCAGTGCTCATTTAAATGTGTCTTAGTAACAGCCCAACGACCATATATGGTCTGATCAATTTTTTTTTTCCTGAATCTAAATGGGACTTGAAATGTACTGATATATTGATACTGAAACTGAAACATTTTTTTTTTTTTTTCAAACTATGATCATTGTAATTATTATTATTGTTGTCACTGGTGGCGGTATATTAAATTAATCTGCACTTAATCACTCAGCACAATTAAAATAAATGAATTAAAACTAATTTAGTTGGACTGCAGTTTAAGCGCTACATACAAACAGGTGAGGGAGTGCAAGTTGCTATGGCAACAGATTTTTGAAAAATCGGATCAGATCCATTTCTCCTCTGAGGGTGACTTCGGAGATGAAGCCAATCCCAGTTGACGTGATCTATATTTGAGTTCAGTTCTGTTGACTTTCAAATTAATTTGTGTGGCAACATCTTGGCCATAGGTTTAAATATTTATAATTCAGAAAAACATCAGACTGTGGAATCTGCAATGTTTGAATAAGTTAAGTATCTGATACCAATATTTGACCAGTTCACTCCCAGCTCTGCCTGCCTGCGTCCTCATAGCTTATTCACTGAAATTCATGTTCATAAAGAGAAGAAGAAAAAGATAATTATATGCAAATGAAAAATGGACTGCCGTGCCACTGTGCTCCACCTTTCTCGTCTGAGTGAATGGTCACCCCTGTCCGCGGGGGAGATCCTGTCAGTCTGAATGACAGCTGCAAAAAGTAATATACATTTATCTGACTATTCATGACTTTGTCATTACTGTTAAGTCTTTGCCGTGTGTATTTAAAATGATCTAAGGCCTCCCGGTGCCGGATAATATCCGACTGCAATCGTGTTTGTGTCACTGAATGGATGGCTTGGCACCTCGTCATCAAATGCAGTGTGACAGTTAACGTAATAGACCCGCAACACGAGACTACATCATCTGCCAATTAATTAATCCAATGCAGCCTGGCCATGCCTATTAAATCCCGTTCTAATTAATCAGATGCCACCAGGATACTCTGTCACTTACCCCGAATTTGAGGGATAATTACCCAAATGGAAGCCAGTAACGTGACTGCGGAGATTTTTTGCCTTCAAATAAGGAAATGAGGCATATTCCTGCACATTTCCAGGATGGAACTGACAGATAGTCCGGGGTGATAATAAATCTGGACGGTGAGCTGTAATCGGCTGCAGGCGGACGTTTCTGCATATAGCAACTTTTTATTTTTTGGAAAGTGAGTTTCAGGATGAGCCGCGCGCGTAGTGGTGTGAGAAGCATATAGTACATTTAGAGCCACTGCGATGAAATCCAATTTGGTTTCATATCAGTAACATTCATTGTGTTAGATTTTATCATTAGGCCCGAGGCCTTAACTTCTTAATAGAAAGTGTGGGGTGCCGAAGCCAAGGGAGGACCAGGAAGTGAATACTGAGTCTTGTAATCGCTAGTATGAGAGAGAGAGAAAGAGAGATGGCATTGAGAGGCAGACAGACACTTTGTTGGTTCAGTACATCGAGGCCATCTTTCCAGTGTGCTGAATCCTTGGTTTCATTCAAAATGAATTAAAAAGAGTTTGTTGGGAACTCAGATTTTTTGTCCTGCACTTTCCCCTATGGAGCATCATTTTTAATATTAGCAGATATACTTCACCGGATATACTGCTCGTAATATAATAAAAATAGTAGTGATAATCTGAAATATTGTAAATGACTGCATTCCACCACGGCCTGCTGTGTGTAAAGGAACTTTGTCGGCAAACATAATGTAGATATTTCTATCCCAAGCGGAAGAACTGTGGATAATTGGAATAATAGACGTTTTTTCAGGCAGAAGCGGAGATTTTCCGATTTTAGGCTGGAACAGCATCTCACTGGGGTGGGCCAGTGTGTGTTCATTGGTTATCTTTTCCTTCACTAGCGAGTTCAATACAGAACAGTCTGACCTGCTCTGAGAATAGCCAAACTACTCAAAGGGTTTTGTTGTTGCGCTTCCTCGCAAAGTGTTCCTCTTTGCAGGTAGATTTTCGCTAATTGGCTAGCGCTTTAAAAAGCCTCATCCACTAATGACTGTCTGCAGGCACAGCTGGAATGAGATGAGGGGACCACTCGATTCCACGGTGCTGCTCAGGGCACAGGCCGACAAAGGAAACCTTTGAGCTGGAATCGTGAACATATCTAAGTTTTGCAGATTCATCTCATTCTGGAAAATTAAACACGCAGGCTTGGCTACAACGGCACTTTGTTCATTTCATTATGAATTGTTCGGTTTTCCAGAACATGATTTAATCATTTGAACCATCTGTAAGTTTGATATTATTGGATCTGGTTTTTATTTGATTTATTTTTGTGGTTTAAGGTTTTGGGCTATTTCATCAGGTGGGCAGACAGACAGACAGACAGATAGGTAAACATACTGTCTATTTAATGGAGTGTATCCCCACAGATGTGTGTAAAGTGTGAGTTGTGCACAACAAAAAGCAAAGTCTGACTACTGAATCTGATGCCTGTGCGCTTCCTCTTTTATATTTAATAGTCCTAGTAACCATCATCCATAATCCAAAGACATGGTTAGGGAAAGAAACGTAAAAAGTACATGCAAAAAATAAAATAAACTCAACAACTGATCATAAAAACATTGTAGGCTGTGTAGTGCATAGGGTAGGTTTTGTATTCAAACTGGCTTTTCAACATTTGTTGGCTGTGGGAATATAACGAGTGCGAGATATCTATATTGTATGTGCCATAGAAAGGTTAGAACCAGATCTGGCTCTGAGCAAGGAGGAGGTCAAGCCTGGAATAATGTTAATTGCCCATCACGATAAGCTGGTCTTTGCGTTGAGCTACTATGTTCTAAACGCATCCGCTTATGGTACCAAGCCTGCAACAGGACCCTGCCTCCAGGTTGCAGACCTCCAGGTTGCAGACCTCAATTAAACCGCATCCAAAGTGATGTTTTTTTTCTGGCCCCAAAAAAAAAAAAAAAACTTCCAACGCTTTGGTCCGGCAGTTGTTAGCGGGTGACACGGACAGATCTCCAATTTCCTCCCGTTCCGTAGCGTCTGTTCTCCTTGCTTTTGTACATTTTCATTCACTATCTGCAAACATTTCTATATTTATGCCTGGCTCCGTACGGTGTAATGTTGAAATTTATAATGATGCGGGGTAGTCAACAATTCACACATTGAAATTCAGAGTCTGTGGTGGAGGTGGTGCTCATTCTCCCATAACATGATTAATCTATAATGTTACCTCGGGCTGTGTATTTGGAAGCGAGAGTCTTGCTTATTCACCTCCACCACTGCAGACACTTATTGCTATTCCCTGCACATTTCTGCTTGACATGAATGGATTTTCAACTTGTCTGAGATTTAACCCTTCTCCAAATTGCTGCGGGGGGCTTCATATTTAACTGCGTCCAGGTCCACAACGAGATGGACACGGCCATCTGAATGGCGACGGACCCTTACAGTCATCTCTGGCTTGAATGAATCCCACGGCTTTAGGAATATATATAGGAATATATTTAGGAATATATATATATATATGGCGCTACCCTGGTTACGAAGCACCCGTGCATTATACTAAACAACATTAACATAATGTATGTGTGCCAGACATCTACTGCAGTAACCGGCCTAATTATGAGGACTTACATTGAGTGCGCGCTGCACTGTTAAGCGCGTCGCCAGTGGATATGTTAATAAAGAAATTGAAATCTGGTCCCCTGGTTATAAAATCATGACCTTATGTTCCATGGTGCAAGCATATGGTCAAACACTGTAGTTGCCGTTAGTCATCCCAGATTGCTGTGCCAGAACAAACGCCTTTGAATGGAGGAGCAGATTTCTGCACTGGGGAGCAGACGCAGTGCTTCGGCACTAAGAGAATGACTAATCAATGAAGACACAGACCGGCTACACAAGAGCGAGGCCTGTGTATTACACTGTAAACAGCAATCGCTTCACAGTGCGCTGCCCCGAGCCATGCGTAAGAAAATAATGTGAGATTATAGCGAGAGATGGCACTCATCAGAGGGAGCTGAAGACCCAGATCACAAAGACGCCCATTCTGGAGCGCCAATTAATCACGCCACGCGACATGTGCCACGGGCTTTTGATTATAGAAGAGTATTACTATGGATGAAGGGAAAATGGGTTTATCAAGGAACGGGCCATTAGTGAGATGTCGTAGTAGAGCAGTGGTACTTATCGGTTCGTGTGGAATCTGCGCTGTCTTTTTTTTCTTTTTTATTCTGGCTTTGATACCTCCGCGTTTGACAGCTCCTCTTCGTCAAATTTTACGTTTTTGGCCTCGTTACAGCCATTCTTTTTTTTCACTTCGCTGCTCACTGCCATAAACATTATGACTCGGGTTTGTGTGACTGTGAAATTCCACCTTCGTTTCTGAGAGCATGCGTGACCCACTGGACCACGTCTCGGTGACTGTGTGTGTAGCACTGTTGAGACTAACTTATGTGGACATCCGTGGAGGTTCATGTGATGCAACGCTGCTAGATGGCTTTTGGTGTTAAACTTTGAAAATGATCATTAAGGCACGTTTTTAGAAGACCAGAATGAAAATCAGAGCAGGTACGAATCCACTGCTTGGAGAAGAAAAAAGTAGATTCTCCACGGGCTGGCCTACTTTCCATGGAATAGTATACCCTCATATTAAACCTACTTACTAATGCATGAAACATGCCTACTCACAGGACAAGGCAGACAGCGGCAGCCCTTCAGATATCTCATAAATAATTTTCTATATGCAGAGAATAAACATTAGAGGACATACATTATTTTCTATGACAATGGCCAACATAATGTAAAAATAATAACCACAAACATCACTTACGTTTGGGTATTACCACCTCATGGATCTTCAGCGCAGCCCATCTGTAAACAGGAAACCAAACAAAAAAACACTAAAACCGTCCATCTATATCCCTGGTTTTAGTTTCACTTAAGATCTTCTTATCTTTGTCATACGTTTTGAGTTACATCCCCTTTGTTGTTTAGCTTTATTATTATTGTGTAGCAGATTGTGTGTGTACAAGTTGCACAACATATATTATTCCCACAACAGAGGAAGAAGCTCCAGAGAGAGAGAGCGCGAAATGTCAGATTTGCATCACACAATCGTTATAAACAGGAGAAAACACAAAGGAACAAAGCTGTTCTAAGACCTGTGTGAAATGCCAGCTAAGCCTGTCTAGGTTAATAATTTATGGGTGAAATCGCAGCAAAAATATTGCTTCATAGATCAATGGAATTAAGATATGTATTCTTCTGCTGGGTGTGATGCATTTTTCATGGTATTTTGGATGCCTGTCAGACCCAAATCTCACGGTTAATCTTTCTCCTTTTGAACCTGTTGGAATGAGCATATATTTATGTAAGAGTCAGCCACTCCTGTTGCGAAATTTGAATTTCCTCTTTGCTCTCTTTGGACACTGTTTATCCCAATAAACAGCGGGTCAGCTTACCTGAAAAATCAATTTGTATGAAGATGACATAGAAATGAATTGACACAGTTTGGGCTCAACCGCACAACAGACACTATTATAATTATTTTTTATTTTTTTGTGAAGATGGAGATGATTTGCGTTACCCCAGCTGCAGTATCCACAGATGGCCAGCAGGGGCACCAGTGTGTAATTGTACAACAAGTTCCAAGGTGTGGATGTTCATTCCACAGCTGAAATGCAAACCAGATGTTTAAAATGGCACAGTGGATGATTTTGAAATGTAAGAGATGGCAACTGATTTTGTTTGGTTATGCTTCGAGCTATGAGTAGGCTGCAGAATGTGTGTGTGTGTGTGTGTGTGTGTGTGTGTGTGTGTGTGTGTGCGTGTGTGTGTGTGTGTGGAAGCCTTGTTTTTCAGATTTTGGAATAAATTAGTAAAATTATGATGTAGAAAGATTGTAAGAGTATCTCCTGGACATGGTTAAACATAATGGACAAAGACAAATGTATTGGATGGACATGTTTGACAGTTGGACTCCACAGGTGCCATGTTGGTGAGGGAGCTGTCCACCGCCGCTGGTGCTGAAAGTTTCGCCTCTGACAGACTTAACCAAACAATTAAGAGATATTTCCGTTTTGATTGCAGTCACGAGAAATATCCTTTAATTGTAAGATTATGCCTACCAAGAAACTCTGTCTCTCTGGCACGACTTCCTCTTCCGTGCATCTGTGCACGCGCCTGGCATTGCTCAGCTGGTCCCCAGTTATAAAAAAAAAAAAAAAAAACGTTGGCACCCTGAGCTGTGATTTTAACATCGATGTATATCTCTACACACACGCCTGTGAAATAAGCCCCACGATGCCATTATTCCGCGATCGAAAGCGAGGTTCAGCTTGGCTGAGGCAACAATCTGTTTTGTATTGAGGCATCTCTAAAAAAAACAAAAAAACACGGAGGTGTTTTTGTGTGTGTCGGTGTGTAGAGCTGCTCCCGCGGTGTCTCCGTGTCTCAGCCCGCTGCTCCTCATCCATCCTCCGCGTCCGTGGCGCGCGGTGCGTAAATCCTGCGCATCCTCCTCCGCGCTCCGCGGCTGATGCTCCGCGTACTCCCCGCAACCCACAACTTCTCCAAAAGTGCACGCACACACGCACCTTCCGTCCACTCGTGTCTGTCTCTGCAGCCTATTTGTTTTTCTTTCTTTTTTTTTCATTTATTTCTTGTCTTTGCCGCGCAGCTGCCTCCGTCGTGTAGTTGCCGGCTGTTCACGCGTCTGTCTCCGGCTCGTCCACATCATTTCTAGCCGGCGTGTCGGGACAGCAGCCGAGTCGTGAAGTCTCTGCAGTCACGTGATCGAGACAGGACTGAACAGTGCGTTGTTTTTTTCGCTGTGTGTGTGTGTGTGTGTGTGTGTGTGTGTGTGCGCGCGTGTGTCTGTGTCTGTGTGTAGTTAGAGGGGTGTCCCTCCTCCGCATTTTTTTTTGCGTGCCATGCTTTAGACGCCGGAGCGCAGGGAGAGAGGGAGAGAGGTACCGCCGGGCTCTCTCACCGGGCTGTCTGTCCTTTCGGTCCTGTCCTCTGGTCCCTGTCGGTGCCCCCTCCTCCTCGTCGTCGTCCTTCGGAGACCACCTCACCAAGCTCGGCTTGTTTTTGTTGGGTTTAAAATAAAAAAACAAACAACAACAAAAAAAAAATCTGAAAAAAAAACTGCTCATTTCTGCAGCAGATTCTGTTGCGGGGGCTTGCTCTGGCAGGAGGACGAACCCCTGTTTCTGTTTTGCTCTGGGTTTTCAATCCTCCTCTTTTTTTTCTCCCCCCTCTGTTTTTTTTTTTTTTTTTTTTTTTTCTCTCTCGTGGTGATCCATCTGGACAGTATAGGACAGCAGCTCAGAGCTTGGATGAGCCGCCTCGCTGAAATCCCGAGATGGAGTTGCTGCTGATCTGCCTTTCCCTGTGGATATTGCAAAGCAATTCGGCCACAGCGGACTCCATCATACACATCGGTAAGCGTCCGCTTTCCCGGCATGTTGTTTTGGCTTTGACAGGTGTACGGAAAAAAATCTCAGCCACTGCCTCGATCAAGGCTTTTTTGGTGAGAGGGCGGGATAAATAGTCTATTCAGCTTTGCGCCCTTGTCTTTACGCGACACCTTGATCCTGCAGCCAGTTTAAAAGTTGCTTATTTGAGTAAATGCTGAAGCTCCTGGACGATCGTGTTATTATTTATGAGCGCCGGTTTCTGCAGCCATTTACTTTTCAAACGCAGACCACTGCATTCGTGTTCACATGTAAACCTTCTCCTCGGCCTGTAAACGACACTGTTCTGTCTTCGAACCGTGGAATTGCAATCAGCACCAGGGCCTGTTTCAATAAAGCTTGGCTTAATTGATCCAATACACCAAAACAGGGAAAAAAAAGGAAGCTACGGGCTTTTTGAGACTAAGCTACCTCTTGTCTGTACCCGACAAGCTTCAACTTTCACCGGAACGTGACTGCAATGTCAATACCAGGACAGAGGGAATGTCAGTGGACTTTATAGAGATGCGAAACGCATAGAGCCTCTTTGTGCCCCAACTTCACACCCCTTTTTCTTTCCTCCACACATCTGAGATGCTTTCATCTCATCATCTGCTGGTGCTTTAACGCGGCCATTACATTTAGTTTTATAGTTTTGATTTATGATCGCCTCCTCTCCCGTGTACGCACACAGCTACTCTGAATTATTGCCTCCATCTGTGGTTGCGTTTTTTCACGTATTTATTATAGCACTTATACAAACTGGATGGATAACAAAATAAATAACATGTAAATATCTCAATGAGCTAATTTCATGTCGGTGGCTCCGATGCAGAGACCGTCGCTGCCGCCGCCGCCGCCGCTGCTGCTGCTGCTGCTCACAGTTTACTGCAACAGTCTGGCAAGCAGCAGGTGCTCAGTCACTGGCGTAACACAGCGGTGGGACTCCATCCAGATATGATTGGCCGGTGCATCGCCTAAAGTTTGGGTTCCACCATTATAATTCTCGTTTCGTGCGGTGTCTCTCGGTGGCAGCCGTTGCCATTTTGATAAAGAGGAAAAAAGAAAAAAAAAAAGAAAGGCGAGAGGAGGAGAGACGGTTAATCTCGAGTGCGCCTCCCACACTCGGCCTGTACTGCGCATTGGTCAGGATGCCATCGATCTGATAGACGTGACAGGCCTTTTATTTCCTCTCTTTGGATCCTTCAACAGTGTTCAGACGTCGAGGCTCTGTCTCTCTCCATGGTGCTGAAGTTGGATGTTGCACAACTGAAAGGATAAAACACAAAAGAATAAGACATGCCTTGGCCCTGCCACCATTCCGTTTTTAGTCAATCCCCTTCAAAATGTAAGAGCCATGGTCCAACATGGAAGTTGTGACTCATTAACTTATCATCCGTCCCCAACTCTACCTTGCTATTGCGCTAAACTCCCTCCAGTTCCCCCCCCCCCCACCCTCCAAATAACTTGTGCCTCTCCAATTCAACAGGTGCCATATTTGAGGAGAACGCCGTGAGGGATGATGAGATTTTCCAGCTCGCCATCTCAGACCTGAGTCTGAACGATGACATTCTGCAGAGCGAGAAAATAACCCACTCAGTGAAACTTATAGAGCCTAACAACCCTTTCCAGGCTGTGCAAGAAGGTAAGTGGACCCCCCCCCCTCACTGCTTTTATAATAAACCCTCCCTGCTATTTTCCCAACATGGAAGTTGTGACTCATTAACTTATCATCCGTCCCCAACTCTACCTTGCTATTGTGCTAAACTCCCTCCAGTTCCCCCCCCCCCCCCCCCCCCCCCCCCCCCCCCACCAACAGGTGCCATATTTGAGGAGAACGCCGTGAGGGATGATGAGATTTTCCAGCTCGCCATCTCAGACCTGAGTCTGAACGATGACATTCTGCAGAGTGAGAAAATAACCCACTCAGTGAAACTTATAGAGCCTAACAACCCTTTCCAGGCTGTGCAAGAAGGTAAGTGGACCCCCCCCCCTCACTGCTTTTATAATAAACCCTCCCTGCTATTTTCTATGATTATTTGGGACTATATCTATCTATCTATCCAGTTGTGTGTGTGTGAGTGCTTGCGCTGGTGTGTGTGCGTGTGTGTGCGTGTGGGCGTGTGTAGTCTCCTGTTGTACCAATGCAAGGTGTCTTCTATGGTTGAAAAGCTAGGTGGAAGCATTGCGTTGGAGCACAGCAGCTTAGGAAAATGTGTAAAATTAAAAATAACATAAAGAGGATAAAATGCAATTCTCGCACCAACACTCCACTCATGTAATGGCGGCAGAGGAAAGAAAATATTTGTGGCTTTTATGTCGGTTTGAGGGATGAGTGCTGCAATCTTGTTCATACACATTTATCAGCCTTCAGCGTTTTACTTGAAATGTTTCGTCTGCCTCATTTGGATTGAACTGTGAAAAACGCGGGCGGCGACACAGCAGCGCAAAAAATTAGCAACGGAAGGATTTTAGTCAAGGTTATCTCCCTCAATCACTGGAAGGTGGACCTCTGCGCAATTGACTGCAAAGGTGATTAAAAATTCTTCTGCTAAAATGAATTATTAAGACTTTAAGAGGCTCCCAGGGACCTTCAGAGGCTGTTTGTGTCCGCTGCACTTAGTTACCCGTCTGTACTTTTGTCTCCGGCCGCACAAAGGCCTTGATGACTCATTGCTATTCATAGTACCCCTGACAGGAGGAGAGAGATGATAATATGTCCCGCCCTTTTTTTTTTGCTATAATTATCCCCCAGTTGCATTTTCCTTCTGCTTCTCAGCAATGATATACAATCTGGATGTGTGATATTCCAATTTGCAGTGTGGGGCAAACTTGGATCCTGGTGAGGCTCACGTGAAACTGGCAAATATGCCAGCATGCCACCGCTCCTCCAGAGATGAGGTGATTTAAAAAGGTGTCGTGAGCCCCCCGACTAATTTTTCAGCTGCTCTTGCTTGAGATGCAAATGTGAAGTAATTAAGCAAACTTGCCATGAAAATCCTTTTTCACGTGTGCAGTACTCTAATTAGTTCAGTGGTGGAGTGTTTAAAGCCTAACCACTTTTACAGCAACACTTGTTGGAGATTATATTCACCGAACTAAAATTAATGAATCGGGGCAGAGGATGTCGCACCCCAGTACAGATTGCGAAGCCCTATGAGGCAAAATGTTATTTCTGAATATGGGGCTACACAAATAAAATTTGATTCGATTTTTTTTTTTTTTTACGTTTTTATGTTTTAACAAGCCTGTACACCACATCATTTTAGTGGCATAGATTAACGGGGGATGTTGATGATGCTGTAAAAAGCAAGAAGCGCTGCAGACGTGAAAAGGACTCGTCACCGCCGAGCTTGTTAGTCATTACAGAAAATGATTCACAGCTTATTTCCTCTGATTGAACTGCCTGCCGTTGGCCTTGATTGGATATCATTTAACATGCTTAATTATTGTTTACAGTTATACCGCTGATAATCAAATATTCACAGAAGTGGTTTGATAAGTGGGCGTTCGGCTTCTGGAGAGCGAGCGAGCGCGAGAGAGAGAGAGAGAGAGAGAGAGCGGTGGATTTTAATGTGCGGTCGATGACACGCTGATCAATGGGTGGCCCCCGGGATTCTCGCACATGGACACAAAGGCCCGGGTTGGAGCGCCTTGAGTGACAACTGGAGAGTGAGGTGACCTTTGTGCCGCGGATCATTTGTTCGCTGCCACCCATCGCGCATTGTGAGCGTCAGTCAGGACCCGGACCAGGAGCCGAGCCCAAACATGGAGGAGACGGGGGCCGGGGAGGATTCGTTGATGGAGGAGAAAAATAAAATAAAGAAAACAGCATAATCAAGACCTGAATAATCATGAGTGAGGTGATGAGGAAAGACTTGCCCGCCCCGTTGGAGGAGTAGTCGGAGTGCCTTGTTTGTCCTTTTTTTTTGGCTGCCTTTGTCCTTGGCCTGCTGGAACGCACACATTAACAAGGATGTCACAGAGACGCGGCGGCGCACGCTGGACCACTTAAGAATTCCGTCCTCCTTCCCGTGCTCTTATGGTTCAGAGATGACAGCTCAAGGCTGGCGGTATACGCCGCCTGATCACACAACTGGCAGATGCCGTCCTATTTATAGGCTGTAACAAGTGCAGCCTGGGAAAAAATACCAATACCGAGAATGATGGCCTGTAGATCAGCTTGTGATGCAAGCTCAAGAACAAACAAAAAAAACGCACACACGCGCGTTAGCGTCAGTGTAACCGCCCCGCCTCACATCGGCTTTACCACGCCCCTGCAGTTCATGTCCTCAACCAGAGAAGGCTGTGGCAAACCGATAAAAGGAGTAAAATCGAGTTTTATGTTAATGATACGCAGGGAGCAGTCCTATTCTCTTTCAATGGCCGTGAACCATTTCAATGTCCGTTTTAAGACCGCTCCAGTGAGCGCCATCGCTCCCGATGAGCAGTGAGGTCCGTAAAAGTTGGATTTGGAGGCGTTGACATCGGCTTCACCTACTTCACTTTCCAGTCTCACTGGAAACCCAACTGTTTGCTCCTCCGACTTCCTGCCCACCTTTTTTTTTAATTTCAAAGTTGAAATTTGTCCTCCGAGACCGCAGATCAACAGATGAAACCTTGTCTCGTCTCGCAGTTTGTTCAGAGGAAAGCCAACATCAGTGTTGTGTGATTATGTAAATTAAAAGCAAAGTTTAGCCTGATAGATGTGAGCGTTATCTTACATCTGCTGCACCGATGTTGAAAAGGTGATGGTACGGGGGCTGGTATAGCTTTTGAGATTTTTTATATATATATTTTTTGGGCCATTTTTGCATTTACATATTTACTATGCTACGTATGATCTACTTAGTCTACTAGCACGGTTTCCATATTGTACTTTTGAAAACCCTGCATGTCCCCGACCCAACAGAATATAAAGCCGGTGGAGTAGTCCACGTTTAGTGGATCTAGTCATGCCTCTATTGCAAAAAAAAAAGAAAGAAAAGAATAGGCCAATGACGGCCCTCCTTTTTCATCAAACTCTTGTCATGTCCGGGGGAATTTCATTTATTTCCCTTTCCTGTGCCTTCAAACCAAAATATTTTGGGTTACTTGCAGTGCAATTTCTTTTTTGAACTCTCCTACCCCCAATCTGAATTTACAAAAGTCCAAATGATGTTTTCCTTTGAAAGTGTCGGCCTGGGCAATGCGATAGCCTCCATCTGATTCTCGGCTCATGACCACTCATCACGCCATGTGCTCTAAACGTGATGGAATGCGGCCCTTTCGCTATTATGATACCCATGAATTGAATAATGAATCTTGGTAATGGATTTGTTTGTGTTTATTTCTTTTTTTACTCTACCAGCTCTACACAGAGGGGATGATCAGGCCATTTTACCGGCCCACGTTAATTACCCCATGGTTATTTGAATCCATCATAAGCTCCTCAATGGGCTGTATAAAGGGCTGCTGCTACCGTAATCGGCTAAGTGATGCCGCCGCAGGGCAGGAACCACCTTTAACCATTTAATCCTTCCACAATGTCAGACTTAGGGCTCAGCAGCCACACGGGGGTTAATGTGGAGTTGAGAATAGTGCACAGAATCTACACTGAGGTGGTTCGGTTTATGGTGAAGGCCGAAAAATGATTTAAAAAGTCCTAGTTATAATAATCCGGTGATGTCACTGGAGGGATTAGTCGACGGAGGACACATCCGTGGAGATTGTGCAATAGTTTGAAGACCTAATGATGCGAGGATTATACAATAAAAAGACCTGTGCAGAAGTTTTTTGAGTTCTTAAAGTGAAGCCAGGACGCTTTTCAAAAAATTATATCCCAATGTTTTTATTTTAATAAAGTAAGAGCAGAAAATGCAGTAAAAACTCAATCCACTTGAATTTCGATTTTCTTTTTTAACGATGACCTGCCTATGAAACAGCACTGGCACATTTTGTGTGTCTCAGTGTGCTCCGTTTCTTCATGTCGTCCCAGACTCATTCCATCGTGCTGAGATCTGGGCTCTGCGGAGCCTCGGCGGCTGCTGCAGGACTCCGTGTTCTTCTCGTCACTGGAGACGCTCTGGAGGATTCTGGCTGTATGATCGGGGCCTTTGTCACGCTGCAGACTGAATTGAGAGCCGCTCAGATGGTGGCGGTACTGATAAAAAAAACAAATGGAGATATCTTGAGTGCGTGAAAGATTGACACTGGACTGTATATGAACTATAAAGACACACAAAGTGAACTGCGATATTTTGCCCCAGAAAGTCTACCGTGACACGTTTGTTCCATCATTCCACCAAAACGAATTTTCCTGAAAGTACAATAAATAAATAAATATATTTATATGTATCATATATATATATATATATATAAAAGGTAATCCAAATTGGTTGGAACATCCAGTAGCAAATGAAAAAAAAAAGAAGCCACAGGCGACTGCAGAATCACTGTGTGCTCCTCCACCACCACTTGCTTTCAGTTTTAAATATCTGTTGCTAGGGGCAACCGCTGCTGGGACATTTCCATAGCGTCTTAACAGATGTCCTTACCACCATTTAATCCGATCTTTGTCCACGCACAGACATCCGTCTTTTATCTCCCCCCTCTGATGTCTTTATCGCAGTTATTTGCAGTTATTTTACTTTATTACGGCCGTTGAATGTGAATGTGGATTTGTGATTCAGTAGAATTTCGATTTTTTTTTATGGGATCATCCTCCTCCAGCTGTTAATGTTTGGCTAAATGGCTGGATGAGGGCTAATATCGGGATAATGTGTCTTTTTGTGCTGCTCTTTGTACATTTACTTTGGTCTTTGTTTACCAGACGAGTTTGTTCAGTGAGAATATCATGAACAACACTCACTCTTACTAACTGTGCAAATTCTTTTTCGCGTTAGGTTTGGTCGGACGTGGGTCGGTTGAGTGGATCTCCCATTGCTTTCAGATTTCGCACTGATCTTTGAATCTGTTCGGCCAGTTCGGTATTTGGTTGGAACATATCGAAGGCCATTCATTGTCCGAAACCTCAAAGTACCCAATATTGCTGCCATATCCACCTTTATATAATTGGGTTTCATATCAATACAAGTGAAGACCTATTGAGCATGACACGAGTTGTACTAAAAGGGTTTGATGGGTACACGCATTTTAAACGTTGGAAGGCGACTTTCTCCCATAAAACTAAGTGGAGCAGTTGTATCTCAGCTCCCGCCATCCTGCCTGGTGTGAGCTTGTGATATCACAGGGAGATGCCGACGTCGTGCCTGCGTCGCCTTTCCATAATTAAGGGCAATTTATGCGTTTGTTGTCTAGCAACTAACAATGTGTGATTAACAGCATATCGGAGTGCCTGGGATGTGTGCTTTATTATTGATGCATGGGTGGGAGTGGTATTCTTGCATTATTGTTACTGTGATTATTTGGTTCTGTGGTTTATGCATTTGTCCTTCTATACCTGGAGCATTCGCATTTTGTGCGACAGACACACTGAGGACTTTTCGTGAGAATAGCCAGTGTCGTGGTCCAGCACGTTGCACGGAGCGGGCCGACTATAGAAAGAGGTCAAGGTCGTCAAATACTAGATCTAGCTATGGAGGAGACACCGGTCAGTAATACTCTCCCGCACGGGTTCAACATCTGTACCAAATTTCTCTTTGGGTAGTTTTAAAGCTTCTCTTGAAAGTTGCACAGAGATAATTCTTGGAATCCAATTATGGACTTGAAAAAAAGAGGGACTTTAAAGATGAAGAAGGGATTTTGGCTTTGGAGTCAGAAGGCTTGGTTCTGTCCTGATCTGCTGATTAATTTAAAGGAACATCAATTCACTTAAATGCCACGTCTGATCTGCGTTCAAAGAAATAATCGTCAGCGTGCCAAATGCCACCACCAGCCTGGATGTTATCCATCTTAATGTGAGTAAACAGGGCCAGCCTGGGTGTGAAGCGTGGCGAGAATTATTATTATTATTTTTTTTTTAAAGTGGCACACAAATGAAGAAATAAGAAATGAGCTTTTGCTTGCCGTACAAGATTATTTTTATTTTTATTTGTGCAGGTTTTTCCGTATTTTTGGGGCTGCTGTGTAAACAGATTCACCGTATTGCACTAATTAGAACGCGTGGCAGACACATCGCATGCTATCGTGTTGATGTATTCATTACACTCCCAGTGGTGCCGCGCTGGCAGGCAGCTGGGGCTGATTTCAAAGCGTTCCCAGCGCTTTTCATACATGTATGTTTGATGGAGGAGTGGATCGCTGTTTGTAAGCCTGACTAATGGCTCCTGGGTGGTACGGAGGGGGTGGGGCGGGGGGGCTGCGTCGGAGGGGTAAAAAAGTTCCAAATAAGATTTTGCTTGGGGTAGATTCATGTCATGATTGATTCTGACTGGTAATCCCTGCCTTGATTCAACAAGTGCGCAGGTCTACAAAATTTGGCACCCGAAACCCTCCTCTGGTCCATTTAGCGCAGTCAGACTCCCACCAAATGTATCCCGCCTGGGCTCTGTGATGGTTGTTTGAAAAGACATTAAGCACCTGTATTGATTTTCAGACATGACGGCGGCAGTGTCTGCTGCCTGGAGAACGGCTCAAAGAGAAAAGAATTCAAAACACCGGCACACACACGCCACACATCACTCATCGAGCTGTCTGCTCTACATACACACAAACACACAACATATGTTTTGCCTGTCACAGGTCTCTCGGCCCCATGTCTTATTCATGCTCCCGTCTTCTCCGGTGTGACAGATTTATAACGAGCTGCAGAGAACACCGTGACAGATGTTAGTGCTTTGCCACGACCCCACAACAGCCCCCAACCATCACTGGGGATTGGCCATCGATACTAGCCTACCTGTGCGAGAGAGCAAGAGAGAGAGAGAGAGAGAGAGAGAGAGGTGGCCCGGAGGGGATGTTCTGTCCTATCAGATTTAATGCTGATTAGGCCCTCGGCCTCTGTCCGCTGTAATGCATCGCACTCCCACGTGTTACTGGCATAATTTAACGTTGGCTTCAACCTAATTCGGCTGCTCCAAATGTGCTGTCATGACACTTTGTGCGTCTGGAAAAACAATGCCCCGTTGTTTGTGGCGTCATTTGTGATAATAGAGGAGAGCGTGTCACTCGCCCCGTTTACCAGTGCCGCCTGGGCTGAGAGGGAAGTGTCTATAATTTACTACCCACCGCCTGCACAAACACCCCGGGACGGGAAGACTAGAAGCCGAATAGCAGCCCCCGAGTGAATCCCATCACAGGCTAAAGAGGAGCCAGCTGACGAAGTGCTCTCTCAGACATCACAGTGTTTCCAGGAGGAGAGGGGGAGGGAGATGAAGGAAGGGAGGGGAAGGGGCTGGTGGAGGAGTCCTGCTGAGAAGGAAGGGGCCGAGTGGACGAAGTGGTGAAGGATCATGATGACGAGTGATGGAGACAGAGAGAGAGAGAGCGACAGAGAAGGGGGGGGGGCAGAGAGAGAGAGAGAAAGGGGGAGAGAGAGAAGGGGGGAGAGAGAGTGCGAGAGAGGCACACAGAGACAGGCAGAGAGAGAGAGAAGGGGAGCGAGAGAGACACAGAGAGAGAGAGAGAGAGAAGCAGGGGCAGAGAGAGATAGATAGATAGATAGAGAGAGAGAGAGACAGAGAAGCGGGGGCAGAGAGAGAGAGAGATAGATAGAGAGAGAGAGAGAGAGACACAGTGAGAGAGAGAGAGGGTCAATTTTCGCGAAACCTGAACGAGCGTAGAGAACTGAAGCATCGCTGGAAAACTGAGTCGGATTTGCATTCTCGTATAAATATACTTCAAATGAGTCTTTTACTTTATTCTAGTGAAGTGGAGATCGTCACAAGCCACCGAACCATGGTTCTGCTTTCCCTTTTATGTAAAAATCGCTGTACCTTGATACACTGATTTCTGCTTTGACTCTTTTCAGTGCTCTCCCTTTTTTTTGAACCTGTTGTTGGCTGTAAATGTAAACACACCAATGCACGCTGGCAGCTAACTGGAAGGATGAGACCCCAAAAACACGAGTCTCTCATGAATAATTGATTTGTTGTTGTCACTGTGTCCAACACGCGCCGACGACACATTGCCGCATTAAGTAGGCCGTGATTTGTCATGTTTTTTAAATCCATCGCGTTGCGACGACAGGGCCAATCACTCTGGGAGCACAGCGGCCTCATTTTGGTTGTATTATGCCTTTACATGTAAGACTCTAATGTAGGTCGTATTAAAGCATAACTAGAATATATATATATATATATATTTTAATCCAGAGACACAGACTCCATTCAATCCCTCTTCCTCCACCACAAATCTCATGGTGCGGCGCTTTCCGTGACAATGCCACAGCTAAGAATGAGACGCACTGTTTGTAAAAAACGTCTTTGTGCGCCTCACTGGTGTTGGTCCTTCCTGCTGTCGACCTGAAGCCTGCAGAGGATTCAGCGATCTGACACCGCGCCACTGACCCCCCCCCCTCCCCCCGGGCACTGGCCAGACTCTTTGTCTTCTTTAAATCAATGTATGTCCCCTGTGGGAACATATTACACACATAACCCGACAGGTAGCTTTTGCTTAGCTTAGTGGTAATCCATCTTCTCTTTGTTGAGGCCATTAAAAAAAACAACAACAAAAAAAAACGTCCAACTCTGTCAATAGCCGATCTCTCCAGGGGTCTCCAAACGTAACGAGAGTTTACGGCAAGATATTGAGATGAGATAGTGACATACACTACAGTACTAAATTCACACATAAGCAGTAAAACAGTACATTCAATTAAAGATTCAACCCACGAGCAATTGTCAATGTCACACATCACATCCAATATATTTTGATAATAAAAAATAAATAAAAATCCACATGTGGTACACGACACTCCTCCGAAGCATCCCGTTGGGTTACCTGTTGTCACCTGTCAAATGTCGGGCAGTTTTTGTCGGAGGTTTTTCTTTCGCACCCATTTTTGATTGACAGTTGTGGGCTCGCGATGGAAAGCAGAGGCCTCGCTGTCTCTCTATCTGAACTGCGGTTTGTTTCTCTTTTTTTTTTTTTTTTTTTTTTTCTCAAAGACTTGGACCGGGGCCCACAGCACAGACGATGTAAAGGCTTCTGACAGGCTGATTGATTGATTTTTATTTATTTTTTTCTTCTTCCTCTGCTCCGAGGTTTAACAGGTTAAGAAGGATCGCTTTCCTCAGAGAAAGAGGCAATAGAGGGGAGCGGCCTTAATGCACGGTTTGCAACTCTAAGCCTTTTCATGCACAAAGTGAGTGAGTCACTGTTTTGCTTGAATGAGACGGAGCAGGTTCATCATCCTGCCTCCACGTGTCAGTCTGGGACACAGCACTTTCCTCTTTTCCGATGCCCTGCTGTCTTTCCCTCGTAACATGTACGCTTTGTTTTGCCACGCCATGAAAGGCATGTCGTCCTGTCTGTATCGAGTGAGTCTCTGAGGTACACATCATTGTGTACTTGTAATCTTGCCACCGTCCTCTGCATTTGCGTGTTACTTTGCGTCTTAAAAATAAGCAACCGCCACTGCCGAGTCCCAGAAATTCCATTCCAGCAAATGCAAGCTTTATAGGTTCAGAGGTCGTGGGGGCCACGCGCAGAGTTATGGCAAAACCTCCCTGCCCTTTTGTCTTTTGGATTAGCGCCAGGGGTCATCCTCAGTGTTAGGAGCAGAAAGTGTGTCTTTCACTTGAACAATCGGAGTTTTCTTGTCTCTGCTTGACTTTTCTCACCGCGTGACACCACAAGGTTCTCATTCTGGATGGTCTTTGTTTGGGAATTTCAAACAAATCCATTATCCCTATGGAACGATATTATTCCATATCATCCTCTGGACTTGTCCCGCTCGACTGGCAAATGCAGCCGCTGACCCCATGCTGGCCTAAATTATCCCTATGATAGATACTGTGCAGCGCAAAGAGCCGTCTTAATTATGTCCTCCGGAGGGATTCAGTCACCGGAATGGGATTGGCTGGTCAGGGTTAGTCCTCCAGATGACTGCATACATTTCATCTATGAGCCCAGGACGTAAAGGCACATGACAAGTAGCTTTAAATATCATTAGCGTGCACACACACTCCCACATTAGGGAATTGCATAAGGCATTCTCTCATCCATTATATGGATTCAATGTACATGCCGGAGCCGGCACCGCGTCCCAATTTTCTGCATGGAGGTTGGAAAAGAGAAATGTCCCAAGCATTATGGCTCAAGATATGTATGTATATATATATTTTTTTTATAACGCGCAAATATGTTAATGCAGCAGTTATGCAGATAAGTTACGGAAAAAAAGATTCCAGGAATACTTTCACACTCCCAACAACTAAATTCCCGAACATGGTTGGCCTTTGGGGATGGTGCTCATGGTAACAGGGTATCTGAGACTCCATTCAGGTAGAAATGACACCCATGCACACACACACACACATTTTCACACACCAGGCACCCACACAACCCACCCTTAGGCCCAAAATAAGACCGATGGTGATTTCATCCCATTTTAGGCCTTTGTTATGCCTTCTTTCACCGGAGCAAATTCTGTGTCCCGGGCAACAAGTGAAAAATAATGGATTGAAATACTTGGAATGAGCCACATGTTCACAAGGTCAACCACCACGGGGGAAGAAAAAAAAGCTCAACAAAAACTTTCAGTACGCCGAAAAGCCTATCTTTTCCAGCGCAGGAACAGTACCATAATCAGGAAGCGATGCCTCCAAACCACCGTGAAGACTCACAAAAGAGACGAGTGGGAAGAGAAGAGGAGCAGATTGCCTGGAGGAGAGATGGAGGAGGAGGACACAGATCATGGCTCACATCTTTCTCTTTTCCCCTGGACAGGAGGAGGATGTCTATCATGGCGATGGCATGCTTTCTGGCACTGTCGGCTTCCTCCCGGCAACTCTCTGGCAGGCCGGTGCAGACCCGGGAGGAGAGGATGGAAACTCCAAGCCTCTCCTCTCCGTTTAATAGTTGTCCCTCACTGACTCACCGCCTGCCCACTCACCATCTTAACAAAGCTGGCTTTTAACCGCACAAAAATGGACATTTCGGACACATTCGTTGCAACGCAGTAGAGTCCTTTTGTCACTGGCGCGCTGTGTGTGTGGGTGTGTTTGTTTATTTGTGTGTCCATCAAGGATGAAGATGTGAATGTTGAAAAAAATAACGAAAAAGTTTGGTATTTGTACCAGGTGATAATGGATGGCGGCTCGTCATTAGCCGTAGACTAAATATAGACCCAAGGCTTCTCATTTTTTCTATACATGTGTGTATATATATATATATATATATATATATATGGTAGGGTTTTGTTTGGCTTTTATCTTTCTATTGTTAGGGTCACATACTGTGACTAGAACCCAAGGATCGTTTCAATCGGATCGATACTTTTGATCACTACCATCCTTGCCCAGAATATCCTTTAAAAAAAAAAAATGTTCAACACCCCTAGTAGTTGTTTCATTTCTTCCTTTAGTCCGTGAGGAAACATGACGCGTCTGTTTCATCTTAAAATAGAGGCTCAACTTAATTTGTTCGATTTTGGAGAAAGTGCCCTGAATATCAGTCAGTGTCTTAAACTGTAATGATCCGGCCCAGGAATGCTGAACTTTAGAGCAGTCATGAAAAACCATCTGCATTTATCGCTCATATTCCGAGGAGGGACCTTTGAAATGTCAGTGATGTTTGGGTGACGGCACCTCCAGTCGGGGAGGCGTGGGTTGGTGGAGATGTGCAGTCGGAGTGGGGCTTTGTTTTCTGTGCATGAAAAACAAGTGAAGCGTCAATGACAGGGTGCGCCAACACAACTAATTACCTCCCGTGGTTGCAGAGGCCACAGTTCCTCTGCAAAAAACTAAAAAACAAAAAAGTTGCTTTAAATTCCCCCTCATTATCACTGGGAACACACACACACACACACCTAGCATTTATCAAATGATCCACCTTGCACTTATTCTATTACTAACGAGTTTGAGTGCGCCCCTTGTTTTCCTGCCAATCCTTACATCTGATTATTTCAGATTGCACTCGGCGTCGGTCATCTAATGCCTGGATCAGCAAATGCATTGGTTGACATGGCAACTGCTTCCTCCTCCTCCTCCTCCTCCTCCAGGGAGCAGATATTCCCTGTCCACCTGTTGACAGGGGCGGAATAAACCCGGAGTCAAACAGATGGAAATGCTGTGCATGATAAAAATCAGTGCAGGCGACTTATCCTTTCAAAACTATCACAGGAGCAATGTTTTTTTTTTTTTTATCCTCCCTTGTGGGGATGTATAGATCATAAATATATATTTTTAAGAGGCTGATGTGCCTCATATTACGCATTTCATTTCAATTCAGCGTTCTTTTTTTCTTTTTTTTTTTCCTCCCCTCATGAATCCCTGATCTGATGTGATCCTGCCTGGTGTGGGGGGAGCTGAGACGGTGTCGGGGAATGTTCCGCTTCGTTCCTTGTCATGAGAATAGAGAAGCGTGCCGCAACGGCAATGACACATCCGCCCGAGAGTCCGAGAGTTGCTGTGTGGTTTTGTTGTTTCTCCGGGGATGGATGGTGATGGAATCATCGCGTTGAGTTTATTCTTTGTATTTCACCATGTCAAAGGCTGGCCGCTGTTGGTTCTGGGTTTTTATTTGTTTTGAAGGATTTGTGTGAGATATCTGCAAACATCTGTTTTCTTTTAGGTTTTGTGTTTTTTGGTTAGTTAGTGGATTTAGTATATTTGTTTGTTTTGAATTGGTTTGTGTTGCCTGTAGGATTTCCTGCGCTTTGTATGAACAACAGTGATGGGATTTGACCAGGAAACCGGTTGACCCGAGCCCCCACAGGCCAATAGTGTTGTCCCCTCTGAACCCGTGTTCCAAAGTCAACACATTATCCATGTTTAATAGCTCTGGGGGGCGGATTGAGATCGTTTATTGTTTGGCTCTGTTTGCTTTACCTTCAGAGGCCGTAAAGACAAGCTGCGCCCTCTATTCTCGGAACATTTGGAAGGGATTTTTATTTTGTATTTCCNTTTTTTTTTGTTATTTCCCCCCCCCCCCCCCCCTTGTAAACCCCTGTCTGGAATCAAGTCCAATTGTTAAGGGGCTAATAGCAGCTTTTGTTATGAGCCCCATCAGGATCACGCCACTGCTGGAGTTCATTAATGTGTCTGGCTGTGTGTCGTGTCTGTGCGTCTGTGCTCTGCAGAGGCTCACTGTCATCCCAGCCAGGAGCAGGCTCTCACAGCTTTTAGGATATTGTCTTAAACAGTGCAAAGCTGTGATTTATCGGTGCAGGCGGTCTCCCCGGTAAAGTCTCTTGGAGCGTGTCATCAATAATCTCCATAGTCCCGTAATCCCTTTCAACGCTCAATTTTCGGTGCCGTCAATGCCATTTTAGCTTTTTTGCCATCCCTTTAAACGAACCCGTCCCCTAGCAGTTCCACGACCCCGTTGCAACCCAACAATAGTCTATATCCGGGGCTTCTTTTATCGCTTTTTAATGTCAACCCATTGCAGCACTTCTGCGCACTGCATGCGTGGAGTTGATCCCGCTGCTGGAGAGGACGAGGCTTTAGAAACTTTGGGGCTGCTGCTGCTCTCAGCAGAAATGGATTACACTTGGCACGGGCTGAGTGCGGTGGATCAATGTAGGGCTGGAAATAGGAAGAACAAAAAACACACACAGGGTGGGGGTGTGTGTGTGTGTGTGTGTGTATCCTGAGACGCTCCCCGATGATTGATGATTGATTGATCGGGGCTGAGGATGACTTACTCACGGACCCTTGAATTTAAGAGATGGCTCTTGTTTATTAAATTTAAATTGACCTTAATAAATGTGGTTAGAGAGAGATGTGGCTTAATAATTAATGAATAAAATGCTTTATAGTTTACTACAGAGTACAATTTTCTATAAACATCTCAATTATGTTGCTTTTTTCTTCTTTTTTTTTCCAATTTTGAAGCACATTTATATCCATTAAGGCTGGACTCTTTTTTATTTATTTATTTTTTGGTGGGAATCATTCCACAAATGAGTGTTTTCCCAATCAATAATTCAATGATTCGGTACACTATCCTCGTTATCCCTGGTCCAACGATGATGATGATGATGATGAAGAAGAATCATTTGCAGTAGGGTATTTAGCTCTTTTATTGGTTATTTTACTCCCAACAGAGAAGCTTTGGCCTTTGGTTAAATGTGGCTGCAGCATTGTCTTTGAAAGCAAACACTACACCTGGGTGTTTGGATCTGTTCTCCTTTTTTTTTGGCAAACAAAGGAAAGTGCAATGTTGCTGTGAGCATCTGTTTTTCGGTTTTGGGTTGGTGTTGTGTTTTTTTTTCCCAGCCCAAAGTAAAACGTTATTTAATATATTTCCAGTTCTGAATTGTTTTAGGCCCACATTCATCCATCCATCATCTATACCACTTATCCTTTAATTGCAGGGGGGAGCTGGAGCCAATCCCAGCTGCGATTAGGAAAGGAAGCAGATTACAGGTGGTCTCCAATTAAACTTACCCTCAGTGCGCATGTCTTCAGAATGGAGACAAACCTCACACACGTACACCAGGAGAACATGCAAACGCCACACAGAAAGGGGTTCCGACCTAGAACCAGTGCTGTATGTGCACAACATATACTGTATGTGGGTCACGATAACCAGAGATAATCTGATAATCCAGCTGTTAATACTGACCCCACCGTTACTTTTTCAATTTCAGCGGATCTATTTTCATGCGCCAGCTCTGCCTGAGGGTTTCATCGTACGCCGCTCTTGCTTCTTGGAGCTTTTGCTTTTGTACTCGGTATAGGGTGCAGGATAATGCGTAGGCCTCGGCCCACAGAGGAATTTATGGAGCCTCTGGTGGAGTTTCCCTGGAGCTTTAGCATCCTCATCAGGATGTGCCGCCGATGCCGGCCTCCTTCCTGGACTGGCGGTGTAACGATCCTGTGATTAAGTCTGATCAGAGGTGTTTGAGCAACAGTGTTTGACCATTGCTGTTCGAATTGATGATTCCCTCTTTAAGTTCCCCGCAGGGAGCCCGTTTCTAAATGACCTTACCTCCCTCCCCTTATAATGATCAAAGTGAGGGATCTCTTTCTGTCCACTCAGCAGGATTCAGTGGCGTCCTGAGTTCAGGCCACACGATTAATGAGGAGGGAAACTTTGAAGTTTCCTATTAATATGCATAGAATTGTTCATGAAGGGATTATAACCTACCATGATGTCCATGGTCCATTTTATTCCTTATTACTTGTATTTGATTTAAATGTATTACAATGTTTCTGTTTGAGACCATCTGGTGAAATGTTATCTTTAAATGATCAAATTTGAATAAATTACGTTTCCATGAAACCCCTTCAATGTTGCACATAAAACACTATATTCTATATCTATTATAGGTTTTATCAGAAGCTTTCTGCTGGCATACATTCTTGTTCCACAACTCGCACTGTACAACCACCACAACCCTGTTTTAGTTTATATATATTAGGGTGGTCCTTATTCATGAAGTTTTTAAATATTTATTTATTTTGGTTCTGGTGGTTCCGGTGGTTCTGGTGGTTGATGGTTCTGAGGGTTCTGGTGGTTCTGATGATTATGATGGGTCTGATGGGTCTGATGGTTCTGGTGGTTCTGGTGGTACTGATGGTTCCACGAACAGAACATATCAGAAATAAACTTCATTTCTTCTTTTTAGAAGAACCATTTTATGATAGTTTGGGGATAGGGTTATGTTTAAGGGTCTAGGATTAGAGTTTACCCCACAAAAAAAAATCGGAAATTTAAACACACAATAGACAAAAAAAAAATTGAGAAAAAATAATAACACATTAACTTCAAAACCGGTTTCAATGGAGTAGATGGCTCGACGGCACATCACCCCATTCGACCACTGAGGTAATCAAGACAGCCACTTTCATTTCCTGTGTGCAAATAAAAGCTGGATGGAAAGCTCGCCCCGAGAGCAACAACAGTTATACAAAAAATGCCTCTCCCATTTTTGTAGAGTAAATAAATATAATGCTAAAGCTCTCTCGGACTGTTGCTCTGCTGGTAATGCACACGATGTTTAATTATTAATTCGTTTGAAATTGCGTTTTATATTATATATACAATGAAGTGAGGAGCGAACAGCGCACCCTGTTATTCACAGTTATACAATTAAGTACTTTTTGTCAACAATACACAGTAAATATTTTATACCCACTAACCAGTGCATAACAGCCACTTGTTTATTGTGTTGTCTCGTCTCTGTATCCTGGATACTTGTTCAACACACTTGGCAAATACAACGCATTCTGTTCTAAAAACAAAACAGTGATGTCGAGCAAAGCGGCGTTGGCATCTCACCGCATACAGTCATCACATTGGAGATGAAGCCTATCTGGTTTAGGCCTCGCATGCTTCATTGCAAACGACGAGATAAAACCCGATGAATGGGACCTTTCCATTGCACATGGTAATTGTGTCTCAAAAAGGGGAGTACGACTTTTCCCTGCGGCCACAGGAGAATTGAGTACTTTTTTTTTTTCTCCACATTTACCGCACAAAGTTGACGAAAAGCAGCCCGATTGAGGCTCCAACTTATTTTCAGTTCTCAGTTTACATCGCTGAACACTGTTAACCCTTTGTGCCCATTTTCTTGTCGCTGATTTGTTCTTTGTTTATTTTACATTTTCCTGTTCCTGTGCGCGTGTTTAGTCCCCGGAGGAAATCTCATTATAGACTAAATGTTAAGATCCAGTTCCACTTGTTTTGTCATTATTATTATATATCCCTCCCCCCCACCCCCCTCTCTTTCTGTGTGTGTGTGTGCTTCTGTGTGTGTGTGTGTGTTGCACAGATGAATATATATATATATATATATTTTTTTTTTTTCTCTCAAATAATGTGTTTTGTTTCTACACTTTCTCTCATGGTGTATCGCCCCGCTGGTATGGATTAGGTCGATTTCCCTGAGGACTGTGGGTAATGCTTAGGCCTGTCAGAGGCCTAACCTGAAAGCTCGCTCTGCTTAGTATCCTATAGATCCCAAATTGAGTTGATGCTAATTAATTTCACGCTGTTTTACTCTCTGCATGAAAAGCCTGATTCATGGGGTTCAGACATTTGTCTTTTTTTGGGGGGGGGGGCATTAGGCCGTTAGACCTTCATATACCAAGAACAACAGTCCGTCCAAGGACAGTGTGTTCGCCTGGCCATTCCCAGATTCTCTCTATGTTTCGCACACGTTTTCATGAAGCCGTTTCATCACCCTCCAAATCAGGTTGCCATGAATGTGTTGTTAAAAGGCCAGCTTATATTTTCCCCCCCAGGTTATTAAGCTTGTGGAAACATTTATGAGGGTCTCAACTTTGTTTTTTTTGTTGCATCTTTATTGTACATGGTATATATATTTCACTCTGCCCGCAAAATAATCGATTCTAGGTCATGTATGGGTAAAAAAAAAAAAAAAAAATATTCATGGGAGAATCCCACCAAAGGGTACAAGGGTGTCCTTTATGTTGAATAATGGGTTGTGATTTATGCACAGATCATGCAGCCATTTGGTACGGGCTATTATCCCGCATATGATTATCATTATTCTCTTTTGCCTGTTAATCATGGCAATCTTCCAGGGGTATGTTGGCAAGGTGATCACATTTAATCTGGCTGCGCAAAGACCACTCCACAGAGGTTGTTTTATCACTTAGGATAGGAGAGGAGGCCTGCATTATCCAAATGAAAAACAAGCCGGAGAAGAGGCTGATTTGTCACAGGCTGATTAGACCTCTCCCTGGCACTCCTCCTCCGTGCTCCGACCGTGGCTCTTCAAGGTCAGACACACAAGGGCCCCTAAAAAAAAACAAAAAAAACACCGCCGTTTATTTCTACATTTAAGCCGACAATGCTGGAAAAAAAAATTGCTCCCACCCCACATTCAGATGCTTTATGTCCCCCGTTGCATGCCCCGCCATAAAAGCACAGCATGTCACTGCATGCATCTTTTATATTATTTTCAAGTACACAAAATGGTGTTCTATTAGGAATTATTTTGTCACCATTTGCTGTATTATTCATTCGGAGAGGAATAGGATTTTTTTTACATTTTTTATAGGTGCTTTTGAATGGAGGGCTTGGAGGCATCAGACGGGGAAGTTTAACAATAAACAGCACAGTGGGTGTCTCGCCTCAAGATTCGCAACAATAGGCGGAGAACAAATGACAAACATAAAGCGTACGCAAACATCCTTTCTCACCCCGATGTTCACGGATCATACAGAGCTGTCAACAGATTCGTGTTTTCGCGCTCATTCTTTCCCCGAGACGTCGTGTTGCGTTGGAATCGCAAAATCTATCACGGCACCCATTTTTTCTGATTTTCGTCGTTTTATCAGCAATGCCACCTCAAAACATAATTTTTTTTTGGACGGATTATGGATGAACGTGGAAGTAGAAAAGGGCGTGACTCACTGCTCGTGTTGATGTGGGGGAGCCGGGTTTTTATTTGAGCTCACCTTGAGGGATGGCGAGACGTGAACCCAGAGTGAAACGGGACAAATTCCCCCAGCCCTCAGACGGCGTAATAACTACTCTGTGTCTTCTTCTCCCGGGGACCAGACGATTGTAAAAGCCATTAAATATAACGTGTTGGAACAGGTCACCTGTGTCCTCACCCTGAAGCAATTTCAGAATCACCCTCGCTAATTACTCCTCGCCATTCTACCTGATTATCAGCCAACCGATAGTGGTGAAGCTGCTTCTGCTCCTCCTGTGATTTTTTTTTTTCTCCGGGAACATCTGCACCTCTCCTGATAAAGCATTCATGAGCTAAGTTTCTGGTTGTTCTAGAGAAGCTTAACGGCAGCTGATGGGTAAACAACCACACCGAAATGAAGGATTTATACCATTTCATTTGTACAAGTATGAAGGGATTATTAACATCAATTCTTAATGTATTTGGATGTCACCCTGTAATACGGGATAAAACCACCGAACCCCTCCCGGGATCTGTGGACGCTGTAGCAAGAAAATGGTGAAATAAGAACAAAGCAGGACACAACCAGGCAATTTAAAGACTAACATTGTTTTAGCCATTGAAATGATGTGAAGATGAAAATAAAGTGCATCCGTAACATTTATGCCAGTAATTTAATCTTGGACGCTTTTTATCCAGCAAAAAAGGAGCCAAATAGCCCTGCTAAAAATAGGGTCGTTTGGGACCTTTTATGGGAGCATTTTTAGGTTTAATTTAATTTGGGGTTTTTTTCTTTCTTTTTTTTTTTCCTCTTTTGTGGATTCCTTCCTTCGCGTATCTTGTTCTGCCCCGCTTCCTGTTTTACTTCCTGTAGTTTTTCCCCTTGTGTGTCTGTGGCTGGTTCCTTTTCCCTCCCTCGTTAGTTCCACCTGTGTCGTTTCTCCACACCTGTGTCTCGTTAACCCTGTGTTGGAGGGCTGTGTGTGTGTGTGTGTGTGTGTGTGTGTGTTCTTCAGTGTCTCCGGTCTCTGCGTGTGTGATGTTCCCCTGCAGTTTGCTCCCAGTTTTATTTCACATTTTGGATTAGTGGATTTCTTCTTTCTGCCTGCTTTGCCCCCTTACCCTGTAAGTTTTGAGACACTTGTTCATTTTAAATTCCTGTAACAAAAATAAAATCCACTCACTGCAATAAATCATAATTGTTTACATAATAATAATAATAATAATAATAATAATAATAATAATAATAATAATAATAATAAAAAAAATATTCTTATTCTTATTCTTATTATTAGCTAGACACCCTCTTTAACCATACATCCAGCTGTGTAGAGAATGTGGACGGGACCTTTATCAGGGGATAACAGTCAATGCAGGGGTGGAAGTGGAAGATTAGAAAACTCTTAATGCAGCGTTCCATGCAGCGCTTTCGTATAAAAAGAATAAGTTAAAGAAGGAGCGAGGTGCCTAGGACCTGCCTGACCTCACTCATAAGCTTCTCAGCACGCATGTAAATCAGAAACTCGGGAATGAATGATAGTTTACATTTAAATAAAAGAAGGTAAGAAAAGAAGGGTAAAACGATTTCCATTTCATTTTTTTTCTCTTTCCCCTTCTCAATCCCTCTGTCCTTCAGATGTGGTGTTTTACTATCACGTTTTTTTTTCATTTTTCCTCATTTATCATTCATCAAAATTATAGAGGGGCGAGGGATGGATGCGCGGAGGCGTGAGCCCGTGGCCGCGCAGTAAAACACAATTATGGGACGGGTGCACGGTGGCGAGGTCACAGAGTTTAATTTATTCCCATGTTTCACGCAGTGAGGACGACACGGCCGCCGCAGCTTTGATCCCTGCTGTGATGAAACCCCTCAGGTGAGCTGTGGCACACGGTGAGCTGGTGGTTAAAGAGCGAGGTGACCTGAGGATCCCTGTGTTCGGGGGGGGAAAAAAAAGAAAGAAAAGATCCCTCGCTTATTTGCCGTGGCTTTATTCAGCTTTGTACTTTTCATTCTCATCCCCAAGTCCTGCTGTTTTTTTTTTTTCTTTTTTTTTTCTTTTCTAAAGTTTGTCTCCATTCCTCTCACAGTGGGTGTTCTTTCCACCATTCATTCTGCCATTCAGCCCCTTCTACCTCCTTCCCTGGAGGCTCACTTCTTCATAATGGGAGGAGAACTTCTATTTTGGATCTAAGGTTAGTTGTTTCAGTCATACGCCCTCGTGTTAAGGGTTACCCTTCACACAGAAAATTGACACACTTTGTTGCCCGTGGAGCGGCGCTTACTCTCCTGTAGAGCCACAGACTCTGGATACCAGGGGCTGTGTTCTCCAAAAAATATCTCGGGGCTTAAAGCTCCTGACTGCTTGAGTTCAGAGGAAATCCAAAAAAGCTACCGGACTCCCAGGTTTTTTGAGAGAAAATGTTGATTTTGACCTCTCACTGTAGCTTCAGAGCCAGAGAATCCCATTTTATTTTTCCAAATGCAAAATGCCTGATTTAGGCTCGACAGCTCATTAAGTGTGCGTGAGATAATCAACAATGTCGTGTCGTTCACAGACTACGTGAGGCTGATTTCACAGCCGTCCCTGTATATAATAAAAGAAGTTCTATAATCAGATGGGGGGGAAAAAAAAAAAATTGGTGTAAGATACACTTGACAAGTCAATAGTTTTCTTTATTATGTGTGTGAAAGCTGCAAAACCGTTTTTTTAAGTACCTGAGTTACTTAATATAAATCCACCTATCCTTAATTTATTCAATATCTATTTAATTTCATTCTATTCTAGCCTTGAACTCATGCGTATTGACAGCTGTTACCATCCGTGGGGGCATGGTGGGTTAATTCAGGAAACACAATGACTTCTGTGATGTTTTCTTATTTCGGAGTTCTCGCAGATCTGTAAAATGTTTTCGGAGGAACTGTGGGTCGATTCAGGTTGCAGTCCGGAATATTCCCTGTTGTTTTGCATTGCACATAATGGGTTCAGTTCTTCTAAGAGAAGGAACCAGCGTTGGGGTCGAAGTCCCCGGAGAGGTCAGCGTGGTGTGAATAATCAGGAGAGTACGGTGGCTGTTCCATGAAAGCTGTGATTTCACAATAAACCAGGCTGATGCATTTGTGGCAGGCGGGTCAGAGGCCCCGAGGAGATAAGGGTTGATAATGCTGGGACAACAGCGGTGCGGCCTGCGAGTGTCAAAGCCATTAGCCCGGGCTTATCGCCTCTGCTGTCCTGTGATTAGCTCGGCTTCCTCTCCTCTGAAAACCTCGAGAAACACCACTTTTTTTGTTCCCCTGCGCCCCTCCCAGAGAGTGGTCTGAGCGGCCGAGCCGTGAGAGGTTATTGGATTGGTCCGTGGGAGTGGTTTTGCTCCATTTAGGGGCTGAAAAAGTTGGTGGTGGCGCCGACGATGTCGTCTGGAGCCGATCCGAGTCCACGCATTGATCCTGTGGATCTAAGGATCAATGCCGGTTGGAGAGGGAGCGGCTTGCGTACGTCTCCCATGCCTCTTAGTGGACAGTAAGTCCCTTGGTTGGTTGGTCCCTGGCCCGTGCACAAATAACCAGTTAATATTGATCTTGCATCGTTTACATCCATTTAGACCTCCACCTGGAATTCATACTTTGACTACTTTGCGTTTGGGTGGTAATATTGAGCTAAGACATGCAAAAATATTCTTTCCAATTGTTTAAATGTGTTATTTTGTGTAATTTTTTTTTCCTTTTTATTATTCTACGTTAATTGTTCAATATAATGCGTGCTTGTAGTACTTTCACCATCTCATAGTTCTACATCTTAAGCTCTTTTGTATTTAGCTTAGGGAGTCATACGGGACCATCTACCGTTGTGAAAGTTCTCTGGCGAAATCTGCTTTTGTATGCTGCTGAAAGTCATTCACTCATCAGAAGGGTCCATTGTTGTGTTTATTTAAATATATTCCTGCTATTTTACGTGACAACAAAGAAAACACATGCTCAAATATCATTTAAAATAGAGCCAACGTGAGTTAAATGTGATACTGAACAACAAGGATTGAAATTGAATTTGCACATTTATATGCATCCTGCCCCAAGTGTATATGCTGTGGTGCTGCAGATATGATAATGAGTGATTGTGTATTGTAAGCATTTCTGTGCCAAGGATCCTCTTGCGGTTCTGCATATATCTTTGTTAGTGCGTGTGTGTGATAGAGATCGGATTTAGTTTGCCGTGTAACCAGAGATATGTGTGCGTCTACTGCGCGTTTGCGTTCCCCAATGAGGGAACGGGCACTTTAGTGCGTGTGATTGTGAGTCAGTTCTCGTATCCACACAGTGATAACACGGAACGTTTGCACGACAGAAATTGAAAACGTCCCCCTCTCTCCGTCGCTAATTTCTCCCTCCGCTCCTTCCTGAGCTCTGGAGTTCACCGTCACATAAGCGCTTAAACAGCTGATGTGGGCCAACCCCCCCCCCCCCCCCCCCCCCCCCCCCTCTTTTCTTCTCTGTATCGATCACCTGGCTTCACCAGACCTCTAATCACATACAGTAGATGGCTGGATTCAATGGGATTAACCCTAATGACAGCCAATATTGGCAATGCTCGATCAGGAATGTGGACTCTCTCTCTCTCACACACACACACACACATAAATGACTGGAGAACATATACTTTAGCTTTCACACACACACACACACACACGATGTGGTGGTCAGTATCTTGGCAAAACCCAACGACAGGCAGACTGGAGGAGCCAGGCATCCACCTGACCCTCTGATGAGTGGACCGTCCACTGGGAAGGCAGAAAAAAGGAAAAATCTGACATGCTGCCACTTTGATGATCTTCCACTGCGATATATTACACCAGATAAAACCAGCACGGGAGAAGATTTGGGGAATTTCTGCACTGACTCCTTCCCGTGGCATCCCCACATGAACACAATCATTTCTTCATATTGAGCTTTTTTTTTTTTCCTTTTATCAGTTATGCCTGTGAAAGTTACACTTACTGGACTTTTGTGACCTGTTTCTTTCGTTGTCGTGCAGAATGAAGCCCTGCTCTGGTTGGTAGCTGGAGTTATGTTACGGTCATTGGACTGGATTATACGGAATATATGATAAAGGTGTAATTTGTGCCATTAAAGCTGAACTAGAAGTCAATGGGTCACAGTCGGGTCCAAGCCGACATAAGTCGAAACTCTTTTTTAAGAAATATCCATTCCCACTCAACACATTTAATCATCACGTTGCTTGAATATAGATTTTCCTCCCTATGATTAATACCTCGGACTGAAGCTCTTTTATTTTCCCCTTGTAAGTGGCTCATTAAACGGTGAGGTGACGGAAGGAGACCTTTTTAAAGCACGGTAGAAATAAAAAGGTCAGAAGGAGGTATTGTTTTCCCCTTTGGGAAAAAGTTGCATCGCGTGTCATCACGCTGATGGAGATCTCTGAGAGAGAGAGTTTCATAATTGGATTTGAACTTTTTTCCTGCAGAGAGATCAAGGCAAATAGCTTTTCCCTCCTCAGACCCTCCACCCCCCCATTCATTGACATAATGCCTTCTCTAGAACATTACGCAACCTTTATCATCTCACCTAAACCCTCTGCCTCTCTAACCCAGTCCTAAAACCGAGTCTTAAGAGTTGTCAATGATCTGCTCATGCAGACACTCGGCTGTCAGAAACCACCTAAACATAAGGAGGCACAGGGAGGAATATTTTTTTACTCCACATTCATTTCCCTCATGTGCTTTTTGCTTTGCATTCCTCTTGCACACGGTTGTTTGCATTGGTCGCTCCAGTGGAGGATTGATCCGATAAATTGGTCCTTGTTCATAACGTTTGGCGTTTATTAACGTTAGTCATTATTTTGATTCAATTCATCCATATTTTATATATATCCTACTCTACCACGGTTTCTGTCTCTATTTTCCTTTCTTTTTTCCTTCCTTTTGAACCGACTTCTCTCCGCCTGGCACCGTGGAGCCCGTAGCTCCTGCGTCAGCCTCAGCCGGTGTGGGTGGGTGGGCGGGCGGGGGGCAGGAAATCAATCACTGCGCTCCTAATGCACTGCGTTTGCATACAAAGAGTGATTTGAGGTTGATACGGTCCATAGGGAAATCATGTGATGCACTCTTTGGACTATAGGGTAGCTCCTCAGCTGTTGCGTTGAAGTAATTTGTCCCTTCCGATTCCTCCTATGGTCAGCGTATTATTATTTTTTCTGACATATTATACATTCAACTCAAGCCAGAGATATAAAAGCCAGCTTTATGAACGTCTTCAGGAATATCTGTCATTGGCCGGCGGTTGGAAAGCAGCATAGAGAACTAAAAAAATGCAGATCCGGATCAATACATGTCTGGTGTTTACTCCTGAGGTGTGTGCAGCTCCTCTGGATTCACCGCAGGCGACATTTATTTTACTTCTGACCTTTCCTAAAGAGCGGCCGGTGAGTCGGATCGCTGCACCTCAAATCGGTGGAATCCTCCACGATAATAAATTACTCACCTCAAATTAGATTGTCATCCTCTAAATCCGCTAAACGCCAATATGGCCCCCCCTCCCCACCAGTAATGCTTTCAGACAAAGTGAATATGACATATCATGCTCGGCTCATCGGGGGAGCTCCGCCCTGAGATTATTAGTCTAACCAGGAGAAAGGAATGGTGTTTTTATGGGTGGTGGGGGGAATCTGGCCTTTCAGACTGTTTTCACTCATGAATGAACCCCGCAGATTCAATATGTTTGGTGTTCTCACGTCTTATGTATGCCAGGCTCCGGCTGCTCTGGCAGGATGAACTTCTAACCTGCCAATTATGCAGAGGATAATCCTGTTTGGGGCTCGCATTGATCACATCCAGCCGTTACTTGGAAACGGAAGCGGGAGCAAGGGATGCTGACAGGCAGATAGCATTTAACAAACAAACATGTATCCCAGGATGCACACGCACACAAATAAGACACAGCACCCATTGATGAAGTCCACATTCTCTTCCTGTGGTTATTGGATTAGAAACCTTCTGCTTCTATGAGACGACTATAAAGGCTGCGCATAGATTTCCACTTCTATTGATATTGCTATAGGCACATAAGTATGTGCATACTAATTCATCCTTTAGCGTCTGGCCCCGCCCACAATCCTGCAATCCTGTCATTGCTGCTGCCCCCAATCATCCGCTGTAAATGGCAGCTCCAACCTTGGCATGCATCTACAAATGGCTCGTGTTTATGGAAGATATGTCTGTAAGTGTTGAACACACGTGTAGCGGTTCATTGACTGCATGCACATATGGACTGCGCGTGTGCTGATAGGCCTAACGACCTGGCAGTTATGTGCAAGGTGAAAGGCAGGGCATGGGGATCATTTACAACCTGGCGCATCACAAGCATGACTAGCACCGAGTCGTTCCCATGCTGGAATATCCCAGTTTGGCTTGATGGCTTTTTTTCTAAATTAGCTGTACTTAAAAAACATTAAATACAATCACCGTATCATTTTATACTGCGAGTTTATAACTATAATTTGCAATTGGCCAAAGTTACCAAAAACGGTTAAAACTTTATTCGTTTGTCAACCAGTTTATTACTGCCAACAAAAAGAGGAAATTAAATGTCAGTGACGAAGAGTCAAAAACATTTAGCTTTGCTGTTTCTATGTTTCTCGTGATCCGTTGCAACTCAGTAAAATGACCTTTTTGTCCCTTGTCTTTAATTTTCTCTCGTTTGACTTATGTGAGAAGCAGGTGGGAAATTGTGTCACATGCACATTACAGTGATTAAAAAAAAATAAAATAAATAAAAATAAATAAATAAAATTTATTGCAATGTGAATGAAATTAGAATGACTCAGTAAACACAAAGACGGCCGCGTTAAAAGGGAGTTGATTTTTAACTAGAACTCAGCTTTTAAGTGGAGTAATTATTTGAAACGTGAAAGCTCGCTAATGCTTCAGCTGAGTGACTCATGCGTATACGGTGAGAGTCTGGTTAAAAGGTTGAGGAAAGAAAAACAGGCGTAGTGATTCTCCAGAGGACGCACCTGACCGGGCTCCACGGAATCCACCATTTTTTGCACCTCGGTTCCAATCATTTGATAGTTTGACTCCAGGATCAATAAAGACGATCCGTGAAAGGGGAAAGGGTTTAATGATACAGGCTCACAAACGCTCCTCACTGATAAACGTGCCCTTCATTTAGGAAGCCTGAGGGGGAGAGGACCAAACAATACCGTCCTTATAATGGAGTGGACAGATGGACGAGTTCAGTCCGGTCTATATTCGCTAGTGGAGGCAGGTTATGTATTATGACATAGCAGATAGGCGCTCAAATATCATGCAACTCTAAATAGATACATAATCATTTCAGAGAACCAAAGCAAAGAGGACAAAGGTGGCGTCGAAATCTAGAACATGATTCAATTTATGCAGTTTGGTTCAGGTGAATGCAGATTTTAGAGGCGAACGCAGCCTTTTTGTTTCCACGCAATAAAAGAAGATAGATGTGCAACACCACATTAGTTTAAAAGTAATTATATAAAGCATCTATTTTTCTGTGTGCACCACGGAGCACATCAATATACCGTATACTTAGCAGGTCTTGTATATATGTGGGTGGGTGGGTGTACAAAAAAAAAAAAGAGAACAAAGAATTTAATGTATTGAATTTAAATGTATATTCTGCAATCAAAAACATGAAATGCAAAATAACGATTCATTGATATGGCTTTTCAAAACCACCCACCAATTATAAAAATAACGGCGGACGGAGTGAAATTTCAATCTTTCTATTTTTGCTATATTTTGCATCGGGCTCGCACAAATCCGTGGGGAGACGTGTCGATTCTTTCTGGATGATTCTTTGCCGCTGCTCTCTGCTGGAGGGGCTTTGTGTCTCTGCCTTCAGATACTCCACCGTTGTTTTTCTGGCTTTTTTTGTTTTGGCAAAACTTTTTTCCGCATCGACTTGGTACTTTGTGGCTTGCCTTTCAACCGTGGCCGTATTTGGCAACTTAAAAATGCTTTGACATCATCGTTCAGAAATGGAATCCTTGAACATCGCTGGCGCTTCTCATTTTTTGGGCCCCACCTCTGCTTTTTTTTGTCCCTCCCCTGAATGGAATGCCCTGTCTGCGGAGGGAGGCAGTCTTCTGTCGGCTGGGTCGGCTCTGATTTGCCGGGCGCCGAGAGAGGCTGGGCGTGAAGCGGCTGCCTCCGCGTTTCATTGACCTCCGCCTGTAATTACAGTGTGAAAATATCAGCTGTCCTCTCACGTAAATGTCGTCCCAGACTGAGCAAAGTTTAATCGAAACCGAAGCCTTCGCCTGATCTGACACGGAGGTTATGAATGCTGATGGCAATGATGGGCCGGGTGGGGGAATATGATGCTGCCCCCCCCCCCCCTTCATATGAAAAATGATACATTTACGTGGGAGAGCCTTTGAAAGTGGACTGTTGTAGACACACACAAGCATTAAGGATGATAAATGGAGTAGTATCTTGTCTTGTGGTTGTAAGTGCATTGCTTATTACAAATTAGTTTGTTGAAAATAAATAAATAAATAAAAGCCCCCCCCATCCCCCTTATGCTGCCATGAAGGACACGTTCTTATTCACATGCATCGGTGTCCCCTCCCTCTGCATTTAAGCTTTTTCATGTTTTGTTTTTTTTGTAGAGATTGCCACGCATACCAACCGCATCATCGTTGCTCCAACTGTCGGATCGATAGAGTGCCCGTGGTTGTTTGAATACGCTTCGACAAATGTCACCTATCTGGGTGCGTACGCGAAGACCACCGGGGCTTATCTGCCCGAGCTCCAAATTCTTCTCTGGCTCCCACCGCGTGTGTGTGCGCGAGTGACTTTGTGCGATGAACTGATCTGGGTTTTTTTTTTTTTTTTTTTTCGAGCTCCATTGTCTGGCCGTTGGAAATCAAAGCGCCATAAATCTCACCGACGAGGAAATAACAGCTTCCACTATCTCAGAAACACCCTTCATCCCTGAATGCTCCGCCGCATACGTTGAAATAGTTCCACTCGTGTAACTACAGGACATCTGATGCACTCGGGGGGGCGGAATATATAAGAAATGAGAAGAAAAAAAAATCCGCTATTGTGCCGGCTGCATCGGAGGAACTGATTAACTTAAATAGAGCAGCATTAGTTACAGCTGCAGCCGTGCTCAGAGCGTGATGGAAATCTTCAGGCGGCGCTATCCTTATTGATAATGTGACATCATGCTTCAGTGGCCTCGCACAGAGACTCCCATTAGCTCCCAGCGGCTCTCCGCGCGGCCTCTTCAACATTGCATTTTCTCAGTGTGTTACTGTAATCCGTCGCCCGCTTTCATCTTTCGCAACAAAAAAAAAGTGGGCCGTACTATGTACCGTGGTCCATTTATTCTGTGTGGAGAAATGCCGGGCGAAGAAGGAAGACATTTATATATATATATATATATATATATATATATATATATATATACAGTATATATCATGCCACACGAGGCACCTCGGTCTTCATCTTCTTCTTTTAATCTAACATCTAAAATCTCAGTGCCTCTATCACTTCATCCTTTCATCTCTCACCTCTCTCTCTCTCGCCCCCCTCCCCTTCCATCACTTGCTTATCAGTCTCTCCCTCCCTCTTTTTTCCTCCCAGGGTAGTGCGGCCTCACCTCAGGTCTGTGATAACCCAGCACAGTTATTAATGGCTGCAGAGTGAGGTGGGAAATCAGCGATGGTCAAGCGGCGGGCAGAAGAGAGAATGCAGTGGTGTGCGTCGAGGTCTGACCTTCCCCCTCCGGGAGCGGGGACCAATGTATATCAAATACCTTAAAGCCCAAGACTAACAGACACCAGCCCGAAAAGGGACAGAATCAGTAAAATAGAGAGTCTGCGGCAGGGTGTCCTCCCAGGCGCTGTATCAAGATATCAGGAAAATCCTCAATTACAGCCCATTTTCAACAATCTGAATTTATTTTTGGGGATTTATTTTTCATTTATTTTCAAAATTCAGATCCTCCTGTGTTTTGTTTTTTTTCACTTTTTAGAGTCCTGGCCGCAGTTACGGGCCGCAGTGCCATGACACGGCAGACAATGTTAGTCAGGAGTGCGGTGACGAGAATCAGAACCACCCCCCCTCCCCTAGTGGATTCTGGGAAGGAACCCCAGGAGTGACTGTTACTGTCGGCATCAAATGATTAGGCTATTTCTCTCGATTACATCATCAGCGAGTGTGTTGGCCTCTCTGACACTCTCAGATCTGCCTGTCGCAGCTGAGAGTGGAAACTATCTGCGTCACGCCGCGTTAAGATCACGGGACGGGGCTGTCAGCGGCCTGTCGGCAGAGACACTCCGCTGGAGGACGCTTCATAACTGAGCTCTGACCCGGACGCCATCTACAGTATATGCAAAACAATCGTTTTCCTTTTGCATATATAAACAAAGTGCAGCCATATGCTTGTTTTTTTTTTTTTTATATATATTATAGAGTTGTCAAGGTACATATTTGCCCCTGAGACAGAGCCGTATCTGCCTCGTCAAAGCCTCGAATTGAATTTATATGGAAAATTATCTTTATGTTCAGTCTGAACCCGCCATCGTACATACATATATGTCACATGCAAGAGATTTTTTTTTAAATAAATCCGTTTTCTAGTTTTATAGATATGGCATCTTTCATGAGTCATAAGTATACACTTACACATAATAATACATACACGTAACACATACACATCAATAAGGGCATGAAAACTGACACAAAGCTTATTTGCATTTCATATTTGCATAAAAACATGAAATTGTGAATACAACCACACACACACACACACACACACACACATACAGTCTTCTATATATATTGCATAGGCTCAGTGGGGCCACCACAGGTGAAATATGTAGGAGAGGAGGTCTGTAAAAGTGAAAAGATGAGATTGAGACAGATAAAGAAGTAATGAGTGTGATGCGAGAAATGTTGGATTCGGATTCTTCGGATCTGTGTCTCAGAGGAGGACGGAGGTGATTCAGAATGAGGACAGTGGAGGCGTGTTGTTGTGTCTATGTTAGTGTGTAGTTCCCTGATAATAGGTCATTTTCTCTTTTAAATGTACTACACTTACAGTAGAAAAGGTAACATGGAGACAATCCTGTCCCTTCTCCTCTCTTCTCGGCCCCTCCGTCTCTCTGTTTTCTGTCACAGCCTTGGCTCCTGCTGAAGACAGATAACAGGAACTGGAGGTTTATATTTGCTTTATTGAGCGTTAGATTCACAAGTGTGTATTCGGCACTGATGGATGCCGGAGTCGCACTCATTCACACCGTGCCCACTGTGAATGAGCGTGTGCATGTGTGGGTTCCGGACTTTGTGTGCGACGTGTGTGTGTGTGTGTGTTCGTGCGTGCGTGCGTGCGTGCGTGTGTGTGGGATGTCAAAACCGATCTGCACGGAGTGTAGTGTTTTCAGAGGCTGAAAGGAAAATAAAGACAACTGGGAACATGTTAGTGTTTGCTATACATAGACAAGCGGCTTGACACAGCACACACACAAATATGTGACACAAAACTGGCCTGACCGCGTGGGTTGTTTCACAGGACGATGGCAATGGCACCGTGTCACAAAATTCAAATGACTCTTTTTCTCCCATTTCAGTCGTTTCACTGGAGTGTCCTCCTGCTTGTCAGCTTCATCGCGTATCACTTCAGCTTCCCGAGGTTAGATAAAGGATAATCCTGCGTCTCATTCCTCCCTACAGCATGATATTAACACCTCCTCCCACATAGTCCTCCTCTCATTTCAAATATCACTCTGAGGTGGGTTTTTTTTATTGAACCGGGTAGCACCTATATACTGATCATTGACCTTTTGCTTGAAGAAGGAAATCTCTTCCGACTTACTGCCGCCCTTGCTCTGCATCAGCAAAGCCAGGCCTTCATTAGAGCATCCATTTCCTTTCCTTTTTGATTTAAACTGTTTCTCTCACCGCGGCGACTGGTCCTGGCGCTGTGCGTCACGTGCACTTGGCCATGTGCCACACGTCACCACCACCATCTGCTTAGACATGCCGCCGCGCTGTAGCAGCTCTCTGGAGAGATGCCAACACTCCGGCTCTGGTCCTCATCGGTGGTGCATAAGAACCTATAGGGTAAGGAAATATGGAGCCCATATTCACTTTCATAAAATCAACCGTTAAAATGCATGGAGGAGTCCGTTCATGTAGCTTCTGGAGAGCAGCTCTATATGCACACAACAAGGATTTATAATGACCAGCTGTGGGAAAACTCATCATGTCCTTTAATTAAAAGTACCAATGCAAAACTGCAAACATTTTAAGTAATTTATGATACAGTAACATTAACACCCCTCTGAAGGGTCAATAGGGGAATCTGGGTGATAGTGGATGATTAATGAAGTAGAAAAAGGATTAAAAGGGTTCCTCGCTTTTACAGAAAAGCAACACTTGTATGGTTTCACTTCTTTGGCCCCCAATTTATTTATTTTTTTTATTAAAAACCCTAACCTGAAAGTTACGAATCTTTATTTTTGAGAAACTGCCAGCCCCTCATTGACCAATGTTGTTTTTTTTTTTCTAGTTTTCTCTTTTTAAGCCATGCACTTTTAAATGTAGTCTGAAAAGTAGTCCCGCTTGTGGAAAAAAAAACAACATAATGACATCTAGGTATTATACTTTAATACTTAATAGAAGTGAGTAAAATATAAAGCACAGGGGAAATATACATTCCATTCAATTTGTTGTGTACATTTAGTGACAATATACAAGTCATTCTGTGGATAATATCAGACCCGAGAAGACATGCAAGCAAAAGGAGTGGCTCCTTCCTCTCTTTGGCACCGCTGGCGAAAAATGTCCTCAGCCATAAGTGTAGCCCCATCCATATTTAATTAGCTGTCCCCTTTGTGCTTTTAGGTCTTTGTTAGATGAGTGGGGCTTTAAACTCGGAGGGCCGCGCTGACTCGCCGTCACTTCGGATGAGCCCGGGCCAGTGTGAAGCGCCGGAGATAAACACCGGGGAAACATGACAAAGGAGGAAAAAAAAGCGCACAAATACTTTTTGATCGGAGCTGACATACACTTTGTGTCACTCCTCCAGTCTGTGTCACCACGAATATCCAATTGTTTGCCTCACGGCGCATACACGGTTATTTCTTTTCTTGTGTGTGCGTGTGCGCGCGCGTGTGTGCGCGTAGATGTTGAGCAGTGCTGGCAAGAAGAGAGAGACGCAAAGAGACAAAGGATGAAAAGATGCAGAGGCCGCTGTAACCCATCTTTGAGTGTGTGTCTCCTCTGTGTGCTGATTTTTGTGGGCTACTCTCTTAATAATTACTGTGACTCAGATGCTGGGATCTCAAAGGGCCACACACACACAAACACACACCCCTCCACCTAACACTCACTTGTGTATTGATTACACACTCTCAGAGACACATTCTGTACATCAACATATGCACACACACACACACACACACATCCTCAAAAAGCTTCAATACCAAACCCCTCAGTGCAGTGCAGTGACTAAATCTTTAATTTCGTCCCCGTCAGATGATTACACAGAGGTCAAAGGTCACGCGGTTGCTGTTATTGCTGCTGTCGTTTCTGTTGATGGAGACACGGCCATCGCAATGTCGTGCCTCCGAATTACACTTTCATAAAATTTTGATGGCGTTATATTGCTTATATTGTTTATTGTAGGATTATTTGTGCTTTGTTGTTACTTCCTAAAAATCTTGTACTCTGACTGGTTCCCAGATCGGATTTTTTTTTGTCCATTGGTCACTATTCAAGCGATGAGTGTTGCAGCCAGTTTCCTTACTGCTGTCCTCCATAGGAAATCAATTGTTGCCCAGTATGTTCTCTCTACAAGCTTGGTGCAAAACCCATTATCTTTAAAAATGCAATGGAATTGATTTTGATGATACACTTGTTGTTTTTTTGCAGGTGGGGGGGGGGGAGTCCTCATTCTTTTTGTCAAATTAGGGACATTGTCTTTGGAACAAGTGGCATCATTTCTCCGGTTTTGTATTGTACATATTTGAGAAAAATGTAATAACCGTGGTCTGCCATGCTGAGATAATTAGAGCAGCAGGACATTAATGACCTTCCGTGACAACGGCTATATTGATGAACTACCTTACGCGAACACAGTATGTTCTGGGAGGAATTAAGTTATTACTCTATAAAATGGAAACCTAAAGATTGAATAATGAAACTGAAAATAATATGTATCAGTGATCAAGAGAGGAAATAAAAAAGAAGCCAACCAGAGAGGAAAGAGCAGAGGTTCAGGACACACATTTGCATTCCTCCTCTGGCGTTTTGAGGACTTTTTTTTTTTTTTTAATCTTGGACAGACAGTGTCAACATTCACTTTGTTTTGGCTCGGTGACAATTGCTATCCATGTTGAGTAGACCAGGCTGCTTTTTCCGGGAAATTTGTATTGATGCTGTGAATTTTTTTTTATAATTTTCTTTTTTATTTTACATTCTATTTTTTAATGCATCATATTTAATTGTTTTCACTTGGACACGCAGGCCTTTGCATATAATTACACTTTGCATCCTACAGAAGCAAAGTCCTTTTCGGGGTTTTATAACGAAAAGCCTGCGCACCAGGTGCTGACAGAACACCGCATGCGTACGGCGGTAGTTTTGTCTTATGTCAGGTCACAGTCATTTCACACTATAGCAGGAGATGCCACACATACAGAGTGAGAAACAATTAGCGTGGGATTCAAAAAAAAAAGTTAGACTTGAAACAGCTGAAAGTGTTTCTGCCTTAAAGCCTTAGGTCCACAAGCCAGCCTGCACTCACTGCATGAGATGTTTCCGTGGTTACACAGCAGGGATGTGCCACCCACTGATGCTGTCTAAATGTTTTCTTGGCTTAAGTGCCGCCTTGTGTGCCCTGATTCTTAGAGTGAAAATAAAAGCAGCGCTCTTCCTATACCGGGTTTGTTTTTTCTCCCGGACGTTGGCAGCGGCACAGGCGTCATTTGGCCGTGGCACTGGGCCGTTTGCAGATTTCCATGGGATAGACTCTCCAAAAACCACTCCATGTCCAACCAAGCCGGGGGAGAGTGGGTACAGGTGGTGTTTGTCATTGTCACGCAAAGAGACGTTTGGCACGCCGCCCAGTCTCATCTGATAAACAGAAAGGATGTAAGAGGTCGCAATAATCCTCTCCTCTTCATCAAATATAGCCAAACATTCGTCTCTTTGAATATTCATAAGGCCCCAAAATGATGTTTGTCCCGGTGAGAGGGCTGTGTTTGATGTTTTGGTTGGGTGGAGGGAAGTTTCCGGTCGGGGAAAAAGGTCGGTTTGATTCGGGAAGACATTGGAGGGACAGACGGAAGTAAAACTCACTTTTTCAGTTTTTTTGTTTTTTTTTGACCACACGGAGACTTTGGCTCGTTTCTCTGTAAGGGACCAGAAATCATTCCACAGTATTGATGAAACATTTTTGCGGATGATTTGCTGACACAAGTAGGTACGCAATCGGCGCGGACAGGGGGAGGTGATGTGCTTCCAGCGTAGGTGATAAATAATCCCGAGCATGAAATTCCAACCCTGTCTTGAAAGCAGTGTTGCACACTCTAGTCTGTCAGAATTACAGCCTCGCCACCCCGACGCGTAACTTTCTAACGGTGTGACCTTGTAAAAGGGACAGTCGGGGGGCGTACAGTGAGTGTCACTTCTAGTGTTTACAGGAAACATGTTGGAGGACCCGTCATTTCCACAGGCTTGAACTGGAGCGTGTGGTCCGGCTAGTGTGTCTGCTGCCCTCTGGCTTTCCCTTTTTTTTAATCTCTTCCGCTCCATAACTGGAATTGATTGATTTTTGAATATATCAAAGATATTTGCCTATCATTTCCCGCCAACATCCTTTTGAGCCGTAAAACAAAAGCTTTAGGATTTTCCTTGCGGCAAGCTCTTTAAACTGGGCGAGTGAGTAAGATTATATTTGTAATGTTGTCCCACTTAAAACTCATCAGTATAGACAAAGAAATAAAATAATCAGCACATTTCACACATTTTTTTTTTGGGGGGGGGGGGAATGGGACTCCCTAAATGAGTTTAAACGCATTATGGACCGACACGGCCTCGTTATGGGACCCCGGCTCCCGCAGGTGATTGTTTAGGTACATCAAGCCGAGGTGAGTCCATTAAATTTATGACCAAAAATCATAAAGTCACTATAAATGTCACAATCTGCGCGACATAAAAGACGCTCTGCTCTTAGATTGACACGGGCGGAAAACCAAGGGCACCTCTGCCACGGGCGTCGGCATCGAACTGGAGCTTTTTATTCACCTCATCTCATTTGCTAAAGAGCATGATGTCAGAGGCCTCTGATTGGCACGGGCAAAGGTCATTAATTTTAATTAGCCCCAACCTTGTCCGTTATCACCGGCTTTACGGGGTCTGCATGTATTTAAACGGCCGGCTGTGCGGCCAGTGACACTCGGCACCGCCCTTACTGATGGGTTGTTTTGGTATTGTGGGAGGGTGGACTTTAGGAGACGAGGGCGGAGGAGAATGCGGGGGACTGTGTCTCTTGTTGTTTTTTCTTTGGGTCCTCATGAGTCGTTTAGGGACCAAAAAGACAAAAGCCCTTTTTTTGTCCTGGTGGTGAGAAAGGAAAACAGCCCAATTCTGGGTTGTGGAGATGCCCCATAACCACAGGTTTGTTTCGTCGGTTGCCCTGCTATTAGCCGGAGGAGTGTTTTTTTTTTTTTTTTTTCATCCTCTCAGAGGTGTAACCGCTGTCCAATTTGAACAATTTCAAGACCACCCCGGCCCTGGTGAGAGGGGGAAAAGGGTGGCTGATGGGCTCGGATGGAAGAGTTTGGTATTATTGGCATTGGGCTTCATTCACCACAGAAAGTCTCCTGTGGTCCATTTGGGTCTGACGGGTACTGATGGGGTTCAAGTGCTCCTTGGCTTCAGATGCCATTGGAAGATTGTATCCATCCCCGCCGCGTTGAAATACGATGACAGATGAGAAGCAGAATATATTCCTCGAAAAGTTTCCTCTCAGACAGAAACAAAATCCTGTTTACCTTTTTCCCTTTTTTTTGTGCCGTCTGTCAGGTGGAAATACATGCACGCAGACACCGAGAAACAAAATTGTGCAAATTGTATTTGCCTGCTCCGAGGCAATTCCTTTCAAAGGAGAAAACGATGATGGATCTGAAAAAAAAGCCTTTTAACTCCCCGGTCTTCCACCTTTCCTCCACGCCATCTTATCTTCCCCTCGCAGCATGCTAATCAGACGCAGGCGCGCCTCGCCATCTCTCGCCGGGATCGGTGGCTTTGTCTAAGTCGTCGCCCCGAAAGCCTCAAAAGCCACCGACCTTCTATATGAGTGCAGGTGTTGCGTTGACTTTCGGTCCCATGTGAGACACACCAAAATATGAGCAAAGCTGCCGACACCGTCATGAAAGGGACATAGCAAATCCCTGACCTGATGTGTCCCGTCTCTACGGGCTACATGCAGAGAACTTAAATTAAAATCAATTCAATTCAATTGATAAATTAAAATAATGTAAATACATGCATCCCATGTCAAACCTGACTGCTGTTCACATTGCAATACTAAGATGTAGGTCAAGAAAAGTTTTCATCACATTTGGATGATGATTTGAATTTAATAATAATCATAATCATAATCATAATCATAATCATAATCATAATCATAATCATAATCATAATAATACAATTATCAAAATTATCAAAATAATACTACTTCTAAAAATAATAATAATAACAATAATAATAATAATAATAATAATCAAAATTATCTAAATAATACTACTACTAAAAATAATAATAATAATAATAACAATAACAATAACAATAACAATAACAATAATAATAATAATAATAATAATAATAATAATAATAATAATAATAATAATAATAATAATAATCATAATCATAATAATGAAATTATCAAAATTATCAAAATAATACTACTACTAAAAATAATAATAATAATAATAACAATAACAATAACAATAACAATAACAATAATAATAATAATAATAATAATAATAATGTTTATTTGTATAGCACCTTTCATCCCAAAATGCATCGCAAAGTGTTTTTACAATATAAAACAATGACATGCATACAATACCTGACATGAAATGACAAGATTTAAACCTGTTTTATTATCCATAATCCCCTTTTACCTCCCAGAAACCGCCGAGTGAATCGAAGCTAATAGCTGATATTTGTCTTTCAGTTAGATCACCTAATTGTGATCACGCCGTACTACGGAATACATCTCGTTCCCCTCCAGATCCATCTCTGTGCCGGCTTCTTTTGAACACGGCTTTTCCTTTTGGTGAAACGCTACTTCCCCTATTTTTGGAGTTGACTGTAATAGGAAACTTTTACTCCCTCTACAACTTTGAAATCCGGCGCAGAACTGAGAGTTGCTGCTCGTCAAAGGGAAACAGGCTGCTGGTGATCCTCCTGGGATTTGTGCATGAACATAGTAGACCAGGCTCCGGAGCACAGTGAGCACATCCAGTTATATTAATAAAAATCCAAAGTGCTTTTCAGGCAACTCTCTTCGTTTCGCCTGCACTGAAAACTCAAGGCAATAAAAGCCTCCACAGGTGTGTGTGTGTGTGTGTGTGTGGTTGTGGGGATGGAGGAAGGCGCACTGGTTTTGCTGGAATAGAGAAGCCCGATGAATGCCAGATTCGAATTTACGGCTTTGTGAAGAGAAAGTAGCCTGCGTCTGCATTTTTTTTGTTTGTGCCTTGTCGTGTTGTGCGTGCGTGGGTGATAACACAGGCCTTTTGCGGGGGACCCAGATAATGTGTGTAACGGAGGGATGTGGCTGACTGCAGGTTTCAGATCCTCTGCCAGGAATGATTCACATTGAACACGTTCCATATCTGTGTATTTCCATCTCATCTCTCCCTTATTAGTTTTTCTCTGGTAATTTGTGCTCCTTGAATTACATTTGCCTCATTGTCTCCTATCTGTTTTATTTATTCTGTCCATCTCTTATTCTGCAACCCCTCTGCCTCGGTGTCTCGCTGCTGTCATAAGCGGTTATTCATACCTCTTACTTTTTCACTCCATTATCCCATCATTCCCCTTTACAGGTCCATCCAGGCCTCTCTCGCCTCTTTTATCTTCCCGTTCTCTTTTAATAGGCCCCTAGATGTCAACTGCCTCTTATGGCTATCGTTCTCCAATCCTCCGCCTAGTTTTTTATTTTATTTTTTTATTTCCCCCCCCCACCGTTGCTATATCCAGCCATCAATAAGGATTTATAATAGTGCCGGAAACGGGCAAGCGGGAGGGCAGAGGGGGCTACCTGCAAGAAAAGGAGAGAGGAGTGTGCGAGCAGAGATCAGAGCTGCCGTCAGATGAAGTGCACGAAAATGCTAGAGCCAGACCCCCATGGCTGGACTAATTGAATCCCACCCCCTCTCATGAAAGGAAAAGTCTGACTGAAATATGGGGAAAATAAAGGGAAAAAATTAGGCAGAAAAAGCTAGAAAGCAAGTTCGAGAAAGGCCCAGAAATTGGATAACAAACATGAGAGAGAGAGAGAGCGAGAAAGAGAGAGAGAGAGAGAGAGAGATAGCTCCTCTGGCCAGACTAATTGAATTCCGATTTTCCCTCAGAGATTGGTTAGCAGCAGCAGCAGGCAGACAGGCTGCCCCCAGCAGGGATCAGCTATGTCCAACCAATCACACTAATACACTCTTTATGTCCAATCCACTGCTGCCAGCTCAATAGCCTCTCCTCCATTGCGGGGGCGAAGGGGTGAGGGGGGCGGTGACGACAACACAAAAAAAAATACTTTATTATGAAAAGCCCCAATATCCCAAGTGTCACCTGGAACCACAACCTCCGACTTACAAATCATCTCTCTTGTAGGCAGACTGCTGGGGGAATTGAACGTTTGTGCGTGTGTGTGTGTGTGTGCGTGCGTGCGTGCGTGTGTGCGTGCGTGCGCGTGCGTGCGCGTGCGTGCGTGCGCGTGTGTGTATGTGTGTGTGTGAACACTTACAGTTCTCTCAGTGGTTAGGTGCAGTGCTAGGCAGACTGTTGAGGGAATTGAAAGTTTATTGTATGTTTGTGTGTGTACGTGCGGGTGTGTGTGTGTGTGTGTGACCACTTACACTTAGTTCTCTCAGTGGTTAGGTGCATTTCTGTAAACCACAGCGAGAATGTGAAATGTGTTATCAAGGTCAGTCCTGGTGCTGCTCTCCCTCAGGAGGGGGGGGGTCGATCATAGAAATCCAATTTCTGGGAAACCTGCACTTAACCAATTTACTTCATCCTTAATGGATAAGTCTGATGATATTCTCTTTATATATATATATATTATTATTATTTTTTTTTACTTATTGCCAACAAACCCAATGTAACAATCTTGACTGAATCAATCACATTAAACATTTATGACCTGTAAAGATTGTTCCCCGGGGCCTTGGATCTCCGCCGTTATTGTCCAGACACCGTTACATGTTAGTGATATGAGTTACTGGTGCTCAAGTGGTCCTTTGTTACATGTAACGCGGACCCTCATTTATCTGACTAGAATCAAATAAATACTCTATTTAATAACATTTGAATGAAATGATTCCGCATCTTTACAAGAAACCACAATCACAGGTTCCCTGTTTTTTTTTTTATATTTAAATTCTCAGAATTGTGACAGGGAAATCAAAAGTATTGAATTGAATTATATATATGAAAAAAAAAAACTCATATCTGCTGAGATATAGAAATGCAGCCGTTAACCACCGGTGATCTAGTCATGATAACACTTGTACCATGTTAATGAATCAGAGGGATGATTTTCTGATGACGTGCAAGTTTGCTGATGTGTTTGCGTCTGTGTAATTGTACATTTGTGTTTGGGTGTATGTGTGTGTGCGTGTGTACCTCGGCTGCTGGTGAGCCTCCAGCTGTGTGGTAAAGAATAGAGGGCGGGGGGGGTTCCTTTCTGCTCATTATTTGCCTCTCAGCCTCCTCTGTCCACGTCGCCGCCCTCCAGCACCCAGCCTTTATGAATATTTTACCAGTCCTCCAGCTTCTCTGCGCTCTCTTCACGCTCCTCTTTCCGTTCTGTCGCTTTTTTTGTTCCTCCTCATCCTCTGTTGTACCTTTTTGTCACACATATTTGTCTCTGCCTGAAACTCTTATGAGTCACACCTTCCCCTCTCTCTCATTTTCTCTCTCTATATCTGTCCATGTGTTTCCTCTCTCTCCATCTCTCTCTCTCTCCCTGTCTCTCGCTCTCTCTCGCTCTCTCTCCATCTCTCCATCTCTCCATCTCTCCATCTCTCTTTCTCTCTCTCTCCCCCCGTCTCTCGCTCTCTCTCTCGCTCCCCCTCTCTCTCTCTCCATCTCTCTCTCTCTCTCTCTCTGTCTCTCACTCTCTCTCGCTCTCTCTCCATCTCTCCATCTCTCTCTCTCCCCGTCTCTCGCTCTCTCTCTCTCTCTCTCACTCCCCCCCTCTCTCTCCCTCTCTCTCCCTCTCTCTGTCTCTCTCTTGCTCTCTCTCTCTCGCACGCACTCTCTCTCTTATAACACATCATTTGTTATTTACTACAGTGGGGGAGGACACAACCGCTACACATTCTGCCCCTTTACACATTGAATTGTTGTTTCTTATTTAATCTGTTCCGCATTATTGAGTTTAATTATTTCTAAATGATTAACTCGGAGTTTGGGGGTGGGGGGTGGGGGGGGGGCCGTGTGTTAGGGTGCGATGCAGGGGCCACTGGAGGAAAGATAGTGTGGATTGTGGTTGATTTTGGAGGCAGGCAGAGTAAATAGCCTGGTTTGCACAATCATCACTCTTTGATTCCATTACTGCCGCACGCCTGCGAACGCATGCGGCTCCCCCTCCACCTTCCAACATAGCAAACACATCTGGGTGCGAGCTCGCCAAAGAAGAAAAGTGAATTTGCATTTTCTTGAAATTCCATTTTGTGTCTGAGTAGCTACAGGTACCAAATCATTCCGTGCCCGGCTGTTTGTGCCATAGAGATGTATTTCTGTGTGACAGGTATAAAGGAGAATGCCTCAAAGAGAGGTATTCATTACTGCGCCAAAAGGTAGGGACGGCGTAGCTGTAATGACGCTCAATGGGTTGCCAACTCCTTGTTTGAAAATGTGAGTGGTGGAGAAAAAGAAAATCCTTGAGTGATGGTTCCTTTGCAGAAGCGCAGTACCCTTCCGATCACAGTGGAAATACGCGGGCGGACTTGCATCAAGCATACATGAAATATAGAAATGGAGTTGCATAAAGGCAAACGCATGCCGGAACCAGCTCGTCCGTGCACGGCAGGGAAGACACTCATTGTTTCTCAGATAGTTCTCTCTCTCTCTCTGTCTCTCTCTCTCTCTTAGACTGCGACCGTTGCCTTATTCAAAATGCAAAACACCAATGTTCGTGTCTATTATAATTACTTAATACCTCACATTCCTAATAGAATCCATGTTACAGTGAGATGCTTACTTTTTTTTTTTTTTTTTTTTTAACTCAGCTCTCCATATACATCTTTGTGAGTGCTAAGTGACTTGGTCACACTAACAGAATCATCCCTGATTAATTATCAGGAACCATTACCGGCGCAATTCGATTATTGTTCGTCATCTGACGAAATTCACTGCGTGACATCACTAATCACCGGATGATCTAAAATCAATTGCTATGTTCAGCTCTGCGTAAAATTTAGTGTGTATGTTGCAATGTTTATTTTTTCTGCCATGTCGCTTACATTGACATACATATATTTATATATCGGTTTAGTTTTTTAAAGACCATATTTTATGTTGCACTATAGAGTGTATAGCACTGTTTCATATCGCAGTATTAAACATGACTGCCTGCCTGTTTAAATATGAGATGGATCTGTGTAGGCGGCAAGAGAAGAATCCTAAATGAGATCCCTTTGAAAGCTCAAGGTCTTGTTCTAGTAACCCCCCCCACCCCCCCACCCCACCCCCTCCCAGCAGCTCCAGCTTCCTAAAAATGTGTCCAGAGCCGGGGATGTGTCAGAGCTACCTTAAAAAAATAATAATAAATAAATTTGCTTTTCTTCAGCCAAGTCATTCTGAAGAATGTTTTTTTTTTTTTTTTTTTTTTTTAAAGTTGAATCTACGGATGATCTAAAATCAATTGCTATGTTCAGCTCTGCGTAAAATTTAGTGTGTATGTTGCAATGTTTATTTTTTCTGCCATGTCGCTTACATTGACATACATATATTTATATATCGGTTTAGTTTTTTAAAGACCATATTTTATGTTGCACTATAGAGTGTATAGCACTGTTTCATATCGCAGTATTAAACATGACTGCCTGCCTGTTTAAATATGAGATGGATCTGTGTAGGCGGCAAGAGAAGAATCCTAAATGAGATCCCTTTGAAAGCTCAAGGTCTTGTTCTAGTAACCCCCCCCCCCCCCCCCACCCCCCCCCCCCCCCAGCAGCTCCAGCTTCCTAAAAATGTGTCCAGAGCCGGGGATGTGTCAGAGCTACCTTAAAAAAATAATAATAAATAAATTTGCTTTTCTTCAGCCAAGTCATTCTGAAGAATGTTTTTTTTTTTAAGTTGAATCTATTTGAACTTTTTATTAAGTTAAAAAAAAATCTTGCAAATTGACTTTATTACCTTTGGTTTGTGATAGCGCACATTTCTCTTTGCTTGGTAAGTTTAACGTTGTTGTCCAAGAGTGTTATATTCATTGATCCTGCCATATTGCTTGAAAGACTTATGATATGTCCCGTGTTAACACTGATTCATTTAGATGGAAAAAAACGGGTTAATTGTTTATATTGTATATTGGTTATTTTCTCCCAGGATTCCAGAGAGCTCTGTCGTTTATATTTTTCCCTTTAAAATATATTGATGCAATTTTTGAGAGTAAATGAAAAAAGTGGGGTGTATACTTACAATGTTTCCATACTCTGATTGAATATGAATATGGTGAAAAACACACCTTGTGTGTACTAAATTTGTGATTTGACTTTTTTGAAATCCTTTGATCAATTTTATCCTCAACTTTTTCAACACTGATTTATCTTCATTCATAGCTGCGCTGGTATGTTGTAGATATTTTGTTTGCAATTAATTACATATGAGAATCGCGCCCCCCCCCCATGGACGATAACCCCAGCGCCTCCACCAAACCACCTATCCATAATAGATTGCCATTGAGCTGCGGATCGTTTTTCACCTGGGATGACACAGTGGGGATTTCTCCAAATGTCAACAGCCCGCTGTGATTGCTCAGTGTGACAGGGCTATCTCATTTCATAGAGGCCTTAGAGGCGGGATGAAGCCGCACTTTTCCAAAAGATTCTACGTGGCCACGAGCACCTATCAAACCGGGGCGGGGGGGAAGCTTGGAGGAGGCTGGTGTGGAACTTTAAGCTGTGTGTTGGCTGTGAGCTGCCCCCGGTGGAGGACGCGGCCCCCCGAGGGGCTCTGCGTGTCTGCCGGTGCATCCGCAGGAACTCAAAGAGCCCTCGGCACCCAATGTTCTCCCCTTTAATGCGGTTTCCTCTCCTGACCTTCGCCGCTTTTAATCCCCGTTGCCCGATCACAAATAAAATTCAAAAACATGTAGTTAATCATCACGGCGGCTCCAGCCTGCACTCCTGCTTATTGACTCAGCCGGCACAACAATCGGCCTACTAAGCTTTTCATCTAAAACACAATTACCACCTATGACTCCATAGTTTCAGGCAATCATGCTCTCTAGTTACTCCATGGGAACGCCACGGATAATTTGCACACTCCATTGGTCAGTTAGGCCAATAACACTGCAAGGCTGGACACTTATTTTATTTGCAATCTTTTGTTTGTGTTTATGTACACAAAAAAAAAGAAAAACACTCCCTGGTAAGTAGCGCTATCTCGGTTATGCCCCTCACACACCCACTCGATTATTAAGAACACAAGACACAATACAATCCATTACCAGTGAACAATGTAACAAATGTGTTCCACAGAAAGTTTTTTTTTTTTTTTATATATTTTTTTTTAGCTTGAGCAGTCATTTGCAATTACAATGTCCTCGTATCCATCCATAGTTCCCATATAATCAAGCCGATGTTCGTTTCACTCTGTTGTTTTGTATCGATTGGGGTGGTTCCGGGGTGACGCCATGAGAAAACATTTTGATAACAAAACAAAAAAAACTAAACAAAAGATCACAACAGTATAAATCATAGTTCCGGTGTGTTTTTATCACTCCGGTGGGGTTTGTTGTTGTTGCTGCTGCAGTGACAGGGTGTTTATTGAGGTCCCTTCTCCGGCTATGTTCTGTGCAATGTTCCGGGGCAGATGGGGTGTTCGATACGAGAGATTCCCCCCCCCCCCCCCCCCCCCCCCCCCTTACCCTTTCATCTCGCATGAATTTTACCTCCTTATCTTTATGGAACCAGCCCTATTTCTACCTTGTTTTAATAATTGTTATTCCACATCATAGAAATTGTACAAGACAAACAAGAACGTACTCGCTCTATTAATCTGCAAAGCCCCCCCCAGGCCACAGAAACATGAGATCTGACAGAAGTGGAAATGTCATTTATAGTTAATACCTATGTATAGGCATGGTCATCATATTGCCACAAATCCACACACACACACACACACACAAATGAATGCTCAAAAATGTACTTTTCATTAAAGAGTGCCTCAACAGCTCCTGAAATAAATGAGTGTTATGGCACCACTTTTAATGTGGGGAGGTCCTGACCTTTTCTGCGCTGACTGACTGGCTCATTTCAGGTTAATAAGGTTCACATCATGTTTTGTCTTGAGATTTCTCCCTTCACTCAATAATGATCTGGTATAAACCTTTTTTTTTTTATTATTTATTTCTTGCAGTATGCCACCCTTTAAATGGGCTCATTAATATTGTGTTCAGGAGGGGAGTTCATATGTATTCCCCTCTCTCGTGGTATCCTTGACCTTTGACCTCAGACTTCATGAAGTGTGATGCGGAAATCTTCCGATATGGCAGAGGGCATGGGATAGTAAGCCAGTATATTATATATATATATATATATATATATATATATATAAGAAGTATAATCTGAGTTTTTTTGTGTGTTTTTGGAAAATTGATGGCGCTTTAATTCCGGTGGGCATGACGAGTCGTGTGCCTCCATGTTGGAGAACATAATGTTCGCAATAAACACACTGCTCTCTGTCTGTTCACAGAGTGAGACAGACAGAGAGCAGGATAAAGACAGGAATAGAGATGAAAGGGAGGCAATCTCAAACCATCTCCTATCATCATATTTGCAGGTGTATATATATATATATATATATATATATATATATATATATATATATATAGCCGACCTGGTGGATTCAGTAAGCCTTTCAAATCATGCTTTTATTTTCAAAAAGCTGTCTGAATTCATCAAAGATAGTGGCATTGTTGCTTGTATTGATGAATATAGTAATTTTAGATGGAAACCAGGAGCGTGCAATATGTTCTCCACAGTCTGGGATAATAGCACATCATCTTGTTAAGGCGGCTCTCCGAGTCGAGCGCTACAATTTCATATGCCACAAAAAAAAAAAAAATTAAACCCACAAAAAACACTGAGCTCCACGGATGACGGCTGCAGCGGTGGATGGATGTCTGCCTTCAATAAGTCCCGTTGGAGTGTCCTCCTAATTCGGCTTTTTGACGGATGGTGTGACGAATGCAGATAAATCTGTGCAGACCTAATTGAAGCCTTTGTGTTTTGAGACAAAACGGCACAATGAATGTTCATAATTTAGGCCATTTCGTGCCGAAGCCTGGTGCGCTGCCGCGAGTTACGGCTTGGCCCCAGAGGTCCGTCGCTTTGAGCCCTAATGAAGAGCAATATGTCACCGTCCATATGGCGGGAGTCATGGTGTTAGGACAGCCACCCAGTGCCAGCTGAGACATGTCTAGGTGGCCTGTGTGTGCGTGTGTGTGTGTGTGTTTTGTTGGTTGTGTTTGTTGGACATGCAGATGTCAAATGGCCCCAGCGGCATCTGCCCCCAAAGACTCCAGTGTTGGTTGGGCGTCAGTATTTCCCAGCATGCACCGAGGAGTGCGCTGAAGTGCCTGCCGTGTGCTGCGACGTTTGCGTTTCAAGTGTGCTCCCGAGTGTGTATTTGTGTGTGGCAGGAGATTGCGACCATGTTACGACGCGCCTGGCTCGACGAAGCCGACAGACGGACATTTTTTTTTTTTTCTTCTTATCAGTGCAGGTCAGGGGCTGAGAGTCGGGCCCGAGAGGACCTGCTGGGTGGGCAGACAGATGGGACCGTCCGTGTCCCGGGGGCCGTCCAACAAAGTCAGGGGTCATTAGCAGCCCACAGAGGCCCTGTGACAACAGGCAGAGGTTGTGTCAGGATAGGTTTGCATTCCTTTATGTGGCTAGTAATCATTTTAGACAATATTCTTCTCTAATCAGTTGGTGTTTAAATGTTCAGGAAAAAAAGCATAGAATAATGTTATTTGATCATTTTATAATTCAAAAATCAGACCATTTCATCCCAATATCTGGCTCGGTGTAATCCCGGCGGTCCGTTTATTTGTGCGTAGAATCCACACCTACCCAGAAACTGTGTTGAGGTCTTTCTTTTTTCCTTTTTGGCAGATTAGCCGATCTGATCTGATAGCCGTGAATTCAGAACTTCGAAAAACATCTGATATAATGTACTTTAGCAGCTGTTTGCTACGAGCCACACGGACCCTGCTGTGTTCGGACAGTGCCGGGGCGCATGAAGGACATAACAAATAGACTGTAATGCCCTGAAAGTCAGTAATGACCTTATTCATTTAACACCATTAAAATGAGCCAGGCCAGAGGCTCAGCTTCTCATCTCTGTCTTTTCCCTGCCTCTCCATCTCTCCCCTTCACACCCTGTCTCTCTCTCTCTCTCTCTCTCTCTCTCTCCTGTGCTGGGACTCGGCTCGGTTTGATTCGCAGTGGCGTGTCCTGCACACATCGTGTCGGATGGATGTGTCTTCATCGCCAAATTCAAACGCACACCAATGGACAACAATAGTGCAGGCTCGATTTTTCTTGGAGCACCCACTTTGGGTGGGGGGTGGGGGGGTTGGAAGATGGCCTCCAACGTGCTGCAGTACATTAGTCGAAAACTAGGTATGGACTAATTAGCCACCGGTTCGCTGTACGGGTGAGAGGAGCTGGGTTTAACCGGAGATCTATGCGCAGGGTGCTCTGCAGTGGTGACCCCCCCCCCCACCACTGAGAGAAATGATTGCAGTAAACAAAAGCTGGCGTCTCATAGGTGCATCTGCATTCTTTTGACTCGTCTGAGGGGGGGGGCTCACAGGAAGCGGGTTGAGAAGGCTCAAGAGAATGAGCGTGGAATGGAGAGATGTGAGACGGGTGGGTTGGTCATCAGCATCTCAATGATCTCCGCGTCCGAAAGGCACTAACAACATATATGTGGAGACCCCGTGGGGAACTAATGACCCCGACGCTGATGCCGGGCTTGTCGTGCTAATGATCTTTCCTCTGAGAATACGACTCCTGCGATATTCACACTGCTCTTCTCTTGGATCGAATAGCTAACCATATGCTTTGGTCACATTTTTCTTGCTGCCTGTCGAGGGAGCTCTTTTCTTGCGTTTCCTCCTTAATTCGATCCTACACTCAGTGAATGTATCGTATTCATAAAAAAAAAAAAAATTATAATCTACGGCAGATGAGAATTCTTCCTGAGCGTTATCCTACCAGTGACCTTGTCCGTCATATTGATATAGTAAAATAAATCACTACAGAATGCACTGTATGTTTTAAACACTGGACACATGTTATCCAGCACCGTACCCCAAAGTAAATGAGTGATGAATAAAGAAATAGAAGCATCAACAGTAGCTGTTTCAAAACAGTTGGAGCTTTATATACTCCCAATCTATATTTTGATAACAATGCTGCAAAAAAAAAAAGGATGTTTTCACAATTTACAGTTGTTGGAATTGTATTGGCTTTTTCCACGCACCACTCATCATCCGCAGTGTTTGCTCGGACTTCACACAAAACTAGGCCAGGCCCTTCCTTTCAATCTGGCCTCCCACTGCTTATTGTGATCTGCCGACAGGACGGGACACGTTTTCCTGGCGAAACTTCCAAAAGAAACATTTTGAACTACTGCATACAGCGTAATACATTTTCAGCAAGATTGTTCTCGGAATTGACATGAGTCATCCCTCCTCGTCTGACCATAGGCACAAGGAGGAAAAAAAGGACTTTTCAAGTGTCTTTCGCCGATCTACCAACAGACACCAAAATTAGAAATGTGAATTCACCCCGAACAACTGACCATCACTCATGAGGCATAACAATCAAAGTGAATCATGAATCCAAACAATTCCTTAACTACAACAGAAACCTTAAGATAAGCATCTAATTTAATTAACTTTAGCGCAATCGATGCCTTCAATTCTAAGCCCCACCAGCTCCTCCTGTCTATTACCTTTTTTTTTTTTTAAATCGACCGTAAATGGTTTGCAGGAGGCGTATTGTGGCCTTAACCGGTCCAAACGCATAATTTTTAATCAGATGATTATGTTCATTCTCCCCGGAGATTATTTGCGGATATGCATCAAAAGTAAATCCAGGATGCTTAAATTAAATATAAGAAGATAATTGTCTCTACGCAGACAATACCCACTTCTCTCTATCTCTAACGTTGTTTCGCAGATTAAACACCAGAAGAGAAAACCATAACGTTGGTCTCTAATTGAAAAAGTGAACACTGAAATGGGGATGTGGAGAAAGACTCAAAGCTGTCTATTGTTATTCTGCGCTTTGGTGGTGATGTATACATATATTGTCGGGCATGAGCCTTTATTATGCAAGATTATCTTAAAGGTGGCTGCCGAGCTTGTTCAGGTGCGGGCGCCGCACAGGCGGTGTGTCCAAGGGGAAGTGACGGTGCCGAATGTCTTGCGGTGCGTTATTTTGCGTGATACAAAATTCATTTGAAAGATGAAGATGACCTGACAGCGTAGCCTGAATCAAAAACAGTCTGCTGGCAGTCTCGAGACGCGACCGCCGACACATATGTGCGTTTGATTCTGGGTTTCCTCGTGTAGGCGATTACGGTCGCATTGGCGCAGATGGCCGCGCGCATATTTATCCGTCTGTGCAGGTGGGGGGACGTGTCGGCGTGAGATTAATCTGATGGTGGGGGATTCAATCTGAGCCCGCTGCGGAGTCCACCCTGCGCAGATCCGTCAGCAGAGCGGGGGACATTTACACAGCAGCAATGAGACAGAAGAGGAGGACGAGGAGGAGGAGGAGGACACATTTCTGAGGCCTCCCTTTGTGCAGGCGTGGCGCTGTGAGCGGGGAAATGACAAAGTTGAGGGAAACAGTGAAAGTCAAAGCACATCCATGTGTAATAATGCACGTCATTTATTCATAGTCTTCCCCGTGCTTTGGTCTGGGGCAAAAATAAAAAATGGCCTCCCTGGTGCCGTTTTTCCTCCTTTGTTGTCTTTGGCTTCACCCAGCTGTCTGAGAGCATGGCATGGCGCGGTGGAGAAAGAGAGGAAGGAAAAAGGGTTAAAAAAGAAAAAAGGCCAAATGAGCTGTATATGTGAGGAGTTTGACGACCTTATTTTGTGGCTGGGGGTATTATTGAATAAACCTTCATATTCTCTCCAGTGCTTGGGCGCTATCAGTAAAGTTTGCTCGGCGTAATGGAACTCACTCGACCCACAGAGCCATCTCCGGGCCTGATATCCCATCCCTGCGCTCGCAGCCTTTTCATTATTTACCAAAGGAAAAAAAATGATAAGTTAGTGGAGCATTGTTTCATTTTGCTCACACAGTTTAGAAATTCGCCTATTTTCAGCGAGCGCTAGACACAGGGCTATATATTTGAATTCCAAAAGGAATCTCTTCTTTACCCAAGATCACCAGTGTTATTTACTTTGGCACCAGAACTAAATACCAGTCATGATCTTTATTGTTCATCCCTGCTTCCCCAATTTTTTTTTTTCTTTGCTTTTCAAGAATAGCGACTAAGACCCTCTCGATATTTTTTTTTCTGCATGAGACATCTGGGTGATCTTTGGGCAAATCTCAGCCCCCGTTAATTAGTCTGCATGTCCCGTGGACGCAGAATTAGACGAACAAGCATTTTCTCTCCAAAAAACAGGGGACGGGAGGGTCGCCATGGATACGTGGAACACCTCAGCCAATCCCGTTGGCCCGGGCCTCACCGCTGAGAGATGGCCCACCTGGAATACAAGAGCCACGATTAAATCCCTGTGTCACTGGCATTAATGATGCTAATCTATTCCTCTATCTGCAGATCTTCCGGCCTTGTATCTCATGGTCACGGCTTTGATCAGGCTGAGAAACTGAGGCTTCTGGACAAAGGTCCACAGCCTTTTACAAAAGGATTCTCAGTCACACTATATCATTCATATCCAGGCAGTAATAAAAAATTCAAAGTCAACCTTTTCGTCAAAACAAACCACAGACATTTTGAAATGCCCATTCGACACAGTCCTAGATAAAGATAACAAAATACAACAAATTAAATGAAATAAACATATTTGGTATGGATTTCTTTTTTTGCTAAATATTCACACACTTTTTTGAAACGTAGGCAAAGAACAACTTGCAGTCGTGGCATTGATTCCCCTTTAATGGAATCCAGCTTGTGGTTATGCAAAGATAATTCTATCCACCCTACAATAAGATTATTCAAATGAGGTGGTTAAAGACCGTTCGGCTGAGCCGCCGTACAATACCCGGAGTAAATATAATAGAATTAAAAGTGAGGGGGAATCATTAAGCTAGTCAGGTGTCAGGATTAAGTCTATCAGGTGCCGTTGTACAATTTGAGCACGTAGTAAGCGTAATGGAAGTGAGCTGACAGGTGGGAAGAAGAGAAACGAAAGTATGAAATGATGATAAGCACCTTTCCTCCTCGCGTTTGCTTTTTTTCTTTTTCAGTTTTTTTCTTTCTAATGCCGGTTAACTCCAGGGGGATGAAAAGGCTGAGAAAGGCAGAGAGGGAGGATGAGGAGGATGAGGATGATGATGTGGAGTGGGAGGCACTCGTCTCCCAGGTGAGGCGCGGAGCCTTGAGTAACAGTCAGACGCTGATTAAAGAACCTGTTTGATCAAGGATCTCCAAAATAAAGAAGGAGAAGAGAGGCATTGTGTGGTAGCCGTCAGGGAGAAAAGAAGAAGAAAAAGCCGCAGGCTGAAATAAAGTCGAAAAATGACGCACAGTAAACCAGCGGGGCAGATCTGGTGTCAGAGACACATTATAAATATGCAAGCAGTCCCAGGTTTGGCGTTTTCCGACGATTTACTCTGCGCATCAATTCTTCCGGCCGCACTGGGGAGACGTTGTGGCGTGAAATACGTGCCGTTTCCAGTTTCTTTGAGGAGGCAACAGACGGCGATGAGTCACTTTTACAGTCCTTGGATCAGCTGGCGTCGGTGCCTCTGAGTATCCGTCAACTCCTGACGTTTAATATTAAAACGCCTTTTGGAACGTCCACATTTTTTATTATTTTTTTTACCTGTTGGGAGAGCGATGTGCAACTTAAGCGGCATCTGCTCGCATTCAAATCATAATGACGTGTGTTTGGGCGACACTTTATGTCATTTCATAATCCTTCATTGTCCTGAAGTATTTATCGATACTTTTCGACAGTAAAAGTACCCCCCCCCCACCCCCACAGTCACTTTCTCCATCCGTCCATGCTTTATAGGCGTGTGCTGCGCTGGGCCTGAAATAGAAATGGTTTTCTCCCCCTTCGGTGACAAGGTCAAAGCGTTGTTTCCTTCCTCCGTCCGCCGAGTATAAAGCTGCGTGTTCAGTGCCGAACCGTGGGGCCACTGTGAAAGTCGGCATTACCTGTGCGCGCGCGTGTGTGTGTTTCAGTTTTGTATGCATGCCAAGGTCGCAGTGTCTCCCTCGTGTGCAGGGGTCAGCGAAGGGTTGAGGTTTCACGCTCAGCTCACGTGGTCCAGAGTTCAGGATTGTCCGCGTTGTGGCTAAATGCTCTGCAGGTGTTTTTTGTTTTTTTTCCCCCACCTCGCGTATTTTTATCATGTCCCTTCCCATTAACGCCGGTGCCTGTGATACTTGCGAGCGAAGATTTTTATTTTTTTTTTTTTTGGTGTAGCTCTCAATTGCGGAGACAGATTGTGATTACTCCATCTTCCGTGTAACCTTTATCACATTATATAAACTGGAGGTGGATTCAATCCAAATGGGTTATAAAGAACATCTGCATTTGGATCATTAATGCATAAAAAAAAACCTCCGGAACTCCTTTTATAAAAGAAAAAAAAATACCCCCTGTCTCCAAAGTGACACCAATGCTAAATGAAATTCAAATGACTTCACATATCCTACTGAAGGTCTTTTATTTTTTGACGGACAACTTTTCAGTTAAAAGATAAATATATATTTATTTTTTATATGTGTACACGCACATTCAGCATTTAATTTTCTTCAAGCTTGAAGGGACGAGGTTCACGGGAGAACCCGTGAACTTCTCTATTTCCCCTTGGTGGAATTGCCGAGTTTGAGAACCACTAACCTATAGGGCTGTGGCACTCGTGGTTCAGTGGTGCTGCTGCTCGTATCTGTGTTTCTTGACTTTTGCGGGATAAAAGTATCTGCAGTGAACGAACGAATGAATGAAAGCACAGCAATGGAGAAAGTGCGGAGTGATGTGAAAGGTCGCAGTGTCTCCCTCGTGTGCAGGGGTCAGCGAAGGGTTGAGGTTTCACGCTCAGCTCACGTGGTCCAGAGTTCAGGATTGTCCGCGTTGTAGCTAAATGCTCTGCAGGTGTTTTTTTTTTTTTTTTCCCCACCTCGCGTATTTTTATCATGTCCCTTCCAATTAACGCCGGTGCCTGTGATACTTGCGAGCGAAGATTTTTTTTTTTTTTTTTTGGTGTAGCTCTCAATTGCGGAGACAGATTGTGATTACTCCATCTTCCGTGAAACCTTTATCACATTATATAAACTGGAGGTGGATTCAATCCAAATGGGTTATAAAGAACATCTGCATTTGGATCATTAATGCATAAAAAAAAACCTCCGGAACTCCTTTTATAAAAGAAAAAAAAATACCCCGTCTCCAAAGTGACACCAATGTTAAATGAAATTCAAATGACTTCACATATCCTACTGAAGGTCTTTTATTTTTTGACGGACAACTTTTCAGTTAAAAGATAAATATATATTTATTTTTTATATGTGTACACGCACATTCAGCATTTAATTTTCTTCAAGCTTGAAGGGACGAGGTTCACGGGAGAACCCGTGAACTTCTCTATTTCCCCTTGGTGGAATTGCCGAGTTTGAGAACCACTAACCTATAGGGCTGTGGCACTCGTGGTTCAGTGGTGCTGCTGCTCGTATCTGTGTTTCTTGACTTTTGCGGGATAAAAGTATCTGCAGTGAACGAACGAATGAATGAAAGCACAGCAATGGAGAAAGTGCGGAGTGATGTGACAGCTAAAGCCAGAGTTGCCGGAGAGTTCCAATGAGTCCAAATCTGCCTGTTTTACCATTTCTGAATAGATAATGGTGCACAATTATGATACGTTTGAATCTTTCTCGGACTTGGTGTTACCGGGCTGAATTATTCTCCTTTGCAGCCAGCTGTGTCCCAACAGGATTGCCGGATTATTCTTTTTTTATGTCACGGCCTGGCAGTCAGCCAAACGGGAAGGGGTCTGTTCCTTTATTTCCCTTGTTCCTCCGCTCGTTCGCGCCCCCCTCCCCCCACCCCCCTCTCTGTTCTCGACTAATCTGGCCTGACAGAGTGGGTGTTACATTACATAAACCCTGGAGCCATGCTGCCGCTCGCTAATTAACTCTGCTCATCAGCCATGTCTGTTTCGAAGAGCTGCATATATGAAATGCCGTACGGCAAATCTGGCGCGAGGGCCCTTGCACGGATGAATTGGAATTGTCAAAACCCTAACACAAGTTGTCTTTGTTTACCTGTGTGCCCTTTATATTTATGATTACTTAGGACATTGAGAAGGCAGAGTAAATGCAGCTTTTTGAATGTCAATTTTTGTATTCCAAGAGGCTCATCTCGGGGCCGCGGTGTCTCTCTTTGGCTGTCAGGCTTCAGACAGCTGTGTTTCCTCGGCACAGAGCCCTTCCGCTGGGGTTTCAGTCGGTGGATTATGAGAGCGAGAAAACAAACTTCAAAAACAGCACTCCCTGTCGCACCGCAGACTCACCCCCACCCCCCGCGCGCTCGCGCACGCTCTACCTCCCGCGGTTTTAGAAAATCCATATACAGCTCAAAAAAAAAAAAACTCACACTCAAGCCTGCGGCACCGCAGCCAGGAGCTGGTTAAGTAGCCGATGAACAATGCCCGTCCACCGACGTCTTCATTAGAGGGAACAATTGCACTGGTACGAGTATATGGATAACCCGGTGCGGCGTCTCAGAAGCCTGGATAATTGTGACGAGGATTGTGGGAGGCCTGCGGTTGCTGTGATTTCTTTTTCAAAGGTGTGTTTGGTTATTATAGGTCATTGCCATCTATTGTATTTGGTAGTTTTGAAAGTGTGAGCTCGACAAAAGACGCGGTAGTGTAGTTATAGTCCTGAAATTGACCATCAAGAAGATATTTTTTACGCAGTGGTTCATCATAACTGGCGGCCGTGAACAAACGTTTCCAGCATGCCACTTCTTGACCTTCCTCGCACATAAAAATACCAAAAATACATCTAATTGGATTGCTTCTCTTGGCCATTTTGTGTTTTTTAATCTCAATTCAGCGACAGCTATTCCACTGAGGGCTTTAACCAACAGTTGGCATTTGACACATTCGTCTGTTTGTGTGCAGCGTTTGCCCTTTATGCCCAGAACGCTTGCTGTGCGTGACGAGCATATTCCCACCCACTGCATCATTAAGCAACACGCTGCAGACCGCCCCGGTAGCGCAGCCACAGCAGCATCGGGACCGACAGCGGCCGACATGTGCCGCTCGCACACTCGGAGCTGAGTCAGCGCTGTCACTGCGCTGGCTGCCGTCCTGCCCCGTCGTCAGCTCCTGGGCTGCCATGCCTGCATCATCTCCATTTCTGGGTACACTCAGGGGACACTGTGACCCAAACTGCCCCTCCCCCCAAAAAAAAACTGCACCCACCATCTGTGCTACACACAAAAAAAAAAAAAGTTTTCATGTCCTGGTTTCATAAAGACATTCTTTTTTTTCCCTCCAGCAAAGTTCCATGATCTTGAGCAACATCGAGTAGGAAATATAAGAGCAGTAGAAATGCTAAAAATAATCCATAACCATAATATGGGTTTTTTTGCATTATAGGTGTTGAGTCCATTTTCAGCCCAAGTGCTGAGGATTGCATCCATTAAAATGGTGAGGAGGTGCTGATCATGGAGGTTGGTTCATAGAGGAGAAGTGTTATTCTGTTTTAAAAAAAACTAAAAAAACAAACAAATACTGGGTATTTGACAGATAATGATGTTGCAGACAGTTGCGTGGACTGGTTGGAGAAATTTCCCATGAATCACAGTGTTTTATGTCACAGTGCTGAACAAATAGCCGTAGACTGAGGGAGTGTTTCACATAGTGAAGTGCTGTGATTTGTCTGGAACATGGACGGGGCCTTCTGGAAATCAGAGGTTTCTAGTTTGACGCGGGCCATATTAAACGTCATTGGCGTCTCAATCAGCCGGCACACAGCAGCGCGGTTACTGAAGGCAGCGCCGAGATCTGGGCGGGGGTAAAAAAAAAAACGTTGCATCTCATTTGTGCGTCTGGGTTCGTTTGGTTCGATACAGTTTGTTTTTTTTCCTCTCCTGCCTGGACCCATCGGGGCGGAGCGGATTATTGAGTTAAAGTGATTCAGGAATTGTAAATGGGAGGTTAAATGTTTTCAATGTGTTTCCCATGCATCTCTCTAAATGGTATTTTGGACAATATTGTTTCGCTTAAATGTTGATATATTGCCGAGTTCCCGGGTCCTGGCAGCTGCAATAATACAGCTTGTAACTTTAAGTTATTGCCCTTTAAAAGGTGTGTTTGACCGCTGTGCTCTAACTGCCTTTTGTCATTTGGTTGAAAAGGTTAAATGCGTACTTTTTTTTTTTTTTTTTGGTGTTTCCATCCAGTCAACCAAAGACCACTTAACCTACCCTTTTTTTTTTGGTTTATTTATCTTGTAATGCCTTCTTCAGATGCGTTTCCCCCGTGTTATACTTTGGAATTTGCATCGTACGCCACGGAAACAATGTGTTTCATTTATCTTGGTGTTTGGTCAAGACACATTTATATTTGATTAAACGTTTTGTGTTTAAAGTTTGACTTCGTTGTAAGCTATTCCGCTGGTTTTCATCCAAGCACAATGATAAAAATGAAAGAATATTTTTCACTCCGATTAGCCACACATGCCAAAACTATCACAAATGCGGAAGGACTGAGAAGGATGGCAATAACCTCCAGTGTGCCTCAAGATAACCAAAAAAAGTGGAAAAAAAAGATGCTGTTTCATTCTTAGGCACGGGAGTTTATTTCCTAGCCTTTCTCACTTGAATCGCCAATAGGCACAATCAAATAACGTAACCTGGAACTCATCTCCCACAGGACGCCGTCAGTCAGATCCTTCCTCCAGCTCCCTCCGCACTCCTGGATCATTGAACAGATCACCCCAGTACATCATTGCCAAGTTCATGCACTCGAATACAAGGCAGCGCCTCAAAATAGGGTGGAAGAATGAATTCTTTATTATGCTTTGTAAAATTGAAAAAAAAGAGCACACAAAAATATTGGAAAATGGCCGAGGACACGCATTCATAGATTGATTTAGCGTCTTCAACTGCTCATTCGAATCTTTTCATCCTCAAGTCTACAAAACAAAACACGCACATTGCTTGAATGGAGGGATGAATCTGGAAAATTGAGTGCAAATTGCTTTCTCCAAAAAAACCTTCCATCCTTTTGTTTTATGACCTCCACAAAAGATGACCTTCCACTCATCGGGAGACACGGTTAAAAAGACACGGATCTGGATGGGGATGATATAACGACGTTTCATGTTTACCGGAAGACTTTTTTTTATCGCAACCGACTCGCAGAGAGAGCCATCAGGATTTCTCAGTGCGATGAGAATGAAAAAGTAGGAGCGTCCACTTGACATATGATTATGTCTGGCTGAGTGTTATTTGTTGTTGTGGCGGTGATCCTCCTTCAAGTCCTTCTTTTTTTTTTCCTTCTGAAATAAAAAATGAAATATGTGCACACACCCAACACACACACACACACGCACACCCACAGACGTTTAGAAACCTCCCCGCCTTCACCCTCCGTCATAGCGCTCGCTGTTTTGACTTGTTTGTCTGTTTTGGTTTCCGCCCCAAACAAGACAAGCACCCAATTACTGAGAGAGGTTGTGATGGAAGAGATATGTAATAATGCGTTAATGATATGCTATAAATATAATGTGCCATCACAATATCATGGAGAGACAGTGTGAGGCTGATATTTACCTCCTTGTCCTATTCATTGACGCCAGGCTGTAGTTTAGGGGGGCCAGGTGTGTGTTGTGTCTCTCAGTCAGGACCAACATACACAGCATACACTCATTTTAAAGGACAGAGGCCCCCCTGCATCCATTTATTTAATGAAAAACAAAAAAATAGCTGTGTTGCAACCTCCCCTCAAGGGCTTCACGCGTCTTACTGTCTAAAATGTATTCAGGTGTCAGGAAATGGCATGCTGGGAGGTGTACATACATACATTTGTCTATATTTGTACATGTTTTTGTTTGATCTCCACTTGCGTCATCTTTTGCTGCTGGTTTTGTTCCTTTTTTTGCCTTGCAGAATTTCAGTGGCTGGATACTACATTTAAAGGGTATCTTATGGATAATTAGATAAGGCAGATTAGGGGGAACAAAAAAACAGATGGAATCTCAATTCCATTATTTCCCATTGTCCTTTCAGGTGGTGGCTTATGACCTCCAGGACATTTCAAATGGATTGCCTTTTGTAGTTGTGTTAATAACAGGTCAACTTCCAACTTCCTGTTTGAACCGCTGAATACCTGTTTGTTCTACGTCTTTGTTCTAGAATATTCTGTTGTTTTGGTTCCGAGTTCCCCTTGTGGTAGCCTGGCATATAAAAACAGTCCTGCAAGGCTCTTCTGGCTGCCAGTGGTGTGAAGTAATGCTCGGGGGCACTGTGATTAGATTTGCCTCTTGAATGTCTTCATTTTTTTTTCCTGCCTGAATTCCCTGAAGAGGGCAAACCTGCAGAGTGCATGAATCACCCTTAAAAATACCCACTATAAAATAATTACACCACTAAACTATAGCTCTGTATTGGCTGGAAAACATTTGCGAAAACTCTGTTCACACATTTCTAATCGTCTGCCGTATAAATGACCTCCTCAAAGAAACTATCGGATTATTTCTGACTTACAACAAAGCCCAACAATTTTCTTTCTTTTTTTTTTCTGTGCTACTGTACTCAGCCCGTATGTGGCTCAGGAGTTAGATCAGGCCATCTATTAAACAGGAGCTGTGTGGTGTAGGCCCTGGCTCCTCCAGCCTGGATGTCGAGGTGCCCTTTGGCAACACACTGAACCTCAAACTGCCTCCAGCAATGTAACAGGAGAGAGTGTGTGTGTGTGTGTGTGTGTGTGTGTGTGTGATAATCCCTATGTTTAAAGCAAATGATGAATTTCTGCGAATGGTAAAACGTGACCCGTATCGTTAAAAAGCACTTTTGTCGTTAAGAACACAGATGCATTATATCAATTCATTCCATTTACCATCACGAGGTATTCATGCCTTGACATTGTGTGCTGATGATCCCGTAAATATTCAGATGGTCCCAATGTAGAGGTTTGCATTTCCTTTCTTTTCACCATTACTCATCTTAATGTGTGTCGTATATGTATGCGCTGCCACTGTGCATAGTGTCGCGGGGTCTTTCAGCAAAATGCATCACACACTCACCGTTTCTTTCCAGTTGTGAACCGTACTGTCAAGAATAACCAGAGCTGCGCCAGCGGCCCATATTATGCATCTACAGACACACCCTGGCTTTAGTCATCTTTTCCAATCCTCCCCTGCTTCTACTCCTCTGACTCATCTTGTCTGTGATAGGTTTTCAGAGGTCTCGTCACCATGACGGAAAGATTGTTCCTATCACTACAGTAAAATGTCAAAACATTCTATGATATGCTTTACATTTTACATTTATTTCACTCTGTATGAGCTTTTTACTCTCATCTTTACATTTTTTATTTTTTTAAAGCAAAGTTTTGACGTTGCAGATGGTGAGGAACCACAAACTAAAATGCTGACAGGCTCCAAACACAAACAGCTGCGTGCACACGCTTAAAATCACTCACAAACACAGATGCTCACATGTTATTCGCACATAATTGCGCTCTAATTGTGATTAATCCCGTCGGAGTTTAGAAGTGCACGCACGTACCTGCGTGTGTGGGTGTGCGTGTGTAGGTGTGCGGGTGTGTGTGTGTGTCTGTGTGTTGGTTTGTTTGCTCAGGTTAGACAGCCCACAGGGAAAGTCACCGTCAAGGTGATCCGACGGCCCTTAAGACCAGATTTAAAGGGCCGGATCAGGGGCCCCGCGGGTCCGCGCTGAACGCCGCGTTGGAGGAGAGAGTGGAGCGAGGAGCATTTACTCTCAGGCCACCCCATTTTGAAAAGCAGCACGATCACACTCGGCGATAAGAGCCACAGAATAGCCGGGTATAAATAGGCCAAGCGTCTTATCACCCCTCAGTGGGACGGAGGAAGAAAGGGGAAGATTTTTATTTTGAATATCCACAGAGGGTAAATGAAGATTTTCCCGCAGTGCCAACAATAATAAAAGCCCCAAAATATGCGTTGAATGAACTTGGTTATTCACTTATCAACACATTAGCAAGCAAGGGTCTGCGAGGAAAAGAAAAAAAAAAAAGCCTGCGACATTTCCGCTCATAGTGAAAGAGCCGCGGCTGCTTTTGATTCTCCAGCGGAGAATTATTTCTATGTGGAAGGTTTGTTTTTTTTTTTCCCCGCTCGTCTTATTTTTCTGTTCTTTAAATCTCTCGGCTGCTTTCGGGCGCCTTAAAACATAAGAGAGCGGAAAAAAAATAAAACGAAGGCTATAAGCTCAATGCTACATTTCAAACTTAAACGGGGGGGGATTGTGGAATAAAATATAACAGCGGTTAAGGGATCAGACTTTTCTCGAGCTCCATTTTCCCACGATGCCTCGGGTAACCTGCGTTTTCAGACCAGAGACTCTGTTATTTTTGGGATCTTTGTGCAGGTGCGCTGTTTTTGGGGATACAAGATTTCACACGGAGACACAGTCCCTCCTTTCATACGCCGATGAAAGACGGCGCCAAAAACAGGACAATGTCTCCTCATGCATAAAATGAAGCATATTATTTGCACTTTGACGGAGAGGCGCACCTGGTTGTGTTGGGATATCTCGATTTAAGCAGCCAATAGGGTCAAAGCATCCGAGGCTGCCAGATTCACTGCATGTATTCTGCGCCCCCGGGCCACGGGCCTTCCTGTCATTTACGAAACAGGTGCAGTGGAACGGAAACGCCATACCTGCCATCTTTAGAAAAATTGCAGATAATCAGTGAAGGCTCGAGTTCACGATTATGCAAATTTCGTGGGAGGGATCATTATGGAGAAAGGATGTGACATTAATATACACGCTGCTTTGTACGCGGCCACATGTGGGTAACTCTGGCAATCAAAAAAACACTGCCCGGAGTAAATCAATGCAAAGAATTATTTTTGTAAAACCGTGCATTATTGTTGAGAGCAACTCAAACCTTTGATTTACATGAACATACACTTAATCTCCATGTGTTTAATTAGTTGTGTAATAGCCCCAGGTTCTAAGGGGGGTTCCGGTTCAGATAATAGCTTTTTAAACTCGTCCTCAAATCACCAGAGTCTTTAGTGTTTCTGGCGTAATGGCGTCGATAAGTAGTCCAGTGTCATATTATGATCACAAAAGAACAAAAAGGGCCCGCGATTTACTTTAAAATGGTTCCGACCAAATGTCTTCGTGTAACACGAGTGTGTCTTTTACCTTTTGAGGTAGGTGGGTGGTGCAAATGGATAAAAAGAGCAATTGGAAAATGAAAAGATTTGTATTTGGACTATGGGTGTTATTTGGTGATTATAATTCCTTTTTTTGTGGTTGGGCGTATATACCAGCAAATGGTTTGACGCACATATAGACGTGAAGAAACTGTATGAAGGTGGGCAGGAGACAGACTGTGATTGGCCCCTTTCCCTCCCAAGGCTTCTCAGTTCCCATCTGAAAGAAGCTCTGCCGCTCTGAGTAAAATCCATTAAACAAGCGCTGGTAGATCTTATGACTTATCAATCTGTGGAGTTAATTTCTTCTGAGACAATAAGCCCCGGGCATTTCAGCTCACTTTGGTTCCACAACCCGATGTCTGCCCCGGTAAAAATGTATGCTGAGTTAGTGGTTGTTACATCACGGGCAGACAATAATACGGTAATATATATATAGATATATCTATATATATATAGATATATATAGACATTATATATGTTGGATATGTCCATCTAGTTGATAGGATAAGTGAGGCTTTCCACAACACTTCTGGCAGTTTTAGAGTCTGGATTCTGGATTTATTTTTTAAATTCTTTTTACCAAGTCCAACTAGGTGTCCACGACAATTAGAATCAGCCCAGGGTTACTATGTGCCATTTATGACCCGACATCAATCCAGGCTCTGTGATTAATGACTGTTCAAATATGCGGGACGTGGGAGCGTTGACATTGATAGATGTCACTTTGCCAATGTCGCTTTTTTAATTCACTCACTAAATGGATTTGGTAGTGTGCTTCGCTAACTGTGTCTTTGTTTTTCTCTCTTTGTTTTCTCTTCCACTCATGCCTCCAATTTGATGCTGCCATTCCTCCGCATCAGGTAAGAAGTTTTTTTTTTTTTTTATATATATGTAACAACTCACAAACTCACTCAGTCGTTGACTGAAAAGGGATCAGATTGCCAGTAGCTCTGCAGCAGGTGACATCATACTTACTTTTGGATCTTTACTTCCTGTTTGCCCTGGAAAAACAAAAATTCTCACACTCATCACATCAGCGCTGAGCTAATATGACTTTGAATGCAACACAAGAATACAGTCACGTGGGCCCACTTTGTCATAATCTCAGACTAAGCCACAACACCGGGGGGCCTCCGAGCTCGGCCCATATGTGAACATAATTACATTTTGTGAATGCCCTAAAAAAGCAGCGTTGGTTGTTTCTCCGTCTATAATAAGATGCTCAGCCTTGGGTGGAGAAGGGGATTGGGGAAAACAGATGTCTCTGTACCTTTTATAGAGGTCTTGAACACGCCAGTGTGAGCCAATGTTGGCTGGCGGCTTTTCGCTTTACGCTCGGTGGCGAGGCAGGCGGCTGCCTGTCTGTTTTTGGTATTTTGGATGAAAATCTCCTGTGGTTTGGCGGGAGTCACATGATTTCAGGAAAAAAAAAATGTCGACATGATCAAAGTGGCTTAGACCCATAATTACGTGGAAAAAAATAAATCACTTGATCACACAGCAGCCGGGCGCTGGAGTGGAGACACATTTGAACCCTAATTTAAAGCGGGGAAAAGTGTTCATGTGACTCCTCAATGTAGATTTAGGTTCTCAATGAATGAGCCGTGGACTGCTAATGGAATTGGCAAAGCTGGAGGGACTTCCCGAGTCTTGTTTGAGCTGACAAGCATTTAGAGATGGCGGGTGAGAAGGAAACGAGGGGAGTGATGGAGCCGTTCAACGGGGCTGGCGAACTGAGCGATCGCCTGGGGTCCCGAGCTAGAAAGGGGGCCCCCTAAAGACGGCTGTTAGCATTGGTCCACAGCAACGACAACCGGAAATCCCCTTCAATGTCTCGCCATGTAGAAGACAATGTAATGACACGTCAGGAAACCCCTTATAGGGAGCCCCATGCTACTTGTGTGCTGTCAAAAGATTTTTTTTTTTTAAACATCCCTGGACGGAGGGGAGGGGGCAGGGGGTGAGACGTAAAAAATGCGTTAGGCAGAAAAAAAATGGCGCAGGGATGAGATAGAGTGGTATTTACTGGGAAAATATTGACGGAAGAAAGGGAAAATATGGATTGTGGGAGCTACTCGTTGGGAATGTGCATGAATCCAAAATGGGAAAAGCCTGAAATAGAGAGTGAACAATCAGGGGGTGTGAGAGCGAGTGGAGGGTGTGAGTGTGTGCATGTGTGTGTGTGTGGAGGGGGGGGGGGGACGGGGCGGGCGAACTGAGCGATTGCCTAGGGTCCCGAGCTAGAAAGGGGGCCCCCTTTTTTTTTTTTTTTGAAACATCCCTGGACGGAGGGGGGGGGGCAGGGGGTGAGACGTAAAAATGCGTCAGGCAGAAAAAAATCGGCGCAGGGATGAGATAGAGTGGTATTTACTGGGAAAATATTGACGGAAGAAAGGGAAAATATGGATTGTGGGAGCTACTCGTTGGGAATGTGCATGAATCCAAAATGGGAAAAGCCTGAAATAGAGAGTGAACAATCAGGGGGTGTGAGAGTGAGTGGAGGGTGTGAGTGTGTGCATGTGTGTGTGTGTGTGTGTGGAGGGGGGGGGGCAGATAGGAGCTAGTGGAGTGTGAAGACTGTGGATTTCTCTATCACTATTCCATCTCTGAGACGGAGCTCCAGGGGCCTCAAGCAGCCATGTTCTATGTTCTGCTCCATCTCTCTTATACATACATGCATGCAAACGCACGCACACGCACACGCACACGCGAGTGGATTCATACACACCTGGCTATACGCATGCCGGCACAAACTGAACACTCACTGGGTCCCTCTTCGCTTTTACTCAGACTTCCAACGCGTCCACAGCAAAATATATATATATCTTTTTGTTTCTGTTCTCGCTGTATATAAACCCCTAACACACTGAGTTGAAATGTTTGTGGATTATGCCGAAGTCAGGCAGCTATCTGAGATCAGGCGTAGGACTGGCTGCCTGGGCCTCTCGGATTCTGATAGCATTTGGAATATTCTGCGGAAATACCTCCATCTGGCATTTTTATGATTTATACTTATGGTTTTTCGGCATTTTCGGACTGCCCTTTACCTTTTTGTCTCGGAGGGGAAAAGTTTCTGTTTCAAATGGCATTTAAAAAATATCACTTCACACTGCGGCTGCGGACCTGTAGGTGCTTGTCTGATACAACATGAAGGATAACATTTCTGACCTATGGGATGTAAACTTTTATTCTCATCCCCCGGCTCGCCTTTTTATTCTGGCCCTGAGAGCTGGGCCACGGAGAAACTCACTTCATCAATTGTAGACATACTGTTAATCGACAAAATAATCTTGTCATATCCATATGGTGCAGAGGCCAAGCTGAAAATGGAAAAAGAGGGGTAAATAACTCTGCCGCAGGTTGTTGGCTTCTAAGCCCAGAAGTTTGTTTGGTCTTAGATGATGATGATGATGATGAGGAGGAGGCGGGGGCTCAAGGCGGTGACCTGGCTTCGGCTGAACGGAGCTGGGAATGATGTGGCTGCAGGGGAACGAGGAGAGCAAAAACACAACGGAGGGAACCGTCGTTCCTGGGCCTCACACATCTCAGCGCGTTGTGTTCAAAGACTCCGGGACAACAGACGTGCGACCTTTCCTTAGAAATCAGATCCGTGTTGTCCTTGGAGGCGTTGCGTCATTTCTTCCTCTTTTTCAGCCACTCCACTTGATAAACGTTATTTAAAGTAACCGAATATAGAGATGAGCTTTTTATTATTTTATCTGAGGAAAGTGAGAAATTCATTCGGTATTCCACAAATGAGCTGAAGACCTCCCGCAGGACATCCTATTGACGCATCTCGTCCCCTCTGTCTAACTTGAACCACGAGCTAGCCGAAGGAGAAAACTCACCCAATGGTTGCTCTGATTTGGCGTTTATGGAACCAGGCCATGTTGGTCAGTGACGCTCTCTATCTAAGACGGATCAGAAGAAAAATCATTTTGCGTTTCTAATTCTGCGTGCCGTCTATGTTATCGACCTCCTCCTCCTCCTCCTCCTCCTCCTCCTCCGTTTCTGACATCGACCCTGGCTCTTTCCCCTCATTATTACTTTCTTTTTCCTCGGTGTTATATTTAATTGAAGCGCCTGATTCCACTTGAGTACTTTTTAAATCCTTTCGCACGTTCATTGAAGTTTTCCAATGTTTAAATAAAGAACTTGTGGGCGGTGATTCCAAATTGAGTTGAAGGACGTCTCAAAATGTTGATTTTATTTGACACGGCTCGACTTATCTTTTAAATAGAATTCGTATCACACACCTTGGATCTTGCATAGATTCGATTCCATAATTTGCCCTCTTTTTGTGGTATTTTCATTTTTTTTCCTTTGGCCACGTTGCTTGGGAGAGCCAGCAGTAGATTTGCCAGGCAGCTTTGTTGCGTCTGGCTCTGTGTGCGACAGTGTATGATTGCCGAGCCGGCGGCCCCCGGTGACCTGATTGTGTTGCTCCGGTCACAGGAGTCACAGGTCGGTCCCAGTTATTCGTCTCCGACTCTGGGCTTTGGCCAAGTCTCACGGCGTTTCCTGGCTGTGACGGGCCAACCGCGGCCGAGGTTGTCACATACTTTAATGATTAATTTTCCACTCACAGCCCTCCTCCTCCTCCTCCTCCTCCTCGTCCTCCTCCTCCTCCACTCCCTGAAATGCAACCAAAGTGTTTTCACAGGTCACAGGAGATCGTGAAAGCACGTAATGGATTCCTGCTCTATCTCCAAATGGCCTCTCGCTATTATGAGCAAAACAAATTGTGAGGCAAAAAAAAAACTGTCTCCGGCGCTGTAGATGTGGATCATCTGGTCGGGTGTAACTTCTTGATAGTTGGAGAAATTGTGTTTTTTTTCTGAAACACACATTTGCCTCCATACTTCTCTCTTTTCATTTGAATAGAGATCATTCTACGCCTATCTTAACACGCTTCCTGTTGGGTTTTTTTTTTTTAAACGAATACCTAATCAGTACTCTGCCTAATCCCTGTTTAATCAACAATAATGAAGATCCTTTGTAGACACAGACACATGAATAAATGGGTTGTATTGTATCTAAACAACTGAACCTGCAGACTGCAGCCTGAGCTCCTATGTAAATATCCACAGTTGTTATTGTGCTGGTGTTACCTGTTGTGTTGGGCTAAATGAGCCATGGGAGAAAAAAAAAGGGGCGGTTTTGTTGTTTTTTGCCACCTGCCGTCTGTACCCACCAGGGGAGTCGTCTTCGGTGGGTGGTGATGGTTTAATGATCGTCTGGCTTGAGTGAGTTTGCGTAGGTGTGTGTGTGTGTGTTTGTGTGTGTGTGTGTGTGCGTGCGTTTTGTGTATCCAGGCCGTTGTGTTGTTCAAGGGTTTTTTAGACCACAGCCAATCACCGCTGCCCTTCATTTGCTGGGAGCCGTGAACTCATTTAAACCCAATGGGCTCCATTAGCGCGCCATTAGCTGGACGTGCCGATGTTTGGTGTGTGTGTGTGTGTGTGTGGAAACTTGAGGGCCATCTTTCACTTTTTCAGACGGTCCTCATTATGATGGTGGTGTTTACAAAAAATGTATGGACTTGTGTCAGAACTCTCCTCCCCCTGGGACAGAGTGCGGGATGCAGAGTTGGCCGTTGACCTTGGAGAGTCCGGAACTTTTTCACTCTGCTCCACATCACATGCATTTGGTGACCAATCTTCAGCCATGCGGCTAGTTATCCTTTCTGCTCGGCTGGACATGTTGTTAATGGGGGATATACGGTGTGCTTATAAAGAGCTGGTGTGTGTTAGTTACCTCAGTATGTGTGGACTTTGAATAAAACAGAATTTAAACTGGTGTTGGAGGACGAGGTTTATTTGTGCGTTTTGTTTATTGATAGGTCATGTCTAGCTTTATCTTCTGTCGTCACTTTGTCAGGGTTGACCCACTGTGGTCAGCCATTTGTCAGAGCGATGCCACAAACTTCTTTCCGAGGTCACTCAAATAAAATGATGGTTCTGTTTACACTCGATAAAATCAGGACCAGATCAGACCAGAAGGTATATCTGGACAATGGCACTGTCAATTTGTGAAATTGAGGACATGGCGAGAAACTGTTGTGACCCAGCAGGACTCTGGGGAGCATACTGATGATGACATTCTGCCTCGTGTGAGTCGGTTCCAGCCCTCTGTCTGTTTTAGTCTCATCACCACAGTCTGTACCAACATAAATTCAATATCCAACTTCAGTATTTTCAAATCATTTCCACACATGTGGAATTATGGGTTAGGGCTTTGGTTAAGGGGAACTGCTAGAGAGATGGGTGTTGGTTCGAACAATAAGCCGACAGCTCCGAAAAGTGAGAACTTTCACATCTTCTTTCTCAAAACGGTAATCCATAGATTTCAATTACTGTATATATTACACTGTACATTGCAATATTATATATATATATATAATAATATAAGTCTTTTCTACCAGAGTTTCTGCATTGCTTTACATTCCACTCACTTACTTCTGACATTTTAATCCAAACTCATTTAAATTGGTTAAATTGTGTTTGCTGTGTCTTTTTCTTCTTTTTTGTCTTGGAAAAGCAGAAAACAACTGCTGTATGCAAATACTGGGAAAATGCATAATTTGAAAAACCATTGGTCTGAAACAATCCACTTTCTCTGTTTTTTTTCCTGAGGCAGAAAATGACAGTATTTATCTCTAAATCTACTCATTTTCTTCAGCCAAAGTCTCACCATAACAAACATTTGACTTCAACCAGTTCAGTTCTATCATTTATGGCCCATCCAGCACGGTCAGGGATTTTTTTCTTTTAAATATGCTCAATAATTTCCTTTGGTTTACTCACTTTCACACTTCTTCTGTTCATCTATTTTTCCACGGATGTATGTGTGCTTCAGGCATTTTACTGTTCTTCTGCATGTGGAGATATGTCTATTTAAGCACACAGCTATTGTGTTGTACAGTTTGTGTGCGTCTGTGTGTGTGTTGTTAGTTTAACTGAAACTATGTTTCTCCATCATAAATAGAAGCGACCGCGTATTCATGCCAGAGCCTGGTTTACGGAACTTTTTCCCTTGTGCCCAAATCTGCTCCTCCTCGGCTGTTTGCTGACAGAGCATAGGACCCGATCTCCATTTAACCTTGCCCCCTCCTGGTCTTCAGCCCACAGAAACATTCATTGTTTCACATAATGAGTATATCATTGCAAAAACCCAGAACCAACCCCGAAGCAGACCATTTGATGAGCCCTCGGTCTCCTGATGGCTCTAATTTATTTACCTTTGTGTCATTGGTCTCCTAATGGCCCATTAGATTAGCACAAATATTCTTGATGAACTCCGTTTCTTTTATCAAAAGTTAATTATAACCCAAATGGATTAAAAAAATGCACTTGTGAAGTACACACAACATCATTACAGGGCAGGCTTTGGATTTGAATGAATACACAGTATGTTGTGGCCTTGTCTCTCTTTGGATTGTGTTGTTGCTTCTGCCCTTAACTGGAGTGGACTACTTCACAGAGGGTGCACGAGGTCAGCGTGAAAAGTGATTCCACTCCGCTGCCGCTCTGGTTTGAAAACGCTTGCTATTTCCTGACTGTGGGAGTCAGCAACGCAACCGGGGCCACCGTCTTGAATGATTAAAATGTGGTTTTGGTTTGGGAGTAAAGCCGTGTCTGCATTCTTCAACTTTTGAGCGGATATAAGTTTTAGGGGCAGAATGGAAGTGAGAAACTCCAGCAGCAGGTGGTAGTTTATGGTCCAACTCTCTTTCCGAAGGTGTGGTAGAAGGATATGGGTTGCCCTCAGGGCCAGCTGGCTTTTCTTCTTAAAAGGTTGAGAGGACGAGTGAAATATTTAGGTGACTTTAGTTTTGATCTCAAAAAGTAAGATTAAGAAAACGTCGCCATTGTTTAAAAGCTTAACTTTCCTCGTCTTCTACACTTTGTGGTGAAAACTAACCTTGAGTTGCAAGGTGCTTCGGTTTCACACTTCGTGGCTTCTGGTGGACTGCCCTCCACCACAGAAAGGATTTTTTTTTCTCTCTCTCTCTCTCCCAACAAACAAGAGTGACACGGCCTAAACACGCCGCTGTTCATCTTTGCTAATTAAATCGGACAGCATGTTGGTCACAGTTATGCTGACTATCAATCACACGGGAGAGGCATGGAGCTGCAGGGCGGCTGGAGAGACACATGATAAATGTTCCGTCCTGGCTGTTCGGACCTTTATCTGCCGGCTCTGTTGCTTCCAGTTAAGCCGCTCTGAAACCCGGGGGCAATTGGTTTTCCTTCTCAATCTGAGCCCCTGGATGTATAAAAGCGGTCATTTGGACAGACAGAAATGAGCATTCCATAAATGAAGGTAGGAAGATGCAGACACCATTGTGGTCTTAATTTAGATCGTTCGAAATTACAATGAACTTCATTTTTTTTTGTCCTTTTTCTCTAACAAGAAAGACAATACAATTTAACCCTTGTTTTTATTGTGTTTGGTTCAAATTTGACCGATTTCCTGCTTTGAGATGGATCAGGGCCCCCTTGTTATATATAAAATGGTGTTTTATTTGAAACGGGGCGTAGTGCCATGTTTAAACATAGCTAGCCCTTAGGGGTCACGGACCCCCTGTTGAAGACCTCTGATGTCAACTATTAGCCTGAGACATTGTTTTCAGCTTAAAAGGTGTTCCATTAAATGTGGTGACTGTTCTTTTTGTGAATGTAAGAGTCGTTAAAACTGGGAGAAACTAACACAATATTCTCAAGCATATTACTTGGAATAGCCCTGTCGTGACTTGTTTCACCCAGAATCTTATTTATTTATCAAATATATTCTCCACAGGTTTCACCCACAAGTCGGCATATTTATGATATTACCTCAATTTCACACATTTTCATATCCAAAGTTTACATCATGAGGTTTCTCAACCTAATCTGTTTCATTATCATCAGGGATAAGGAATGCAAAATTAGCTATGGGCTTATTTTTTAAATGGTTTCAATTGCTGGATAAAAATACTGAGCTTTCAGAAAACAAAATTAGGCACTTAAGATCATTTTAATTTACAACAAATTGACTCCATCCAAATTAGGTTGAATAGACCAAATGTGATGCCAATCTTCTAATTAAATCTTAACTTTTAGTTACACCGTATTTATTTCCGGCACCTGACCTGCATTAAAGTGGCGGAGAGATAGTGCTGGGGTTCTGACCGTGACATCTGAAGCCTTCGTTTGTGGAGATATTGCAATAGATTGCATTATTACGTGGGGATTTGTGTTTGTCTTTTCCTTCCACCTCTGAAATGTTTGTATTCAGGATTGAGCTCTCCCATGGCTCAGTGTGTGTGTTTTTTTTTTGTTTGTTTTTTTTTTCTCCTTTTGTCAATACAGATGTTGTGTGTTTGGCAAACACGGCCTCGGAGTGAAGCTCGGCCCTAATGGCTCGGGCGCCGAGGCGCTGGAGTTATGCATTTTGCATCAAACGCTGCAGCCCAGCCTCAGGTGTTTCCACTACTGTACATTTCTCCATTTTTATTTCTTTTTCTCTTTTTAGCAGAGAGAGTGGGTGAGTGGGCGAGCTGCAGAGACAATAACCTGGAACGTTCTGTGCATCTGTTGCAGTATTTGACTGTTGTTTTTGTCTCCGATAGACAGCGTTGAAGTTTCTGCTCCTGGTATGATTAGATTTTTTTTTTGTGTTACCACACTTTTTTTTTTTTTCGGTTTGAATATTTATACTCTACTCTTGACCAACGGCGGTTGTGTGTCGGTGTGCGGCAGTATTTCTGGATTTGCTCCCGTTATTCACACCGCTGCACTTCATCTCAGTGTGGGCAGTACAGGTGGAATTAGCTGGTGAAAATGAAGACGCAAACTTGGGTAACTGCAGCGGATCACATGCTCTGATTCGATCTGTGCTGGCTGCGTGAGAGGACTCGCGGGTACACACACACACACACACACACACGCCCACGACTGCAGCTGGAACTTTGTGGAGTTAGAGATAGTTTTTTTTTTTGGTCTTTTGATTTACTGTCAGAAAAAATGATAAAATGATGATGACAAATGACGGATGGAGAGGCAGGCACCTGCAGGGCAAAAATGTAAAACACATTTACTCAACATCGCCAAACATATGTGTTGAGAAATTGCTCACGAAAAATGTGGTATTAGTGTGAAGTTCAAAAATAGAAAAAGTAGGAATATTTGCTGTATGATTAAAAACTGGTTTCTACAGAGGTGGTGATCCATATAGTGCCAAATCAAAACAGTTTTGACAGGAGAGCATTCCTGAGACTTGTTTTTCTACCCAATCGGAATCCAATAAATGCAGATTTTGATTCCTCAAGATGTGCATGTCCAAATCATTTGAGTGAAAACTGTAATATAATAAGAGCTTTAATAGATGTGTGGCTTATTCCTGAAATAGTAAATGGCAGATTTCCCTTTTAAAACAAATGTACATGTAAATGTAAATATAACAAAATAAAAAGCTAATGTTAATAATATTCAACAAATAAAAAAAGTTGCACCATCTTTTTAAAACCACCAACCTTGACTCATCTGCACGAGACGAGTTCATCTTTGTACACAGACGAGATGTAATCTAACGAGGGACATAATTAGTACATGGCAGGTGGAGGGGCAGGCGGAAATATGAATAAATATAGAGAAAGGCTGAAGCTGGGAGGATAAACGGTGTCAGTTTAAGACTTGAGTGGAAGCTGAGAGAAGGGATAATTACCCACTGTCCCACTGTGTTAAAGCTGGGTCATCGTCGCATCAGAGTCACAGACAGAGGGCACACGGGAAGTTAAGTGTCCTCCTACTTTTCCTTCCTCGGGTCTCTGGGTCCTGCTTTCATTTTTATTTCTATGCCTCTTTCCTTTTTCTCCCTCTCCGTCGGAGCGGCGATCAATCTTTTCCCCTATCGGCTCAAGGTCATCTCTGCGACTCGGTGTGGAGGGAGAGGCGGAGAACAGGGAGAGAAATCGAAAAAGAGGAAAAAAACAAAAGAAAAGTAAAATGGAATGTGTGTAGCGGGGGGGGGGGAACAACGATGTGTATACTGGAGCAGGAGAGCTGATGGGGTCACAACGGAGACACAACGTTAACACAAAGATAAAACTGCACCGGCATGAGCTCAGACTCCCGATGCCACTCCGTTGTCTCTCGTGAATATGGTGTCATCACCTGTGACCCCGAGGCCGCCTCATGCCCCGCCCCCCCTTGCGCCTCTCCCCCCTTGTGACATCACAGTGGGCCAGAGGGAGGGTCCGCGCCATCCATCAAACCTAAAGTGCCGATGAGAGGCTTTTAATATTTTACTAATTAAGATTGCTGAGAGCCCGACCATCGCTCACACCAAAGTGGGCCGGGTTAACCAGCGAGCGTTAAGTGACATTGATTGCTCCACCATAATGGCTTCTGGGAGATTTGCCCTTCGTCTCTCTGGCCCTGCTGGGGTTGACAAGGAGATAAGGCGTCAGGCCGCTGAATATGTCATGGACGTAGTTTGATTCGCTCCTCTTGCCGTGTTGACTCTGACCTTTGACCTCGCCGTGCAGCGCGCACCCATAGCCTTTATTTGTCGGTCACTTTGGAAGCAGATTTTTCAATTTCCATTTCCCATTGTGCGATGGATTTTTGGAAGCGATGAAAACTGGGCCTCCCTTTGGAAAGAGTAGGAATGTGATCACCCAATGAAAGCACTAAGCCAGCTTGGCCGGGGCTAAGCGTGGCACTTTTTCAGAGGCTCTGCAGATCACACACCCTCTGTTTTCTCCACTCAAATCCTCGGCTTAGTCCCCCCCCTTCTCTCTCAGCTTTGACACAAATAATCGGACAAGCCAAGATAATGCAGGGTTTTTGGAGCCAGCGATGGAGTCAGGTGTATAACAAACCCCCCCCGTGGAAAAAAAGAAAGAAAAATCGAAGTCCGGAGCGATCCCCAGATTTGTAGCGCTTCTGACTGAAAGGGAAACAAAGACATTTTAATGTCCGGCCATCTTGGTGAGTGATATCTTCCTGCTCGGGAAATGCTTGAATGTCACTGTCGACATTGTCGATGTCAAAAAGTGCTCGTCAAATCAATGCCGATGACTCATAGCTTTCAACACTGTGGCGAACCATTTGAATTGCAGATGCACGATTCAGCAATGCTGCTGGTGCCCTTGTAGTGTTTGCTGATGTCTTTATCAGATTACATATCAGCTCTCCGACACACACACACACACACACGCACGCACACACACACACACACACACACACACATAGGCCGAGAGATTTTTCTTTCTTATTTAATATACAGACAGGTGACAACGTGATGAAGGCAGATTTGTTGGTAGAGCACATTTTAAGCAAAGCAATTTAAGGAGCTTTATCCTTCAGAGGATGAAAAAAAAAACATGAGACTGATTTAATAAAAAAAAAAAAAAAAAACTCTTCGGCTGTGATTTAAAAATTCCCTTGGAGTTGCAGTAGAGATTTCGTCTCTGGGGACGGAGAGCCGACGCGTCCCAGATGACCCGAGCGGTCTGGATGGTTCATAACGTGGCTGCAGATCTGTAGGATGTATTTTGAGGCCCCTAAACCGTTCAGCGCTTTATAAACCGAGAGCTGTATTTTGAAATCAATTATTTGACAGACAGGCAGCCAGCGCCCAGACCCGCAGTGATAGGATCCACTTTCTCTGTGATATTGATGACTGTGGCAGCAGCTGTCGCATTGATTTTATTTTACAGAGGGCCATTAAACGCACCAATACAGTAGGCAAGGCAAGAAGAAGATAGTCAAGAATGCAGGCCTATGTGTAAACAAAAATATGTCTGAAAGTTTTGTTTGAATAAGACATTTGATTTGAAATTGGCTGTTCAAGCATATGAAAGTGAAGAAAGGTCGACCATCTTTTATATACAGTGAGGAATCCAGTGGAATGATGTGATGCCATTGTGTCACCGAGGAGCAGAAGCAGTTTCCCATAAAGTGCTTCATTGGATGGGAGTGTGTGACAAGCTGTCCAGTGTTTTACATTCCATAACACAGCTCCAAAGGCAATTTTATATTTATATTGTATATCAATGATGGAAAGGCAGGCCTTCCATCGACAGCCAGCCAAAGGATAATACATTTATGCCTCAAGTTTTCCACTTCATATTTCTAATTTGAAAAAAAACAAAAGAGTAGAGGAATAATGATGTTGTCCTGTTCATTGCAGGCACAATAAGAACATTTGAATGATCCATTTAGCCGTGCATTCATTAAGGGATGTATTCCTGGTCACCCCAGCAGCAGAACCCAGGGATGGGCTGTCTGATGAGGATTTGTATCCTCTGTGATGCAATATGTACGTCAGTAAGATTGTGCCAAATGGGCATTTGAAACATATTCGAATTCGAATGAGCTCTTTTTCTAATTATTGAGCCTTTATAATTGGAATCCTTGATAAGCATCCAGCTCTCCTGTTTCCATATTGGCCAGAACGGAAGGCTGAGAGCTAGAAAGAAGAAGAGAGCGCAGAAAGAGAGCGAGAGCAGATGGAAATTCCCTCGTCACACATTTCGGAACTAAGGTGGAGATGAAAGAGGAGCGCTGGTTCCCCACCTTCCTGCGGGGAGGAGATCGGGGCCCGAAGGGAGAGCCGGGTAGGCCTTCAGTCAGAGTGGGATATTACTGAGGCTCACGCTGGAGTAGGATCTGACACAGCCAGTGGCGGAAATGAAAAGGATTAGAAAAGGGGACAAGATAATAAAAAAAAAAACACAAAAAAAAAAACCGAGAGGTTTTATTAACCACACACAGTCCCCACTTGACCTGTTCAGTGAACACAAAAAAAAAAGAAGGATAATCATACTATTAGTTCTTGGAATATAAGTTGTAAACCCCTCACACTAATCCTTAAGGTTTATACACACTTTTTTCAATTACTGTAATCCTGCTGCTGAAGGGCTATCTGGCTAAAGTACACAAAGTACAGTGTCTGATATGTGTTGGTCTTATAGCAGGTTCTTACATTGTGTAATGTCTAAGTGATTATTGAAGTGAGAAAATGAACCAATCGGCACGTCCGGTTTGTCCTGAAACATTTCCCGGACAGCATTTATTGGACCACCCGTGGGAAAATCGCTCTCCGCTTTTTATAACGCTTATTTTGATTAAATTTGTTTCCTTCTTTCCTGAACTTGTCGCTTAAAACCAGATTACTTTGTTTATGGGGTGAAGAGAGAGAGAGAGAGAGAGAGAGACTCACCATTCACAATTGCTCCGATTGTGACGCACGTTAATGAAATGGGCATTCCTTAATTTTCCCTCCACTCTCTCTCCCTGAGGGGAAATTAATTCATCAAGCGCAGAGACGAGAGGGGGCGGCGGCCAAAATCATTTGCCCTCTCTCGATTAAATGCAGTGTGATTCAGCACCTGTGCTTTGGTGTGTCGATTGTGTGTGTGTGTGGGTGGGCGATCTTAAAGGAACCTCGCCCAGGATTCCGTTGTCATTCAAACTTTGACTGACAGCGACACGTGAGGACCTCGTGGCGAATAATGGAAAATATGAGGAATTCAATTATGGCGGTGCACGCATGCGTGAAGGGATTTGGAGGCGGGTTATTTTGTGTGAGTGTTTGGATATTGACTGTAGGCCAGAGGATCCGGGGCTAAGTTAGCCCGAAGCATTAAATGATAAGAGCATTTAAAAAAAAAAAAAAAAGTATTTTCTCTCACACACACGCACTTGTCACTCACGTCTGGTTTCAAATGTCACCCGTCGAGCTCCTCTGATTTCCATCACTGAATACAACTCAACCTTCAGACATAATTATTATTCGTCTTTCTACATCTGCTTAATTTTTCCAGTCTTGTGATTTCCTTTTTTTGACTTGGGGAAGTTCAGGCTGGTTCGGGGACGTTGTGATGGAAGTGGCGGCCGGCCTCTGACGTGGCCTCCTGCTCACTGATTGGACAGAGGCGGCGCTACTTCCCTTGTTGCTAATGGCCTGCTGATGTGTGTAATCTAGGACTAGGTGACCTTTCCAGGAGACGCCCTGCCTCCTTCCCCCCTACACACACACACACACACACACACAGATGTCAAGGTCTATTAATCTAATGGGTTAGCATGCAATCAGCGTACCATATGCCATTTTACTTGTCATCCCCAGGAGAAATTGACAGGTAACAAGGCAGATAATATCCCTCAAAGGTTTTTGTCTATTTTCAGTGAAAAAAAAAAAAAAGAAATATGGATGCATCAGGCGTGTGTGTGACCACACCCTGTAATCTTTCGTTTTCATCTTTCATCCCTCTACCTAAGTACGCCAAATAGAAAGTGAGATGTGCCGGATTTTCAGGGAATCGCAAACTGTGTGCAAATAAAAATGTTAAAAAAGTAAAAAAAATCCATCTGAATGTTTCACTTAGTCAGCATCACGTGGTGAATCCTGGTTCCTGCCCACAGGTCATGTCCTTCCGCGTGCATGAGACTGCGGTCGGGTCGAAATTAGATCATTCTTCTCGGCTGGCCCTTTTTCACAGCCGAGAAAATATTCTCAAAAACCTGCACCCAGAGTACAAGTGTTTAATGGAAAGTGTGAAAGGCTTTGCTCTCTGCAGCTGTAATGTGTCTAAACCTACTTAAAAAAAAGGGAGGGGGGGGGGAAATGTCCAATCCACTTCACCAAATGGTGGACATTCTCATTTCAGCCTCTATAACATTCTCCCTGATGGTTTAATTAACTCCACTGTGGTCCCGCTACCATTACCATTATGCAGGAATGCCGTACTTCAATGGGAGAAGTTTCTCCACTTTTAAAGATCCAGAAAAAAAGGCTGAACAAAATCACAGTGGTGTACTTTTTACCAAAGCTTCACTGATACCTGTGGTTCTAAAGTGGTGTGAGCAGGCACTTGTGGGCTTCTGCGCTTCTTCCAAAGATCAAGCTGCAGTTTTAAAGTTGAAGGGAGACCGGGCCATTTTTTTTTTTTTTTTTTTTTTTACTTTTCTTACTTTTGTCCTCTGTTTATTTGACCTGTAGATCTCACTCGAGGCTCAGGTGACCTCACGCCTCAGCTTGTTTTCCCCTGGTTGTCTCAAACAGCCTCCGCCCCGCAGCTGCGGAGACTCTTCATGTGTGAGCCTGAGAGAGCAAGCCTGACTTTGAATTAATCCCCACTCTGTGTCTTCCTCGTCTGGAGTCTGAGCCTCTTGTGCACCCACACAATCCCTTTGCTTCTCTCCTCTGTGTCCATTGTTGTATGTTTATAGTCGTAACGTGGAACTCGCAGACACACGCGCGCGCGCACACACCGATTTACATAAACACACATTATTGGGTTCTGACTCTGCTTTCTTTGCCTGGTTGGCTGTGTAATTGAGTTTTGGGGATGCAGCCTGGCACTTCCTCCTTGTGTGCAGGCTCTCCTCATTACAGAGGCCTAATTGGGATTAGTGCAGCATTTTGTTTTGGCATTGTTAACGAGGCCTTTGGTCAATGCCAATGTCTGGCTCGGCCCTGTACCCAAGTCCTCTACTAGGAGTGTGTGTGTGTGTGTGTGTGTCTTTGGAGACACATTTAAGGATAAAACCCAGTCAATTGCAGTTGTTTGGACAAAAGGGCTGTGCTCCCAGTTGTGAAAAGATGTTAAAGCCGTGGGTCATTGCAAGAAAAAGGGTTTGAAAAGAAAAGATTTTCACCGGCCAACATCAATATGTCCAATAAAGAGGTAAACAAACACACACACACACACACACAATGCCAGACATTGGACAATTATGTCAGTCAGGGAATCTTGTCTTCCGAGGACTCTTTGGCAGTACAGATAAAAAAAACAAATAAAATACCAACCCCATCATTGTGTCTTTTTAAAATGTCTAATTTGAGCAGTATAATATATAATCACTGGTGGGCGCATTATGCATAATGTGTATCATAGCCAAGATGAAAGCGAGCAGTCTATGCCTTCATAAGCATCGCAGAGTGATGGATAACAATTAAAGTGAGGGGGACGTCTAAAGCGGAGAAATCTGCCTGGAAAAACGCTTTGGCTGTGCGACACAGGAGAAGTGACTCGTGCGAGCCAGTTACGACACCAATCGTTTGCAGAAATAGAAAGATCAAATCAGCATGTGACGGAGGTGTGTTGCGCCCCATCACATTTACGCTCAGGGTGCGTTAAAAAAAAAACCTGCAATTGGAATGTTTCAGTTGTCCTCTCATAAAACGCCTGTCATCCGTTAGAATTAGAATTAGAAATGCTTTTAATAGTCCCACACAAACATGCACATGCACATGCTCAAACACAACGCGCACGTCGGGGGGAGGCGTCCGCTGAGAGGCGTCCGGGGGGGGGGGCAGATGTTGAGGGGGGATATAAGTTCATTTTATAACGGCATAGCTCCAGCCCCCCCAGCGACCCTGTAACCATCAGCTCAGTGATACATTGGTGTGTGTGTGTGTCTTGTTGCTGCCAATCCATCTGAGGGAAAGTGGACATTATTTATTCCTGCCTGTCCGTCTGCGTGTGGATGGATGCAGCAGGTGGAGTTTGTTGTTTTCTTGTCGCTCAGATCCGTTTTCAATAGAAGGATCGTTGCTTTCCGGCAGCCGATGCAAAAATGACCCCCCTGTCAAAATAAACCCAATCTGTAGCTTTTTCGGCGCTTGTTTAATTGGTTTTACTGCCACAAAAAACAAGTCAACAACAGCCATGCTTAGCTTAGCTCTGATTTTAAATTCACAATTCACACAAAATGGATCAACGCGGCTCACATGTAGAATTTGTGCAAGAGCTGGTGGATTCAAATCCACATATTTACACGCCTGGAGTACAAGCCCAGTCAACATATGTGCGAGCTTACTGTGCATACGGAAATATGCAAACATGTCAAAAAAATGTAAATATGCTCGGCTGGACGTGTGTGCCGCACACACACTCGCGCATACTGCAGCCGCAGCAAAGAAGTAGATTCTATCTCAAGCTTAATCTGTTTATGAAATAAGAGCTTGTCTCACTATATCTCATTATCAATGAAAAACCTTGTGAAATGGATTTGATATTGGTTCTCATTTTTATCCCATAAAGTTAGGTCTGGAGGACACAGATACGCGCAAATGGATTAGACCCTTTTTTTTGTTTTTTGTTTTTTTCCCACATATGACATTTCCAACCGATGACGTCCGTCATCTGTGAGATAAATAGACACTGAGCAGTGTAGGAACGAGGGGAAGCTCATGTAATCAAAGCTTAAAGGAAAGAAACCTCCTCACTACTTTCCAAAATGTGTGACTACACTAATCCTTTCGTAAAGCTTTTATCGTCTATTTTTTTTTGACTGTTTTAATCCTTGGCAAAGAAAGAAGAAAATCCAAAATAAAAGTACCTCTCCTTTTTTATTTCTGAAAATGACAGAGCTTTTACCTTTTTGCTGCAATTTTTTTCTTTCGGCTCACAAAAAAAAAAAAAAATTTGAACCTGCTCATTACTGAAGAGTCTCACCAACCAGGCCCAGGCATCAAAGAATGCTCCAAATTGACTCCTTAACGCCTCTGACTCAACACCGGCACGTCTCGCTGACCTACTTTAAGCCATCCAAATGTTTATCACCTTCAACTAAAGCTGGAATTTCCTGTGTAGATCTGCGGATGTGAAACTTCACTGATATACAGTATATATATATATATGTATATATATTTTAACATTTACTCTTCCGTTTTTTTTTTTATATTAGGTTTAATATTAATATTTCATTTATAAAAAAGACTGTTTCAGGCTGCCGGCTCTGTACAGAGATGAACTTTATTTTGTATTTATTTGCACATGCGTCCACGAGTCAGGTCGGGTGAGTTTTCTTACAACACTCTGTTGAGTCTGTCCAGCTGTTTGCAGTGGTTGTTGCCTCCTTGATAAACGTTGTCGCTTTCATGTCCCCATGAGAAGTTCTCACTGAAAAAATGGAAATAGAACAACATACAGTAATTATGATGATCATGTTATTATTATTATCCATTTCACTCATCCTTTGAGACTCACCAGCCTGTCGCACGCTCATTATCACATTCACACCTATAGACTATTTAGGGTCTCACGTTTCCCCGCATACGTCACTCATTTGGTGCGGTTGAGGAAGCCTGGAAAATGTTTGCTGACACGTGGTGTTGATCTTCATTTAAAATCCACGTCCTCTTCTGGGGATTTTATTTTGATGTCCAAGGCAACAGGTTGTTATAGCGGCACTACAAGAGAACGCAACATATCACACAGCTGTTTTCACGGAAGGAGGAGGGGAATGGATTGGGGGACGTCCGGGCTCATTAGTGAGTGAAGCGTGAATCCAAGGATCCTCACGAGTTGTCAATATAGAGTTATAGCTAATTGTGGCACCGAGGAGTGAAGCTGGAGCGCTTGTTTAGAGTCACTTAAAATGATTGACATGTGTTTTTAATGCCGGCGACAGACCGTGGGGCTTCAGGAATGTGTACGTCTATGCTCGATCATTAAATAATAACATGCGCTTTTTTTTTTGCTTTTTATTCTGAGAGTTCAATGAGAAGCTCAGTACCACTCATGATCTGTCCATGGTTAGTATGAAACCAAACATGCTGTTTTTTGGGGTGGGTGGGTGAAGCTTATTTCTTTTTTAATTTTATTCTGAAAGAATAATTATGTGCTACATTGTGTGGTGTAGACATATCATTTGATTGATTCATTTGAGGTGTAAACCTTGGACAGGAGCCAAACAAGCTCTTTCAGCTTTTATCTCAATCTAATATTCTTCCAGCTTGATATTTTAATACAGATATGAAAGTGATATCAATCTTCTCATCTGCTCTCAGGGGGAAAGAAGATGGGCCCATTTTCCCCAAAATGCCCAAGTCGTGCTTTAATATTTAATCTGCACTGAGTGGAATACGTCAGGCCCCTGTAAACGGTACACAGGCCGCGGCACACACATCCAACCGATACACAAAGTAAATTACACATTCTCTGTTTTAGTTCATTAAAGTTTTTTTTGGCTGATTACCCGGAGGGAAAATGATGACGAGAAGAAAGCCAAGTAGATTGATGGACTATGAACGGGGGGGGCGGGGTGCCGTACTCAAGAGCCCATTAGGCTTCCTCGGACCTGGCAGCGCAGGCCTGATGCATTTGTTTGGACCGAGCAAATTAAAATGTCTTTTCTTATCAAAGGGGGAGGAGGAGGGGGGATGTCACTCAGTAACCGCAAACCTCCGGTCAGACGCAAGGTCACTTCTGCCCTCGGAAGTCTCTCTGTGTTTCGATTATGCACAATGGTTAGCTTCTATATTATTTAGCTTTCTCTGTTACGTGGGCTGGTCACTGAGAAGCCTGCAGGACTTTCCCGTGTTTTTCCAGGCAAGGCTATTTCAAATGATTTGAGGAGGCGTTATTTTCGGGTAAACGCATCCCAGCATTTTCCATTTTTTTTTACGTATTCCATACATTTCTGTGTGGACGGCCTATATATTCATTCTGGCCTCTGTGTGTTTTTGCTCACCGCAAACACCCAGCCAAGTGGCTGCCATTGTGCGCGATTGTGCTGACGTAGTGCGTGTTGTTGGAGGCCAGCAGGGCTCGTAATGAGGATGTATGGCCGTTCGGTCACCCTGCTGCAGAAATGCAAAAAAAATATCTCAGCGCTTCACGCTTTTACATTATGTCCATCAGGCTCCTGTGCAGTCTCCTATTTTCTGGAATTCTTTTCAGTCCATTCCTTCCTCTTCTGTTACACTGACTTAGTTTTACATTTTCCCTCTCCTTTTTACACACACACACACACACACATCCTCCTCCCGTTGTTAGCAGCTGCCTCGGTAGTCTGCACATGAGGGCTGAGGAGGTGTCAAGGGTTGGTCAGAGGTAAATCACACATGCTACATATTTAATGCTCCAGCTGCCGCTGTCTTCACAACCTCTGCTCACGCTGAGAAGAGAAACAATAGCTTCGTCCTCACCATTCCTTTTTCTCCCCCATCCAGCTCATTCCGTATCTCTCTCTCTCTCTCTCTTTTGTCACATCCCTCATATCATATCGTTTCATCTTTTCTTTGCACCTACACTGGCCATCTGGTGTGCAAGGAGCTCTCCCTGCCTAACTCTATTTTTCCTTTCTACTATCTGTCATCTTATCTTTTTTTTTTTTTTTTGAAACCTCTCGGTATTCAGCACCAACCTGTCTGCTGTGTCCTCCCCAGCAATCTTCGGCTAACTAGTTTCCTGGTGTGTTATTATTGCTCTCCCTCACATCCCTCGCTCGCTCCCTCTCGTTCTTCCTTTATGCGTCTCCCAGGATCGATTTAACAAAATGCAGAGCTCTGCTATTACCCTGCGGGGACCGCTATTTGACAGATCCAGTTCCTGGCAGCATGGGCCAGCAAACACAGTGGGGCGGCGATGAAGGTAGATAGTCACTGACAGCTACCAAACAGGCCCGCGGGATTCGACGGTGGAGCATAGCCAAATTTCACACGCATTAAATGCATGATCTCTCCACTGATTGAGAATGAACCCGGAGAGCTGTGTCACAGATAGATGGGAGCCTGTTGACGGAAGGTGACGATACCAGATCTGTGTGGGGAGTATTTCCTGGGAATGTGAAACTGCACCAAAAAAAAAAAGAAATCTGGGTCATCCTAGAGCAATCACAGTATGGAACAGGCAGAATATGAGTTAAGAAGATGTAAAATGAGACTTGAGGCAACAGATGAGAGAGAATTTGAAATAAACGTGAATCACACAAAGCCTCCATGTTGCAACACTTAACAGATGCGGCATGACTGGGATGCTTGAAAAACACCAGCAGAAGAAAACAGGAAGACACAAGCAGATCCGCGCAGTGGAAAAAAAAAGAAAAACTTTAGTCTCCATTTTGAAAAAGTTGGAAGAGTTTTTTGATAATGCTGCAGAGCGCTGCATTGTGCGCACACCGTCATTTCAGAGAGTAGTTTTATTGTGTATTTCTTTTTTACTCTTTTGGAAAGTTTCTCCAAACCCAAGAGAAGGACCTTAAAACCAAACCTTCCTGTTACCTAAGTTGCCATTTTTATTTACAACAGTTATCCATGAAAAGCATATCAATTGTTGCTTGAATTCATTTTCGTCCTGAACAAATACAAGAGATACAGTTTTAATTGAATCATAGTCCCAGGAGGGCAGATTTCGTTTACGGGGTCAATTCTCCATCCATTGATGATGCTGATGGAGTCCCATCTCCCAGTGGGGGAAATGCATTGTGAAATGCATGTTCTCCATCAAAGGGTCCAGTCGATTCCATCTCCACGTTTGCGGGGTAGCTCCACGAGGTTCTCCGCTTGAGCAGTACGGTGGGATTGGCCCCTTTTACAAGACAGGGCCCAGATAAAGACGTTGCTGGAGGCTTACAAATGGAATAAAGTGAAGAGACCAGCAGAAGACGGAATGAGGAGGGCATCTGCTTAGTTTTTTCATTTTTGTGTGTATGTGTGTGGGTATCTTGTTAGCAGCTGAAGTCTGTAGTTGCCAGCTCTTTACCCGGTGACTGGGGGTCTGGGGGTCAAATCTGATTTTCGGTGTCAAACGTTGCATCACGTCACCAACAGGACTCTAGACCTCTGGAAGGGCGAGCGATGCTAAAAATAACAGGCCGGTGGTACGTCGTCTCAGCTGTAATTAATTAACAAGATGGCAGCCTTAAATTAAACCCGGGCTGACTCGCCGAAGACAGTTCGCTTCTTCTGTTAACCCAACAGACGTTCTTCCAAAATAAACGAGAGAGCGAGATTTCCGATTCAGGTCGGACGCGTTTGGCCTTATAAATGTCTAGAGTGACATTCATCGCAATAACGATCAGCAGGTGGGACTCACTCTGCGTAAACACGCGTGAAACGCTGCGGAGTGGAGGTTAATCTGTGGAGCCACGGTGAGCCCGAGAAGTATTTTGGGAGCTTGACCACGTTGTGGGTAATAAACCGAGGTGTCAGCTGTTAGTGCTGCTCGATGCAGGCGGAGTAGGAACCTGAAACTCCCGGGGGAGGAACCACTTTAGCCGGCAGCCATAAAATGTATGATAATGAGATGGGTACGTTAAGTAGCTGCCTCTCCGCTGTTCATCCCATCCAAAATAACGCTCGTACGGGTCCATTCGGTGTCAAAAATTCATATCCAAACAATAAACCAAAATTTAGCCGTGAGCCACTCAGCGTGAACGCAGTCCCAGACATGAATTGATCCAAAAAACGATGGTAAAAAATACATTTGTAATATTTGTTTTATTTTAGAGGATTAGTCACACATGACTGTATATAATAAAATAAGTCCTATATTGCAGCCAATCAGGAAGGCCTGGAGACATGTAGGGAGGAGGAATTATTCAAAGCTAGCACCACCTATGTAGATTTAGAAAGTCTCTGTGGCGCCGTCTGCATACATTTAATTACGTACCAGCGGAGGATCACGAGGCCGACCGGAGACCTCATGATTAATTCTCAGCTAGAACCACGAAGGCCGTAATGATACCTCAGAAAGGTGCTACTATACTTTTATAGCTAATTGGCGATGAATCATCGGCTGCAATGCATTGTAGGTAGAATTTCTGCGAATGGGGGAATAAACGAGGGAGCGGGGAATGGAAAGGTGGGAGCGCCAGACAAAAGCATTCGATTTGAAACATCACACGTAGAAGCTTTTTTTAAGATGTGAGGGACTGAGAGGAGACAGCGGGAGTCTTCAGACAGACGGCAGCTCGGCTCTGCCGGGTCACTCAGTGTGCCGATCACCGGAGCACGCCGCAGAGGAGTGAGTCAGCAGCCGGCGCCACCTGGGTCTCATACCAAATAAAGGACAAAATGGTACAGCACGGGAGCAGCACAAAGACAAGTGCAAACATAACCGGTACCTAAATTATAAATGGAATAAAAGTTTAGCAGCACGACATTGTTTCCTGTTCAAATATGTTCCTGTAACACCCCCCCTTCTGTTATAATGGAAACTGTGCTGAGTTCAGTTTCAGTCCCCAGATTTATTTATTTAGTCAGTGCTTATCTGACTTCATTCGTTCCAGTTCCAATTTTCACCAATATATAGCAGCCATTCAAATTTTTGCCAACTAAATCAATTTGTGGTAATACAACACTTTGAATAAGTCTTGGAATAAAGGCCAAATTAACCGGCATAATTAAAATCCCGGAAATGAACTTTCTTTGTAATAGATTTCACAGGTTCCGTTTAACCACATTTTCAGTGCGCCAAAGTGCTGTGTATCACATTTTCCTCATTGAGGGTTTTGCAAGTCTCTGAGGAACCATTAGTATGTAATTCATGGTTGTTTTCTTTTAAATAAATAATCTTCAAGCTTTTTCAAATTGAATGTTGAGGCTTTTACTGGCAGATTATTGTGAAATGTTCCATCAGACTTCAAATTTGAAAGCATCCATTATAGCTGCGGCCAGACGTGGACCTTAATCCTCCCGTCTGAACCAGGCAAAAAAAACATACACACCACCTGTGACATTTGGGCCCACTGACACCAAAAAGTCTCCTTCAGGTGGCAAAAGCTAGATTTTCAGGGGTGGAATTTAAAATAAATCAAATTTGCCATTGGAGGTAGTGGAATGAAGCCAGTACGAAATAATGACTAGTTTGTAAGATTTTAATCATGGCAGAAACCCTGTGGCGGAGCAGAGCAGCCTGGCGGAGCGGGGTATTAGCTCGACCCATCCTGACGCTTCAAATTGATGTTATCAAGATGGTAATTGAGCTACTTTTTTGCCAGCTCCCTTCTTGCGTTATGGGGGATGACAGCTTACTTAGAGACTACATAAACTAAATCCTATTTCCACTGGATTCTCTGTCTGCTCACATTATACCTCAGTAGGATGCGAGCAGATGGCCCGGGTCCGCGCGTGTCGCACCGCGTGCGGCCCGGTGAATTGGCGCCGCAGAGAAATTTGGGCCAATGTGTCTCCTTATACCTGGAGGTACACGCAGGGGCCTTGAGGTTCGTCTTGGGTTGTTGGCGCCAATGGAGATGGCTGCAGCGACATAAAGGAGAAGTCAAGCCACTAGCGCTCTGATAACAATATAGAAATAAAAATGACCTTTTTTTTTTCTCCTGGGCTCATACTAGCTTACTAGTATAGTCATGGAAAACCCATATGAGCTGAATTTCATTTTTCTCTGTTCAAAGAGACATGATATCAAATAGACTGCGTGTACAATACTGACATATTGAATATCAATTGTTGTCAACGCTGTATTCCATGTTCAGAGGTTGTGGAGAAAAAAAGAATCCGCAGCAGATATCACAGTACATGCCTACAGAGGAATTACCAGATAAAAAAGCTGATTTGCTCATTTATTAAAATGATGGAAATTGCCATAACCTTTGCAATCAACACATCTTAATGCCGTTGACCTATCCCGGTAAACACATGTAGTTAAAGAGTGCGGATATGTTTCATCAGATTATCATATTGTCACAGCTGCTTCAGAAACATCCTCCTGACCAAATCCCCTCTGCGTGCCGGCATGTTTTAATACTTTTGGCGATCGTTGAATATTGATATTGCCATAGTGTACCGCCCATGACATTTAAAAAAACAAAAAGGAGATTTTTTTTTTTTCCTTTTTCGTGAAGGTATTATACTGCCACCACCCCCAGTCGCAGGGTGCACACGCACACGGGCAAACTCGCACAACTTCAAGCATACAAATACGGTTTGCCTGTTGCCTGGGAAACGGTTGTCAAGCGGTTGCCGGGGAGCCACCCACATGGTATCGACTTTGCAGTACACACACCCATGTTGAGTTGAAGAGGACAAAATAAGATCAGATTTTTTTTTCTTATTTTTTTCTCCAGAGTGGTAACATTCTGGTGCTATAAGTGGAGAGTGTGCAGACCTTCACCTGTAGAGGGTCCGTCAGTGTCGGTCTCTGCAGGAGGACGAAGCTTTTCTTTCATTTCACGCATGAGGAACCTCACTTCTGCATCTCCTTGTTTCTCCTCTCACTACTCAGCCCCCCCGGAGAGGAAATTATTCAAAACTACGTCACTGAATACAAAAAAAAAAAAAAAAGAAAACCAAGGGGCCATGAGGGGAATTGGATCATAATCATGAAATTGTTCTTTTTTTTATTTGGGATTTGACATAAAGCGTATGGGGTGATCCGGTTGCATTTGGGCGGGGCTTGACCAGATAAAAACGAGCAAACGCACCCAGGATGCAATGAGGATGCACTGTGGCTAAATCACCTCTGGAGTGGAAAGAAGGAAATTGGGTTTTTCGGCCTGCGTAGGTGGAAGTGGACAAAAAGTGTGTAATCGCTGTTCCATTGAGGGAGCAGCCATTAGGCAGCAGAGCTTATACTCTCCTCAATCCTAAATGTTGGGCGCATTATTTAAAAGTATACATGTCACCGGCTTCCATCTTTATTTCTTCGCGCAAGCCAACATAATTATGGACTTTCACACGTCTCCTGTATCTCCGATTTATGGCCACCCTCGTAATCAGTGAAATAAAGACAAGAATGTCAATTGTTTGACACCTAATGTGACGTTTTGGCAAATACACAAGGTGGTAGATGAATCTGCTGGTCTTCGGTCTACTTTTATTCATTTTAATTTATTCCCAGGTTAGGTCAATACATTGATTGTTTGTTTTGAGGGGTTAAGGGAAGTGGAAAGCGTGTCCACGGATGAACGTGTGTCTCCCCCCCACCACCGCCAGCATAAAAATATATATTTTTTTTTTATTAAATCTGTGAATTGACGGACAAAATGTTTCCGTAGAGCTGAGTGGATTTATCGCGCTGCTGCCGGCGTGATGTCCGTCATCAATAAAGATTAGTGAGCCTGTTCCACGTGCAGCCATGCGGGGCCCCCGAGCCGTGACACCACCTTCACCGCGCTTCACGCCACTCCAGGCTTCTGTGTTTTGGGGACTTTTTGGAGCAGATCCTTCATCTCTTCGCACTTTTGTCCATTCCATCATTTTGGCAGAGGTTAATGATGGCTGTGAATCCTCGGTGCTGAGCAGTGGTTTGCATGTTGTGCCCTCTGTGGTTGAGCTTTCTTTTTTCTTGACACGGCGTAGAGTGAAACTTATAGTTATTCTTCACAACTTTTGCAATGTTTCTGTCCCCGGCTTCTTGTCCTCGTCGACCTGCTTATCCTCTGCTGATGCCAATGTATTTTTCTTTTTATTTTATTTTTTTCCAGAACCTTCCAATCTGGTATGTTGCCTTTGCCCGGCGTTGGTGGATTGGTTCAATTATCCTTATTTTCTGTCCTTCAAAGTCACTTGTTTATTTATTTATTTTTCTCCCCCATAAGCAAACCTGTTTTATTGACTTTAAAAATACATGGTTTCAAAGTCGAGGCGTTATGTCTTCTAATTGTCGACTGAAAACAGGTGTCACGACACAAGTGCACTCTAATTGTCATGCATATAACAAAAATGACACACCAGGCGAGGGGCCTCGCACACCTTACACACACAGAGACCGCTTTAGTAAATATCTTTTGGCACGTCTTCATCCGGGAGACATTTTGTTGACCTCAGGTATGTATGTTGTTGGCCAAACAATTCACAGAATATATACCACCTTGGCATTTGTCTACAGATGCTGGTTCCGTATTTTGAAATCCTGGCTGCTCGTCTTTTGATGATTGGGAAGGTGGTGTGGTACCTTAATGGACTTGATAATGGGGTACCTCTCTCGTGACAGCCATTACCGCCCGAGTTTAATGTGCGCTCTCGAGGTAGTATGTTGACATTTCCAGCTTGGCACATCCAAAGGCCTGGCTCGTCACGCGTGTGCGCCAGCCTTCCAGGGATAATGAGCTCATTTGTTTTTTTCAACGGGACACTGCTAATGTTAAGAAGCTGGGGGGGGGGGGGTTCTTCTTCTTCTTTTTTCAAAATGAAAACTATCACCTTGATGCCACTAAATGTTCAGAATGATATTCTATCAATCTGAAAACTGATTTATGCTCAGTTGTTATGGCTATAACTCCTAATGTTGGTCCTGATGGCGCAGGCTGCAGATGTGCAAGATGACTTTGAATGTGCAGCAGCTTTTTAGCACCTTGGGAATAATACGTGTCGTACAACAAGCAGCAAAACAAGCATACGTCAAATACTGGAGATTTATTACACCGAAACCAATTTGTTTTCATAATGTCTCCATTTTGAAAATGAATTCCAGTTATGACAGCTTAAAGACAGGCCTTCCTGATAATGGCGGCTCCACTGGGAACAGCAAACGGATGATGGATAAGCTGCTGGCTGCTGATTGTTATCATACAGGCAGTGCATGTCGATTTAAGATAATGAAAGCGAGGGAACATAGATTTTTTTTTTCAAGTTTGCATCATTTGCATTAACAAACTGGCCAAGGCACAATTGACTTCAATCTCTCTGACTTGTATCCGCTGACCCCCTGAGGGAGAAGCATTACCCGGAGTGGGGCAGCAGGTTAAATAATTAGTCTTCCTTCCACCTCACTGCTGTTTGTCTACTTTTGCCCGCGCCATCATCTCATGCCAAGTGTAGTGTAGCCTCCTATAAAAGCCTCCTACATTTTCAAATCCGATGGCTGACAGAATCTGACATATTTGCATATATGTATCTCTACCAGAGGACACTGACAATTTCACAGGGCACAGGACTGGTATATTAACGTCAATGCTCCACCGACACATCCCACCATCTTGAGTTTACTGCCAACCGTCTGCAGTGTTTTCTACTTGTTGGCTCTGTGGCAAACGAAATAAGAGTGGAGAGAGGCACGGCGGCAGGGGACTGAAAGTCTGGCTGAAACAATTACTTTAAGAACACAGGAAAATTTGAAATGCGGAAAAGTCCGTGATTGATACCTCCCGTTTCCAGCATTCACCGGTGCGGCTGGGCCGCGGCTGACAAGGACGTTGCCAGAAGCTGCATTACAAAAGTCCAGTGTCCCGACACTGCATTGATGTATTGCTCAATGCAGCGGAGTGAATCAACAATATAATAAGCTTAACGCATTAAGCCGATTTAACATTTGAGACGAAGGCCGTTCCCTAACAGCCAGTCAGGTCTCGATAGCGCTGGATGTGGGTGCCTGACTGTGCAAAGTCGGAGGGGGGGGGAAATCCCAATCCCAATCTGAAATCGGTGGGAGCAGGTGTTCGGGTGGGCTCGCGTGCCAACACCAGCCTCGCCGGAGCTGGTCGAGGGGTGCGGTATTATGAGCGACACACTTTACGGGCCACAGACGGATTTCCTCTCATGCAACATTTCACCCCTGATAACATCCTGCCAATGTCATCCAAATGCTTCCGCTAGTGCACCGGCCCCTGAGGCATGTTGAGGAGCTGAGATCGTTCCGCCGCAGTGAAGTGGAGTAAATCCTAAATTAAAACTCAACCAGGAAAAGAAATAATAATTCCCGAGTATAGGACAAACAAAAAAAAAAATCAGATTCCGTCTGAGGTTGAAACGGCCTGGGGTGGTGTTGAGGTTTTACCTTGTTGTGTGAAGTTGCAAAGCCCTAGTGGGTCAGTTCAGGTTCTATTTTGGCTCGGGTCCACATTGATTCTTGTGTCTGAGGCTAGATCCAACAACCAGCTGTGGTCTCAGTGTCAGTTGTCGTCTGCTCTCTCCGTGCCTAGACCACACGACATCTTCCAAAAAAGACGAGGAGATTAAAAAGTGTGAACAAGTAATTGTTTCTTATTACCAGTCTGATCAACTTATTTTTGGCACCCATCCAAATCGGAGTCGTTAAAGGTTGGGTATCTGCCGATACGGGGTCTGATCCCGTTCTTAATTTATGCTTTCTAATTAAATTGCCTATATAATGGCCTGACACGCTGAAATAATGCAGATCAACACATCTCGTAGGCCTTATTTCATGAGCTCCCTGGTCCAAACAGTGAAGGCCATGAATGAAAAAAATGTATTTCTCTTTAGCCTTCATTGATTGATGTGATAATGTCTGTCTGACTGCGTGGGATGTGTAAGAAATGCAGAATCACTTTATCTGGGCCTGTCATCAGGTTCAATTATTTACAGCAGATATGAGGATCCACGAGTGGCCTTGTTATTTGAACCAGCGACTGTGACACCCAGCCCCAGATAAAAATGAGAAACTGCAGCTGAATATTTTTCCACACTACATTGCCACTGTCCGCGGCGCTGGTGTTTCACCGTATAAATTACCATATGCCAATTCGGTCGACATCGACCAAACCCCAGGACGGACACATCGAGCCGAAACCGGAAACCAGCTCACCGCGGGCTGAAGAACCTCAAACTTTTATCCGTGAGATGTCAGGGGAAAAACTGTGTGTCAGTCAGACACTTTAGGAGGTTATACTCCTGAGCCCTGAACTACCTCTTTACTCTGTTATCACATAAACCACATGTCAGCGCTGTCAGCGAGGAGGAGGAGGAGGAGGAGGAGGAATAAGATATTGGGCAGGACTCGGGCTCCAATTTTCACAGAAGAGGCACGAGCTGGTCCTTAGATAACTTTTTATGGCCCTGTTTTTTTTTTTTTCTTTGGTTTCTTTTATTTTTGTCTAGTTTTTTTATTAAAACATTGCGTGAAAGGAGAGAACCCGAGTAAAAATAAATAAATAATAATAATGATATTTTTATTATTATTATTATTATTATTACCATTTATTTGAATCCTCCGACATTTTATTCGCTGATTTTACAATCTGCAGTATGGCAAGGTCCCTGACTGAATTCCCGATAAATCATGATTTTTCTGGCATAGCCGAGGTGTTTGCTCGAGATACAGATGGGCCACGGAGAGACGAGGACAGCTCGTGATAAGGAACATGAAAGGTGAGATGAAGTCGATGAGTTAGAGGCAAACAAGCAGCGGCATCAGCATGAAAAAAGAAAAAAAAAAAGGCACGAGGAAGGCAGAAACCAGCAGACAAAAAAATGAGAAGATATCGGAGCAAATGACACATTACCAAGAAGGCGTGAGATGTTTCCTGATTCCAGCTGAGGAGCAAACACACCTGGGCCGCCCCCCCGTCCCCCCCGTCCCAGTGGGGGATGACTCACATTTTATCCTGACTGCACAATCTTTCTCAATGGATCCAGCTCAAGCCACAAAAAAACCCAACAACATATGTTTGACATTTGCGAGCCGGGCTCCTCGCTCACCTGTGCACGCCAGCGGAGGATCTGGTGTGTGTGTGTGTGTTGTTTGAGGTCTAAGAGAAAACACATAAACGCACACGGTTGTCGAGGCAAAGAAGCACGTTGTGCACATTAGGCCGGCCGCGCTAGCCCGGAAAGTGGAAATGGTGGGGCCGCGCTGAGGAGAGAAGAAGCGACAGAGAGTCCGACTCACTCTGGGAACTGGAAGAAGGAGAGAGGAGCCATAACGAAGGGAAACACAGATTCATTTAAAAACACAATTTTAAATGCGGAAGTGGAATTCCAAAACAACATTCGTCCTTTCCCGCTCAAACGGAGAGACACCACCAGGACGTTCTAGGACGTCATTACATTTGATTTTCATGCCGAGAGGCCGACTCTGAGGCCCCGCCCACGTCTGCCCGCTCAAGCAAACCCACAGCTCAGCGCTCCGGGGGGGGGGGGGGCTACGGATTGTCCAACCGCCGAACGCGGCAGCGAGTTTCATCCCATGTTGTTGTCGGTGTCACTGTCTGGTGGCATCAGCGTCAGTGTCACGGCAGCAGCAGCCAGTGAATCAGCACTTTCTGAGAGCCAAGCGCTGGTGCTTGCGTCTCCATAACCTTTCTCCTCACTAGGCGGTCGCGCCCCCCAGGATCCCAGAAGCGGGGAAAATATCCCGCGGCGTAAAAAATCTCAGCTATCTTGTCTCGTCCGCTCCGGTGTCACAAATAATCGGAAACCAGCTCTCAGACGTATATTTAACACAGGGACCCGGGCGAAGGAGCCATGAAAGCACAACAGAACAAAACCCACGTCTTATTGTCAATGTACAAACCATTTTGATGTTCACAATGTATGTTTTCGGATTGATTTTAGCCTCTGCTGCATAGAGCACGCCTTCACAAGCTACAAAGCTTTTACTGTACACGACGGTTGTATACAATGGCTCCTTCGATTTCACATAGAGCAGAGCGGCAGTTTCGTACAAGAGAGCTGCTGCCGGCCACTTTTTCATGGTGTGGGTCAGATAACATTATAAAATGTCAGTAATGGGTTCTTTTATGCACACGCAGTGCGAGTGTGTGCTATTCCTGTGCAGTGTGTGAGGAAAGTGGTAAAAAAAAGGCCCCGTGCCTTGTTCAATGCGCCAATTGTGTTTTTTTTTTTTTTCCATGCCTGATGTGGAGGACCGAGTGGGAGTGACACTGTTTTTCCTTGCACTTACTGTATATTCTATTATTGCTATTTTATACTCTATTTTGTTTCTGACTTGCTCTTTCCTAGTTAAGTACATTGTAAAGAAAAAAAAAAAAAAAAAAGATTTAAAATCTCCCTGCAGGGATCATTAAGTTTTTTTTTCTTCTGATTATAATTTAGATTCTGAAAAAAAATAAAATAAATGTTAATACTACCGTCAATCTCCCTGCAGGGATCATTAAGTTTTTTTTTCTTCTGATTATAATTTAGATTCTGAAAAAAAATAAAATAAATGTTAATACTACCGTCATACAAGTTACATGAAGGGTAGCACAATGTGTCTGATGAGGAAATACAGTATTCAGCACAGCGTGGTTTAAAACACCTCGAGAGATACAAACCGTGGTGGCATGTGCGTAACACGTCTTTGTGTGCCTAACATTAATTATTCACTTTTTTATCAACTGAGAATAGTTGTTTTTTTCCTTCAACAGTTCATCCGCGAATGGTCACTGGGACCCCCTTCTTTGCACAACGAAAGCAACTCACCAATTTCAAATATGGTAACATCAAATGGCAGCAAATATGAAAAGGTTTCGTCTTGAACGTCCACCAAGTTCCAAACGGAGAAAAAATCCATATTTTCATCTGCTCGGTGAATTCTTCGCGAGGCTAAAATGAACCCTTCTGTCACGTCGTCAAATGTGTTCAATCGAATATTATGGCTACAGGCCGAGGCAGCAGCCAAGCGTTTACACCTTTTGGCAAATCACTGCCTGCATTTGCATAATAGTGTGGGAGGTCATCTGATCCCACCTGTGGCCAAAACACAGCATTCAGTTAATAAAGGGAGGTGCAGTGGCGTGTTGCTGCACTGTGCGCGGACCCCTGTTTTTATCCCCGAATATAAGCGGTAACAACTGTTCTTCGGTGTTTATACCTGCCGGTTTTCTGAAGGGTGTAATTTACAGGCGTAAAAATACTGCATCACAGTTGAGATGACATGGCCAGTCTCGGCATCAATAGTATCGACAGGAACGCGTACCCCTAGCTTCGCCTGACAGCAGGTGTGCAGGCATGGGGGATGTTGAGGCCATGGATGTTTATCTCCCCCCCCCCGAAGATGAGAGCGAGACGGATTGAGAGAGAGAGAGAGTGATGGAGAGGCCTTTCATTTTTACTGGAGGTGCGTTTTTTTTGGCGGTGCACTCAAACGTTGAACTGCTCCTGCGGCCGTATTTATCACTTTATTTTCCTCTCTTCTCTCCCTCCTGTGAGGTGAAGGGCTATCCTGTTAGGAAGGAAGCTGCCAAGAGCGGTGTGGAAGGTCCTGTTGGTAATGAGGAGCTGACTTTACAGCTCAGTGTGATGAGGGTCGTAAAAAAAAAACTCTTTGGAATATTCTATCGACTACAATATACACCGAATAACGATTTTGTCCCTGTTAAATACTTAAATACTTAAAGAAAATCAATGACTAATTTATCTGCTGGCTTTATCCACCCCAGCTCAATAATGTTCTGAAAGAGGAGGACTATGATCCGGCTCTGACAGTACAGGTTTCTGGGCCTCCATTATGAGGTGGTACAAATGAAATGAAAGGGAATTCATTTTAAATGATCTCATAATCGCCTGGGAATAGTTTATTGGCCGGAAAAATTCAAACCTAATGTTGACATGAATCAATAATTGGTTTCCTTTAGACTTTGGTTTGATCATATCGGATTTACATTTTTGAAGTGCTTCGTATCTCATAATGTCATATTTAGTATATCCATTTAAACCTACAGGTACGAATGAGTCAAGAGTGAAAAAAGATGTGTTTTGTCTCCTGTTGAGAACGCAAAGACAGACTTCTCATTCCGAATCACACCGAACAAGCCGTCTACATGAGATCAGAGTTACATCATCGTCAGAGCCATGTCGACAGTGTCCGTCGGGTTCCCAGGATTGTGCTCTGAGTCAGAGCAAACTAAATGGGACCGTTTTATTTAGACTGTGAAATCACCGAGACAGTCCCAATTTATTCAGCGCTCAGTGCAGCAGTGGTGGCTCGTCTCATCCCGTCATATTACATTGGTGAAATGAGGGCAACGCACTGATGACATCCTGTTTTCATGGGGGGGGAGTGATGGAAATAAGTTGGCCTCTGGACGATGATTTTCCCTGCACCACACACACACACATAACAGAACTGGTCTGATGAGGCCAGGGCTGAGAAATATGCTGTGTCCTTTTCCTGTTGATGAGACTTAATCTGCAAGGCCATTTTTTAAATGCAGCGTTGACTATGGATGTTTAAAAAACGCATTCAGCATCAATCCATCCATCAACCGTGGCCTTGCGGAGAAGAAGAAAATGGTTCTTGTTTTGATGTGTTTGAAGAAGAAAAGATTGTTAAAGTTGTTGGCATCTCCGTGTTTGCAACTCCTTTCTGTGACAGTAGACACGTTGAATTCCAAACATAGACACGGGCCTTAACCAAATAATTAAAAATATAATTTCTTGTATCAGTGGATTTAGGATGGTTAGTATACATTATCCAGGAAAAGGAAGCTATTCCTTGATGGTGTGTGTCGGCAGTATTTTATATACAGTATATATTTTTATATATATATATATATATATAATATTGCCGTGGCTGACAATGGATGTCAGATTCCTCGCAGGAAATGAGTGATGGCTGCTGTCTACTTCGGGGGGGAACATTTAAGAGTCATTATTCCACCATTATCATCCTTGCCAATGACTGCGGAGCCCTCCTCCGTCCTGTCAGTGGGCTGTCTGTTGTATAATGGGCCCGGGGTGTCCATTAAGAACCAAAATGGCTGCAGTCAAACTTTAGCCAGCTTTTAACTTGGAAGAAGGAATACAGCAACAAATTGTTTTTGTGCAGCCAATGAAATGCCAGTGTGGTGTCCAAAAGGAGAAAAGGGATTTTATTTAGAAAAGAATAATTCAGAATTGATGTGTAACAATGACAATAATAATAATTTGCAGTTGACAGACTACGTGATGATTGAACCCATTTTCCCACCTAATATCTATGTTTATTACAATACGTGTGCAGTCTGAGACTAGAATTCAGGCTGTGGTGAGAAGGTTGCGTATGAAAAAACCTGTTGGCAGCCTACAAACTCTCTATTTTCAGTGCTTAGTGGAGTTAACATTGTGCCAAGAGAAACACAGACATTGTGTACGTGTTAAAGCATGCTCCGTTTGTATTACTGTCACTCACACAGCTTCCTGCTGAGCACAGCATTTTGCATTTCATGCCGAACCACAGGATATTTGCCACGTGGCCTGAACTGTAGATGTGTGGGCCTACACATGAGGTCTGTGAGACAAACACACACACACACACACACTGAGACATTCATCTCTGTGAGGACACTGATCAACCTGACCCATCGCAGCTTCATGTCAAACCCCTCCTGAATCCAACTCTTAACCTCATTTCTAACCTGAAGCCTCTTTCTTTTGCTCAATAATTCATGCAAAAAAAAGAAAACCCCAATACAAATAATTCCCTCCTACACCATTTTTTTCCGCATTGCCTCTCGCTCACAACTCTTTTCTTGTCGTGATCCGACTAGAGCAACATCAGTGTCTCTTCCATCAGCCTCCACCGCCTGACACTCGGGTTTCCTCAGTATGTATTTAGTCGACCCTCGGCTCATGATTTACAGTGCCTTAATGTAGTCCTGTGCTTGAAGTCGGCAAATGATATTGTCATTTGTCATATTAATGGTCCTCCGCCGCCACACGCGCACACACACACACACACACAATTTACAAGGCCTTTCAAAGATGGCACCACCTTTCTCCCTCCTCTCATCCCTTCCTTCATTTCTCAAACACCTCCCCCATCTCAGCTTCTCTGGACTAGGGTTGGATTTAGCTTCGTGGTATCGTGGTATCACATAATATTGGTTTGAATTATTGTTATTAAATATCATTCATGCAGTGTTTTGAAAATGGAGGAAGACAAACTTTAATTACATTTCTTTTATGCTGAGATTGTCATCAGGTTGGTGTGTGAGAAATAGTGGAGTGAATTTAAAAAATAAATCGTAGCCTGTCTGGTGTCACATGTTCAATGATACTGTAGCTTGTTAGTCTCCACAGTAAGGCATGAAATATAGAGCGATGATATCAGGTTGTGAAAATAACACACGTAGTGCATCTTGTGGTAGAAAAATGATCTCTGCTATCTGTTAAATGAACCAAACATAAGTTAATTGTCTTTTTAGGTTATTGATCAACATTTCGATCATTTGAACAGCTCAAATAATGAATGTCTTTTCGTCCAAATCACTGCAACCGCATCTATTTACTGTTATTTAATATTCGTGGCCACTAAGATGTGACAGAGCTTTCTTTTTTGGTTGAACGTTTCTGGCATTTTGGCCCAGCAGACATGTTGACCGACTTTAAGAGGATCTAAAACAGATTTGGTCTAAATGACATGCGTAAATTCACATGTAAAGACCTTAAGACCCAACATAGACGCGACAGGCATGTGTCTCCAGTGTAAAGCTGAGCTGGTTCACAGATTGCCACCCTGCGAACATGGAACAGAGAGGAAGGGGTGTGTGGGTGGGACAGCGTTTGGTGTCTGGAATGTTTGTAGATTTTTCCGGTGATGGAACTCCTCTCTCTCCTTCGCCACCTCTTGTCTTTTTTCTTTTTTTTCTATCTTCAAAGTACCACGCTGACTCCAGCAGCTGTCTGATTCATCTCCAGTTTTCAAGTGACTTTCACCTTTAGCAAGCACTTTCACTTTAATCAGCTGTCTCTTTCTTTTTGTGTCTGGGGGACTTGGATTAGAGGAGGCCTCCCTACACCGAATCTCTACACAGCTACACATTGTAATACTACTTCAGTACCAATCTTCCCCCTTACTGTGATCCCCTCTCAACTGCAGAGGTTTAGGTCTAATCCTAAATGGGATACACAAAGAGCCACCGTCAATCCTGAAGCCCAGTTGAACACACATTCTTGAATAATGAGCAGCCATCTCAGATGTGGAGATGTGAAATGAAACTATGAAATCTAACCATGTTCTAACTGGTTGTTTTTCTCTCTCTTGTTCAGCATGTGAGCTGATGAACCAGGGGATCCTCGCTCTGGTCACGTCCACGGGCTGTGCGGCCGCCAGCGCTCTGCAGTCTCTGACGGATGCCATGCACATCCCCCACCTCTTCATCCAGAGGACCGGGGACGGCTCGCCCCGGACCACCTGCCATTTCAACCCCAGCCCGGACGGGGAGAGCTACACGTTGGCCGCTCGTCCACCCGTTCGCCTCAACGAAGTCCTGCTCACCCTCATCTCCGAGCTGCACTGGCAGAAGTTCATCATCTTCTACGAGAGCGACTACGGTGAGTTGGACTAAATGTATCCTATAAACATGCAGTTTGTATGTGAGGAGATCTCGGCTCTTTCATTTATATGTAAATGCACCAAAAAAAAAACGAGGCGGAGGTTGGGGGGGATGACCAATAATTCAAATGCAGAATAGAATACACAGAGTGGGACCTGAGATGAAAGCACAACCTCTCACACACACACACTGAGAGAGAGAGAGAGAGAGAGAGAGAGAGAGAGAAAGAGAGAGATATGCACACTGCTAAATAAAATCAAAGGTCAGTTGAAATAGAAAATCCAGATCAGCTGCATTCTAGAGAGAGAGAGAGGGAGTGTCTCAGGCCTAATTGGATCATTTGTGGCACTAGGACGAGGGGGCGTGTCCCCACGGCACTCTGTTTTTCCTGAGACCTTCTCCACTTTGGGTTTCATGACTCTCGCCGTGGCGCCCCCGTGGCCCAGACCCCTTTCCCTGGCCCAGATTTGGCAAAAAGAGAAGCGATGCGGATCGAAGAGTGACTGGCAAGGTAGCGCAAGGGCAGAGAGAGAGACGAAAAGAGTATATTGCTGCATTGGCATTCCTCAGATGATACCGTGCCACTGCTGGCTAATCTTTTTACTGCTTGGAAGAGGGCAATCTAGAAGGGAGTGTAAATCTGTTTTACTTTTTCACTACGGTGGAAGGGAGCAGTTGATATAGTGTATAGTAAAGCAAGCCCTCAGTGGAATCGGCCCCTCACAGACCTCCTCCACAGGTGGGACTCGGTGACACGGTTCACACTTCTACGGATCTGTTCTTGCATTTGTCTCTGACATTGCTCATATATCGACTATGGCAGATATCATGTCACATGGCATCTCTGTCACAGCTATGATTTTGCCTCCGAAAGTTTTGCCTGAGCTGCACCCCATATCATTACTTATTGCGTAATATTTATTGCTCAGTATTAAACCTCCGAATTTTGTGTAGCGTTGCCAATTTTCCAAATTGATTTGTGCCCCTTAGTTCAATCTCGTGTTCCAATATTAGAGACCTTTGAGCTTTTATTCATTCTTACTGAAAATAATGATGTAGGGGGGTATTCCGAGTGAGGTTTAGAGTAATGTGTGTACTACCCTACAATTGTCTTTATAGCCCATTTTATTTAATTTATTCATTGAACATGATTTAGAAGTGTTCATATGATTTGAAACATATCATTTTGTGTGCAAATGTATGACGCGAGCTGCACACATATACATAACATAACAGTTCCGGAGGCGCATGAAGGTAAAGCAAGATTATTTCAGTCCCATCTACCATTCCCGTAAACAGGATAAAAATCTCCTGTTTTCATGTCAGGAGAGATGTGTCATTGAAAGCTGTCGTGTTTTAAAATCACCACGTGTCGTCTTTTGTGCGAGCACCCTCACACTGCCAAACGCAAAGATGCGGTCTCCCCGGAGCCACATCCATCTGCACTTAGGGAAACATTTCAAGCTGTTTTTCTACAGTTCCATTCATTGAGTCACATCAGGAACCCTTGGTGTGTCACGTCTCACGCCGGCACCGCACACACTAACCTTGACTTTCAGGTCCAGTGAAAGGGAACTGATGTCTAATGAATGAAGGCTCAGTTTAACAAGGCAGTGTTGGTGAGAAATAATGGATGGGAAGGCTGATCCCCGACAAAACAGCCTTTTTTTTTTAAGGCTGCTAAATGAGGTGCTACAGAGCCGGCGCCACTGACATTTGTGCTTGTGTTACAATGTTTAACTGTGTACTCGTTTAATTAAGGAGTGGAGCAGCTAATTAGGATCCTCATCACAGAAGAGTTGAAATACCCATGGCGCTTGCCTCGAAGCTGTACTGCAATGACCCACACCAGAGAAATGTCTGCAAATCTGTGTTGGCACTGAGTGAATGTTGAGTGCGTTCTTAACATGTGTGAGTCTGGGGAAACAGCTGCAGGAGTTTGCTCCGTTTTTGTATGTTTGTGGTAATGAGTAATTGAACACATTATGCATGATAGTGTTTACTTCCTCAAAGTTGTGCACTGGTGTTTAGGTTTTGAGTCTGAAACGTGTGCAGAGTGACGTCAGTCAGGTAACGTGTGTGAGCACACTGTCATCATGCAACGGTATGCAAAAACTGTGCTCATAAAAAAAGATTATAAAATACCAACTTGTTCTTGCTTGAGCTCCAGAAACGTGTGAAACTTGTGTGAGTTTTTTTAAAAACATATCAGACGCTGTAGATCAATGTGCTGAACGTGCATTATTCTGTAAAGCAGCTGTTGGATAAGAGATGGAGCACTCGGTTGCATGTAAATCCTGGTGTGGGGCTGTACCAGGTGCGGAAGTGCTTCAGCCAATCAGAGCCCAGCCCGGAAGCTTCGCGGTGAGGCTGGAGCGCATGCCACTGTTGAGGGAGAACGTGCAGCTTAATGCTTGGACTTGTGTGTGCGTGTGTCTGCCTGCCCGCCCGCCTGTCTGTCTGTGCGTGTGCTGCCTACTCACAGAATCCTGCAGAGCGACACCGAAGGAACTTCCGGTGAGTCGCGCTAGATGTTATAAATGACGTCATTAAGCACTAGGCTAGGCTGAGGCGCTAAGGAGATAGCCGCGGATAGCCGCGAAGCATCGCGCAACAAACGGCTAACTGCAGAGCTAAACTCAAGTAAAGCTGTTAGACAGCTGAAGTAGGGAGAAAGTGACAATGTGATATGAAGAGTGTTGATTTGTGTCAATGTTGTATTAGCTGCTAAAGCTACTTCACTATTAAAATTGAAGTGACAGAAGTTAAGTTTTGTTTCAGTGGAGTTGGAACAGGTGTTTTAAGAATTCACATTCAAAGATTCAGTGTTTTTTTTAAGAATTGTTAATAATGTGGAAGATGGTAAACAACTAAATACTGTTTACAGTTTAATTGTTTTTTACAGTTTTTTTTTGTTGCTTGAGTGGAAGTTGATGGCAAGTTTAGAATAGTTTAGTAATGGTGCATAGTGCAACACAAGCTTCTTTTTCCTGCTATATTCCGTTTATATGAGAGATTTCTGCATTGTGGCGCCCGAACATGTGTGTAGCACTTGCATCATAATCGTGAGGGGGCAGGTTGAATTTTATGTTTCATTAAAGCTTAGACATCTGGCTTCCCTGACCTCCGGGGCAAAGTGTAGCTCCGTGTAATGAAGTGTATCAGGCCAGACAGTTCACTTCAGTCTCCAGCTATGTATCGGTGGCAAGACGAGCCCGTTATGTAAGCAGCTTCTAAAGCTTCACTTCCTCCGCTTCCATTTATCATTGTGTGTTTGTATACGTTGCGGTTCTCCATTGTGAGAGGGCACGCTCCATCATTGCTTTCATAAGTAGAAGAAATAGCATTATTCTTATGGCACTGTCGCTCCAAAGGAAACCACAATGACATTCTATTGCATTGCAGACTGGAAAACATCCTTATGTGCGTTTGCCTTTGGTGCCTTCGGGCAAATAACGGGGGAAAAGAAATTATATGACAGTGCAACAACACAACATGCTGCTGATGTGACACTTTCCAAGATCCAGCTCTTCATTCAGTGTTTTGTCCTTTTTTCCTGTTAATTTCTTCTTCTGTTCTCATCTCTATTATTTTCGGTCTTGGTTGGAATGACCACGGACACTCCAGCATAAATCCTCAAATATCTGGCACCGACTAAATGACGGGGGGAGGGATGAGCTTACTCCTCCATTGATCTTTGAAGCTGGCAAATTGATCTTATCACATAATTGGACATTTACATCATTGCTATCAAATTTGGTTTCTTCGTGTGTGACATGTCTCACTCTTGGGGCGTCACTAGATGTAACCATTAACGGGTCAAAAGGTTATTCGGTCAACAGCGCACTTAGTTCCTACTAGTGAGTGTTCATGTTAGCTGGTGAATGTTCCATCTTCACGGTGAGCTTGTTTCCATTTAGCTGCTAGAGCCTCCTGCTATTGATTCTGTGTAGGAGGGTGGACAGTGGGTGAACAATCTGCAAACAAAAGCTGCTCTGAAATGACCATTTTATCTCAACAAAGAGAGCATAAGAGGCATGATTATCTGAAGTCTTCACAAGGGCTCGAGCCTCTTGAACATCAATGCCCTCTTTGACATGTCTGCCTGTGTTAACTTGCTCTCAATAATGACCGTGGAGCCGCTACATCTGTCTCTGGCCTCCCTGTAGTGACTGGAGAGAATTAGGCTGGGATTAGGTGTGAGATTGATTACATTTGCTTTTGTTCCCAACACAAGGAGGTGTTTTTTTTTATGTAAATTATTATATTAATCCCCCTTGCAGAGTTGGTAACTAGTCTATTATGTATGACGTGAAGGTGCAATGTGACAGTTGGGAGAAAATGGAATGAGCTTTCACATGTGTCTTATTGTGTTACTGTTTTTCATCTCAGCTAGTGTTACCTGCAGGCCATTAGGTCTGAAACGCTGACCGTGAAGTTGTCAAGGAGGAAAACAGCAGGCAACTTCAGTTAATTGACTTTCCTTAAGAATTGACAGGAGTATTTGAAGGTATATGATGCAAAATATAAGCTTGTAGACCAGATGTAAAAACATGTGTTGTTTTGAAGTGAGAAATCTGGACTTGTATGTTAAATTGGCACCAGGGTACAAATATTCTCACGGCAGCTTCTTGTCTATTTACCTTCCTATGGATCGCACAAGGGCCCACCAGGGGCCTTTTATGTGTTATTGTTTAACAACAGTGTCCCATATAAATGACTGCAATGTGTGTTTAATAAGCGTTCTGAACATCTGCCACCATCAGGCACTATGGAGAGGAAAGGCTTTAAGAATTTAGGTGAAGAAGTTTACTCAAGGGGGTTGACTATGTCAAATATAGAACTTTGAGACCCATAGTTGACACTGATTTATTCATTTTTTTCACATTTTAATTCAGTATTTGTTGCAGTTTGGTACGAACTAAAATAAGTATTCAGAAAAGCAAAAAGTAAAAATGCAAAAAGACAAAAACTGGTGATAAGAACTATTAGTCTTGGCTACAAGCATAAAGTCATAAATTAAGAGACTGGACTTTTTACTGTAGAGGTGGAGGTGTCAGTCAGCACTGAATCAGGTTGACACACACACACACACACAAATTCATAGAGCCACACGCACCTTTAAAAACTACAGGGAAAATTCACTCTTCCCTCATGATTTGGTTTAAAATAGAACCTTTGACATCAGTAACCACTGGTTAGAAAGATTTTTCTGACACAACGTCCCTCATGTGACACCTTAGAGCAAAAAGCACTGTTGGCCAGCTAAGTGCAAATATAATCTGCCATTTCCCCCCGGTGACATGTGTGTGTAAATATTTTATACCAGTTAAAAAAGGAAATGGCGAAAAATTTAGAATAATGATCTTCAACTCCTCACGTCCAGTCTCTCAAACTGGCCCCAACATGTGAGACATGTAGTGTGAAGTGGTTGTCGAGTACAGAAAAGCTATTGTATCTTCCTAAAAGCATGGCAGCCAAACTTGAGTCGGGCAATTAATTTTATTCCCCTTCTCGTAAGCCAGAAATGCAATCGTGGTACGGTATCACCGAGACCATTCATCAGGCCCAGACTGAAATATAATTCACTTTGGTTCTGGAACGTCAGCTCCGCCTGCTTTGTGTATTCAGACCCGACTGCATATACGGGAACCATTTTTGATGACAGTGCTCTCTTTCGATTTTTTTTTTTTTTCAAATGCACATTTTGAAGCAACAAGAGAAAAAAACCTGTGGTGTGCGTATAGGTCTGCCAAACGTGTATCTCTAAGATTCTAAATCTACCAGATGAATTTACTCCCAATGAAGTGAAAAAATAAGATGCAGACTTCCTCATTTTGTGGCGCGTTATTGATTGTTAAAATGGTCAAACATGGACTGGTTGGTTTTTCATACCCTAACCATCAGATTTTAATTCTAATTGGCAACATATGTTTTGCAGCATGAGCATCACTTCCATTAGGAGCCAGGTCGCGTCTTTACCTGCGGCCTCTCTTTTATTTACTTAAAATGTCTATATTTTTCAATGGCACGTCGCAAAGTGCAGGAATCCCATTGCCAGGTTAAAAGCAGGGGCAGCTGCAGGTACGCGGTGTTGTTTTCCTTTTTGGAATAACAGGCTTCATCCAAAATGGAACCTGCACCAGTGGAAGCGAGTCGCCACGGAGTCAGTGCTGTGACGGAATTAGATTCTCGCACTGTCATGGTTGTGGGGATGGTGTAAGAGGATAATAGGGTTTTTCTTCACTTTGTGTTTTTCTTCTGCAAAGTGTTAGCAGCACAGTTTGAATCGTAAGTATGACTATTGTTACAAATGTCAGTGTCGTGTTTGGCTCCTGCCTTTGAGCCGTGAACATTAAATCAGAGATTAACTGCAGTATGTAAATGATGGATGGATCTCATAACCGCGCAATAACATTCTTTTTTATCGTCTTTATATTCAGAGTAGTACTACTTCTTTGACAGACCAAAGATCTCCACACTGTCAAAAGAGATTGGTTTGAAACTGAATCAGAGATAGCTTATCTCTTTTTTATGGTTATCATTGGTATTTCACAGAATTAACTGGCGATATTGTTGCAAAAGAAAAGAAATAACAGCGATTGCCTTTAACAGGCTGGATTTTCAGTCAAGGCTGGCCAGCCAGTGCAGTCGTTTTCTTTGGCTTTTTTTCCCGCTTGGATGACGAGGTGGCTTGACAGCTCAGTAAAAATCTCTGAGCCCTTTTATCACGATATGCTCATTTCTGCCCCGTTCCGAGTCCGAGAGGGGCTCCCACACTCGTTACAACTCCGGGAAGATGGAGCTGAAAACGATGAAAAAGCAAATTCACGCTCCATTCCCCGTCTCAATTGATCTGCTGTATCCTCCCAAAACTTTCGGAACAAGTCACAATATTTCCATGCTGCTCTTTTTTTTTCTGAATGCAACACTATTTTTAATTTTTTAATTTTAAATAACAAATAATATCAGTTTAATAATGATAAGGGATAAGTTAAATGTATTTGCTTTGCTTTTGGTTCCTCTTTAGTTGCCAGGACACCTTGGTCTCCCGCTTGATCTCTAAGTGGATCTTTCCAAACTTTGAGGTGTGTTTGAGATCATTATCGCACTGCAGCATGAATCCTGCTCTACTCGGATACATACCAGAGGGTATCGTGTACCTTTGATGAACGGGGGTGGGTAGAACTAAAATTAACCTTCAATTCCCCTCCCTTCGCTATTAGTGTGAAACACCTTCATATCCTTCTCTTCTCAAGTACACCCGTTTGTTTCTGGCATAAATCTCAAAGTTCAACGGTAAACATCACTTTCCCACTTTTTTTGTCCTTTTGCTCCTGTGAAATGCTGATATTTGAAGAATTTGGCCCTTTTTTTTTTTTTTACCCCCCTCTCCTGACAGGTGGTTCAGAAACTACTCGTCGTCCTCTGAGACATTACAAGGCGGTCTCCGTCTGACAGTAGTTTTGCTGACTGGAGCTTTGCCTTATTTTTCAAATTCTGGGTCTTTGATGAAGTTGCTTTTTTTCTCTCTCAGGGACCTAAACTTGATGTATTGAACTTTTGCTGGGCTGGTAGTCTGATCGTTCTTCTGATCCAGTTTCTGCAAAGTGTATCAGACCACCGTCCACAGCCTGACTAGGGACATTCAGTCCATCTATAATTTGATGCTGAGAAAGCCCCTCTTTGCTGAATATAACACCTCTGCCTTTTACTTAGCAACAAGAAAGAAGTTATTTGAATGAGCCTCTGATGACTAAATGATCAAATCCATTTCAATGTCATCTGAGTGTTGGCTTGGAATCACGCTCTAAAATGCATTCTGTGATCTAAATGTATTATAGTATATAGATATATTATATTATAATGTCCTATATTTACTTGCTGATATAGAAGTATTGCAGAATGGTAAATATTTTCATTTTGCATGACATGATTTTAGCATGGGTAAGGCTCAGAAGGAGTAGTGGTGAGGGAGAGAGTTGCGCATACTAATCCGGGGGGGGGGGCTAAGTTTTGATATCAAAAACTTTCAGAAGCAGATTTGTGTTCAGAAATGATGCACGGGCAAACATGTCCAGCAATCAGACCTTTAATTCCACGTTAATCCTCTTTTCTGCAGCCCTGTCCACGGCTGACACGGTTGCCCGTGGAAAAGCCTGCTATGGTTTCGGAACGCCAGCTTTGAAGTCCAGTTTTCTATCGGGAGACTGGGGCAGTTATCGCATGGTTGCTTTCCCTTGGCTCTCCGCGGGATTATAAAACTCTTGTTTATTTGTTTACAGGATATTTCTGCAGTTTCCCCAGTTGAAAAATGCATTTTTTTATTTATTTCGAGGAATTGTTGATTTTTGTTTGGATGAGTGAACAAACAGAGAGTCTTTGGTTGTGCATATAGATAAACATGTTTGCTTATAGATTAGCGTTATTGTTGTACTATAAATCGAGATTCAGATTCTATGTTTAATCCGTGGTCAATACCACCAATTGTTATTGTTGATGTTAAAGCTTCAATTAATTGCCATGGGCCAGTCATGGGACAGGAGGGAAGGAACCATGCCTAACTTATAAATTGTGTTTGTGCTCTAACAAAAGAAAACTATATTTCTGAGCCTGTGTCCATTGCATTCAGAGTAACATCACCAAGGGTAGCTATTTCAATTTTGAGTCAGAAGTAAAGAGGTATGTGTGTGTGTGTGGGGGGGGGTGGGGGGGGGGGGAGGGAGGGGGGTAGGAAGGAGTACCACCGTAGGAATTTGTTGATTCAAAATGATGAATGATTTCATTTCATTTTTTTTTTCTGCCCTTTGAACATTTTTCTCTCAAGAGATTCCAGAGGCAAACGGGATTATTTATGTAGCTTCAAAAAATAAATTGCAACCTAGCCTCGGCAGGGAAAAATCAAACACTGCATCCAATTCTTAATTTTTTGATTCATGTGGTACTTAGTCGTATCGCTGCCTCCTTTTGCCCCAAGTTGTGGTCTTAGAAACAGGAACAAAGCACCCGATATGTGCGACCAGGTCAGGGGACGTTCCTATTCGCCTAATATCCACTGGCAGCGCCGGGGGAACTAAAATCTATGTGCAAACGCTATGTGTGGTGCCAGCACTTTTGCTTCTGTGAGCTTCTGTAAATTGTCTGTGGTCTAATCAGATCTCCAGAGACGCAGTTGGTGGGGGGGGTGCACATGCACGTACACGTGGGGTTCAGGCCTAACAATGTGACATTACTGGCCACACGCTGGGCTAATGCTCCTGCTGGGATGGCTGTGTTTACTGTACCTTTTATATGCACACACACACACAGACACACAAAATGCCATGGAGAGGCCCCAGGAAGTATAAAGAAGGGGGAGCTTGTTGTGTTTTCTCATGTTTTAGACCAGAGAACAGATTCTGCCTTGAAGCCACTGACACGAAGGCTGAGAAAGTACATTTAGTTTAGCTTCAATTCACTCAGCACACTGTAAAGCATAGTGCCTGGCGAAAGTGTTGTCTCTACACTTGTCCGTTAACGTTTGTGTCACCGCACCATCACTCATCCTCTTGCCATTGTGTCTCCTCCCCCCCTCAGACATCCGGGGGTTGCAGACCTTCATGGACCAGTCCTCCCGCCTGGGTCTGGACGTGTCCCTGCAGCGGGTCGACCGCAACGTCAGCCGCGTGTTCACCGACCTCTTCAGCACCATGCGCACCGAGGAGCTCAACCGCTACCGGGACACTTTGCGCCGGGCCGTGCTGCTGATGAGCCCCCGAGGCGCCCAGGTGTTCATCCACCAGGTAGGAATAAATCACTGAGATTTTTTGTCTTCTTCTGGTGATCTGCCGTCCAAAAAAATAAAAAATAAAAAATGGCATTTACTGAATAAACATGATGACAGAATCACGTCTTCGCCGCGTCAAAACTAACAGCTGTCGAGAATGACAAGCACGACAAAATAATTGCGTTGGACGAGAGTATTGAGTTAGTCGTCATCGGGAACTTGCCTGTCCCACACCGGTGACCTTTCCCTGGCTAAAAGTGATGAAACAAGCTGCAACTGTCTGTCTGCCTCACCCGAGGCACAGAGCAGAGATCAGACCGGGATGCTTTTTTGTTTATCTGGCTGGCCCCAGGTGCCAATACTCTGCCAATCAAATGTGGTTAGAAAACAAAAAAAAAAATATATATATACATTTTCACCCTTCTAATAAGCAGCATTGCATTTAACCCCAGGCAAAAGTTTCATGAAAGTTAGTCCACTGCGAGGAGTCGCGCAGGATTTGAATCTGGCATCATGTTGTTCAAACTTGGAAGCTTCTTCTGTTTGCGCCTTCCACCACATGTTGGCTCTGTGGAGCAGATGAAATCGCAGCTTTGCTCCATGATGAAGGCGAGGCTATGTCTTGAAGGGATTTTTCATGTTCTCGCGAGTGATAACTGGTGAGATTGTGGGTCTCACCCCACAGCATGTGACGGTGTCGCCAAAAGCTCTGCAGAATCTTTCAGTCTGGCTCGTAGTGGTTTTCAGACTGTCGTTTTTGAACTCGTCATCCGCGGCAGCTGTAATTCTTCTCAGTTTGACAGGTTTTCTCTGTGGGGAGATAAAAGGAACTATTTTTGTCAAGTCGTTCTTTCCTTTGTGGCAGCACAGCGGGTTGCTGCATCATACACTTTTTTTTTCATTTTGGTACATAACTGTTTCACCATAGTTTTTTTTTCATCATCAATTACATACAAAATGCAAAAATTCTCAGGAGCAAGTCTGAATATGGCTCTACCTCTAACAGGTTTAAATTTGGGTCTTCACTTTATATTCATGGCCCACATTTTGTGCACTAAATCATTAATTATTTCTATTAAATCACAGGCGAACAGGTTTAACTTGTTTGATTTAAAATAGTTTTAAAATAATCAAGGTGAAGCACCTGTAGAAAAATAAATCAGGTGGTGAGTACACCGAGGCTTTCAAGTTTTATTAATGACATTCAGCTTTGATCTTTTCCCATACTCCAGTGAGCACACACACACACACACACACACACACTGCTGTAGATTTCTTTTCTTCTCATAAGATTGCATTTAACCTCATCATTTATATTCTTAATCATCCCTCATACAATTAAAATGGCATCATGGGAGCTAAGAAATAAGCTCTACTTCACGTTCAGCTGATACTGTGATTATGTTGATAAATCAGAAGAGCTGCAGATTTGTTAATTCACCAAAGCATCATTAATACCTTGGTCACTGTCGTCGCAGAGCGTTTCGGTTCCCCATCGGCGTAGAAAATGTAAAAAATGCAAATTCATGAATGCAGAATGATCAGGATGCCTTTGAGATTTCAATACTCCTGACGACTTTAGCATGAGATAAAAAAAGGAAGGAAGTTAAGTTGCCATGGTAATCTGAAATTGACAGAACAGATCTAAAATGTATCACAGTATTTTTTTTTACGTTTTATAATTCCTGTGTCAAGTTGGATGGTTAATGACTGGGATTAAAGGTGTTGGTTGTCTTAGACTATTTATATAAGCCATGGCAACATAGATTAAGGCAGTGTTAAGTGTTCTAAGTGAAACTACGTACTGTTGTTGAATTTCTGTTTCCATTGTGCGCCGTGAGCCCTGCGCTGTTTCCTGTTCTGTTTCATAGTTTATTGGGCTCCAGTATTTTTCCTTCTACTCTATATGTTGTATTTACATGGATGAATTAATGGGAAAAAAAATGTCTGAAAACTGAAAATGACGCAGAAGAACAACAGCATAGAACACCCAAAGCAGCAACTAAGAGATAAAGCAAAATGATGAGATGCAAAACCTCTAGATGAAAATGCAGAATGATAACAGAGATGCAAAACAACCGTAAAGAGAAGCTAAACAACCATAAAGGGATGCTAAATAACTACACAGAGACCAAAAGTGGCCACAGATAGATAGAGCAAAAAGGCTCTAGAGATTATAAACTATTTCAAATGAATGAAAAACACAAACAAGTGACCACAAATAGACAATAAATGACCACAAAGAGATGACAAAATTACTCCAGATAAAAAAAAAAAAAGACAAAAGAACAGAGAGAGGGCTGCAAAATGGCTGCCAAGCAGATCATTGATCCAATGCAGGGAGGAAGGGCATCTTTCACGTGTGCCCAGATAGCCAATTTTTTATCATTTGCCCATGCCTACTAATTCCTCTCCAAGGTCAGAGGGCATGGGGGGGGGGGGGTGTCCCAATATGCACTAGGCTGATGAAAAAGAGTCACCTCTCTTAGACAGACAGTTCATCAAAGGACTAATATAGCACGACCATATTCATAACATTTCATTTCGAGTTCTTAATTCACCCGACTGATATTTGAGGACACATCGGGCCTGAGACAAAGTCGTCCGAGGTCACACACTGCTGCGCTCCGTCCTCCTCTCCTCTGACGACGCTTTATTTCTCTGAGTCGCACGTTCTGTCGCAAGTCAGTTGTCACTTTTGCGCCCCTAGTCTCAGGCCACAGTCATTTCTCATACTTAAGAGCTGGATGCATACGTCATTGAAAGCATTTTTTGGTGCATTTTTTTTTTTCCATCCAGACAGTTGCCATCTCGTTTTTGTTCACTGCGGCCACGAGAGGACGTAGCGTACCCTGTCAGCTTCGGTGCCACCTCGTTCCTGACACCAAACCACTCTGTTCCTTTCATGATAGGGGGGAACTTCAACACTCGGGACACGCCAGCCTTTTACAGGGCCATAAAGTGGAAATGTTAAGCTTTCAACTGTTCCCATTTCCACGTCCTTGGCTTATATTAGTGAGCATTTGCTAAATCACTTGCATAAAACGATGCACATTTAGGTACAAAAACTTGACAGTTTTTATGAGTTACCAAAGTCACTCTCCAATTAATTGCCAACAGTGCAGCTCCAAGCTATATATCTTGAGCACACCCAAATTAGATTTTTGGCTCTCCGGGGTCCTGCTTTTGGAGATAGTATTTAATTTTCACCAACACTGATTAAAAGGCTTTAAAAAGCAATTGGAGTACCTGTCGGAAAATTAATAGTACGTCTTAGTAGCGTGACTAATTCATGGTAAAAAAAAATAAGTATTTTTATTCAAGTATATGTTTTAAGTCCACTATTATTAGCATGCAGGCATGTACAGCTTTTTTTTTTTTTTTTTCAAGCTTCACTTATGGATCTAGTCTCAAAGGCCTGGGAGTATTTTATACAGCATCGGCTTCTGGAACGTAATATAAGTGAAATACTTCCTTAGACTCCACTGCATCTGCTCTCCCCCCCGTTCTCCTGAAAGTGTCGATGTGAGGGGAAACGGAATGAGCGGTGTCAGTCGGCATGCCAGCTCTGCAGGCCAGTTGATAGATGGAACCGAGAGGCCGGGTGGGGGGGGGGGGGCCCAATGGGCTACGTCGCGCCACAGAAGCGACAAGCACTGTGGCCTTTTGCCAAGGGAGGAAGGCGAGGGGGAGGAAGAGATGCTGCTGAAGGGGGCGGGAGGATGACGAACTGGAAGATGGAGGCCGAGTGACAGAGAGGGCACTACTAAGAGGGATAACAAAGACTGAGACGGAAATAAAGGACGGGGTGATGGATGTAGGGAGGAGAGGTCAAAGAGGAGAAAGAGAAGGGGACCAACTCCAACATAATAAAGCACCTCTGTATGAAACCGTAATGAGCGGCCTCTTAATAGAAGAGACGGCGTTTTAAAGATTTTGAAACCAGTGGGGGGAAAAAATTAATAATAGATAGTTAGGGAGCAGAGTCTGGCAGCTGTAACCATTTCATTTCATTTATTTGTGGTTTATTTGAGAGTGCGAATGCTACCCAGGTTTGCACGTCTTAACGTGGAAGACATGTTCACAGATTTCTCACACCTTTCTGCCACGTCGACGGCTGAAAGGAGTTCAGCTGGCGGGAGACGCGGTTCGTTTTTCTAACCGGTGCGGGGGAGAAAAAGCCTCACCATAAACCATAGTGTACCTGGTTCCCATCTCTCCCTTTAAACATGCAGGAATAATCACCCTGAGAACACTGTATACACCATTTGAAAATACTTCTATTTTGCGCATTAAATCACATTGTTATCGTCATCTTCTTATCCTGTCTCATCCGCTGGGGCCAATGGAACGACTGAGATTGAAGGAGCAACTTTGACTACGTTTATAACTCATCTTAGTCAGACATTATTTCATCTTCTTTTAAGTAATGCACTGTGACATTTGCCAGCGAAATATTGTTTACGATGGGATGAAAAATTGAAGCGCTGCCCCGGCTACGATGCATTATACGCTACCTGTCGTGGATAGTAAATATAATCATTACTCGGCTTGTCCCAAAAACCTCAGTCTTAAAAACGGATATCCTGAATCTGTCACTTTATGTTGAAAAGTCCACTTCTTTTGGTATCCCATTCTTAATAAGATATATATATATTTTTACAGCCGACATTCCCAGTGGTATCGGCAGGGCTCTGTGTAAAGTGCCAAAGGACTCGAAACATATCGTAGCTGTGCCAGACTGGTGCTAGTGGTTTGAAAGTTGCAGCTGGTGCCTCTGAGTATTATTTCTTCTTTAATCTGAACCCTTCATGGATCCTCTCTGCCAAGTGGAACATCTTTAGCATCCCAATATTTTTTATAAATGGAAGGAGGTCGTTTAAGTTCCATCCCTAAGCTAAAACTCCAGAGCTGTTTGTGTAGCCGTGATGCCAGAAACATCCTTTTATTTGCTTGTCCTGTTCCAGAATAACGGCAGCTATAAATCCCTAACACCATAAATGTACAACGGACAAAAAAAAAAAAAGGGGGGGGGGGGGGGGGGAAATAATCACATCCAACAGTGAATGACAGTAAAAGCACCCACTCGCTTTCAGAGCGTGACTGTGAACCCATTTTGCTTGCATGACATATGAGGTTGTGGTTGTTGAGACGGATTCACTTGTCGGGAGCGGAGAGCATTGATGGCTGATTAAAAATGGAGCTCTTGTGACACTGCGAATGCGAGACGTAATAATCAGGTTTGCCCTTGCGGGGAATGGCGTCCCCATGCCAAGGACTCTTCCGTCTTATTGTCACAGAGGCTTGCGGACGGAGATTTAAAAAGCGGACGGAGTTGACGCGCTATTACGCAGCGCTTTGGAAGGAGACAGCTGTAATGGTTTCCCTTGGCTGGGGGAATTCAGCGCTGTTGACATGACAGCTGGCGTAGCACACGAAACACAAAACGCACGCCTGCGAGTCTCACACACACACTTAGACACATTTTTTTTTTGTTTTCCCTCACATGAACGCCATCAATGCCTCTTGACAGTAATCTCTGGCTTTGTAACACTCCTGTGTCCTTCCAATTGTTTTGTCAAAGTCAGTGTCATAGGTTGAAAAAACTTTATTTAAAAATAGAAGGGGCTATTTGAAGATTGTGTCCACTCTAATGGGCTCAGGGTGCATGTGCAGTTTAAAATTGCAATAATGGACTACAGAGACAGAGAAAGTGGTAGAATTTGAGAAAAAAAAAAAAATCTTATTCTCAAACTTATCTTCCACGTTTCATTCCAAATGCTACTCCTCCTTATCTGGAGCCTTTTTAAACTTGTTATCAAAGTGTGGAAAGGTTCCAAAACCACTTTCCACCTACAGCACCTCTCAGCCGTTAGAGATAATATCCACCGTGTATAGACTCTTCATTTCCTGTGCCCGGTACTATTACCCAGCCTATCCTCTATACTTTTATTATTGTTCCAGTAATTGGGTTGGAAAATGTTAGTTTTCCTTTTTTTTTTTTTTTTTTTTTTTACAGAAGACATCTTACTAAAAACCAGTTGTCGTGTGACCTTGTCGATTGTTATTTTTTCCCTGCCTCACATTTTTGCCGAATATTCCTTTTTTTTTTTTTTTTTTTTTTACAGAAGACATCTTACTAAAAACCAGTTGTCGTGTGACCTTGTCGATTGTTATTTTTTCCCTGCCTCACATTTTTGCCGAATATTCCAGCTTGCGGCACAGTTGTGTCTTGGCACCTGGACTTTGTCGCCTCTTCAGAAAAAAAAAAAAAAAAAAAAAGTTGGCTGTGACCTGGAAGCGTTTATCCCAGCGTGACTCATTAACCTGACACGGAGAGCATGGTGTTGGTGCAGGGGAGCGTGGTGTTGGCACAAACAACAGCTTTCGCCGTCATGGACCCACAGAGAAGGGATGCCCAAACATGGGCACACCTTCTCTGAGTCACCCCTCATTCCTTTCCTCCATCCATCTCTGCCAGCTCTGCCCACACCTCCCTCTCACTTAGTGCTAACGAGGGAGGCCAGGTGCATTTCAAAAGCTGCTAAATTAATTTCTCAGCCTGTACAAACTTTTAAAACACGATAGGAAGCACTTGCAGCCACGCAGAAGATTCCATTAGGCTGCAGAGCAAATGAAATGGAAGGCCACAGCGTGTTACTGGTCAAACAGCATCATAGTTAATTCAGAGCTATGGGGAATTTATAGATGTGACACATTAGAGATGACAAAAGTGAGCGTTTGTGAGTGTACACTTATTTATTATTTCTGATGAGTTGCAGAAAGAGCTGCAAGCAATTGTTTTTATGAACTCCAGCTCTGAAAATTGAACATAATCAGATATTGGAATGAGTGGAGTGACATTGCGCATTTATTGTGTATGTGATTTAATAGCTTTATTAACTGGGCCTAGTTGTTGTTTTTTTGTAGATAACTTCACGTAGAGTTAAGATACAATCATGCACATCACCATTTATATTACACACACACACACACACACACACACACAGAGTACATACAATCTAAAATAACTGGATTGAATTGAAACAAATCCAGCAGTGTGTGTTGGGTCGGCTGGATGGAGTCATCAGAGATCATTTGCTGGAGGTGGGGAAGGTGAAGAGGTGCGTGGAGTTCACCTGGTTCAACCACCGGCCGCTGTCGCTGCCTCCCGGCCTAACGCTCCCACCTCCGGACCCCTGTCCTTCCCCCTCTGACCCCCGCGGACTCTCCTCCAATCCATTTTGCTCCCAATAACAGCATGACAAATTGCGCCTGCCAGAGAGCGATCTATCATTGTCCCACATCTCATCCACTTCTACCCTCCGTTCCCTCTCTCATTGTCTCTCTTTTCCTCTCTGTCCCCCTTACAGGACATTCCCTCTCTTCCTCGTTGTATCCCCCCCACCCATTTTAATGGTTTCATGTTTCCCTCTACATGGGCGCTTTATCTTTGTGTCCTTGCTTTTCCCCCTCATAACCTCATCCTCCTCTTATTGCACTGTATGCCTTGGTCTATGTCTTCATTTCTCTTTCTCTTCATTTATTCTCCGCCTCCCTCCAACCTAGTTTTCTTTTTAATATCCTCTTTTGTGCTTGGGTGGCTCTGGTTGTGTCACAGACAGATGCACTGTGTTATAGAGTCACGCACTTTAAACCACTACATTTTTTCCCCATCCGGCAGTTATTCAGTGACATGGAAAAAGTTAGTATAACATGTACACAGCAAACAATAATACAGCAAAGCGTTGGTAGCGGTTCTGGGCGTTATGGCTGTCTTTGTGTACTCCACCTAATACTTTTCAATTCCTTCCCTGGCTGGAAGCAAAAGCAATTTTCTTGGCTGCGACTAAACTCAGTGACTCTGTGATTTTTCTCCATAATAAACTGAGTTTTGTTCCCGTGACGCATGGATAAAGTCAGGTGCGCGCAGAGGAAACATTAATTGCTCTGCATGATAAATAAATGCCACAATTTGGCAGGTAAATAATAAATGGCTCGCTCTTTGTCCATTATCAATTAATGGTACCTCCTGGGAGCTGGAGAGAAACTCAGCAAAGCTCTTTGGCCACAGGTTTGAAACATACTTACGACAGTGCGTCATTTTTTAACAAAGACGTTTATTCCAACATAATCTAAATAAAACAACCCCCTCCAGTACATACCCCATGAAAGGACAGAATAATTCAGAAAATAGTTGTGTACTAAAACTCCAGCATTCAGATTGAAATTGGGGGAAATGTCAGGTTCTTTACGTGATGGATCCTTTTTTCTAGTAAAAGTAACAAAAGATATATAAATCATCTGTTAGACTTAAAGAGCTTTTCAAAAATAATTTGGCTTTTAATAAGTAATGCTGGAGGATTTAACGTGTGCTGGAATTTGAGGTGATGGCTTCTCCTTTCACATTAATCAGTGTCAGAGGACGTTTGAAAGTGTGTCCGAGGGTCTTCAAATGGCGAATAGCCGGGCCATTGTGTTACTGATGATGATTGTCATGATGATGATGATGATGATGATGATGATGATGATCGTGATGAGGAAACAGATGAGGTCACACTGGCATGGACGTCTGTATTCTTGCAGAGATTTATATAATAAAAGCCATGAAAATAACTAATTCCGATTGGTTGTGGCAAAGGTATCGTGCAACATTAGGCTTGTTTTTGTGAATGGGTGAACTTTAATCAAGCTAGTCCATGAAATGGACATTCAGCTAAGACCGTCGGGATCAAGATTTTTATATCTTTCCAAGTGGAAGCTGAGGACATTTGTATGTGAAAATCAGTTGTGATCGCCATAGTGTTGAATGGATGTTTCTCTATGCGTCAGCCCCTGTGTGAGACGGGCAACCCACCCAGGGTTTCTTCCACCTCTCGCTCACGGTGAGACGAGGTTGTTCCAGTCCAGCTCCTTTAAAGGATAAGTGGCATGGTTAATGGATGGGCGGATATCACTTGACCCTGTGTTTACTTTCTTCTCTGACACAGATGAAAATGAAGAATAGCTCAATACTTCACTTTTGTGAAAGCAAAGAGAAGGACGACAAGATGAGGGGACTGAAAATAAAAGCGATCGGTGAAAGGACGAGTAGCCCGGTTCTTAATTATTATTTCACCTGTTCAATACAAACAAAAACGTACCCAAACACAGCAATTATTTGATGATACATGTGGAGCCCATTGGTTTGATCTCAAAACACAAATCTAGCATAATTATAGTGTAATAAAATAAAATTACAGTGCAAATATATGAATAAATCCCGCTCATGTTCATAATGTAGTGTAAATCTACTTTTTTGCTAATCGTTTTGTCCTCATTTGTATTTCGGGATTTTAGGGTGGATTATTCATTGCCACATTAAACCAGATTCTCAATCATCACAGCTTGACAGATAATTTATGTTTCTGCTCATTGACATGAAGCAACTTCTATCCTTTTTTTATCCTAAAAAATGTCCTAAAATGCACATTTGCATATCGGGGGGGAGCTCCGTTTTTGGTGTTTCCGCAACCCTGCCTGCGGCCATGATTAAAACAACAATATTGGCACCGCTGCCCCACAGTTCCTAGCTCCCTGGCCTCTGTGCTCACTTAAAATGTCCTTTTGCCCCTGCTCAGTATGAAGTGGAAATATTTAATATAGTGAACTGCATAAAACAAAAGCCCTTCTCACTTTATGCAGTTCAGTGGCGGCACCCAAAACACATTATTTTATTGACGGGTGGCAATAAACTTTGATTGATGTTTGTGATTATGAGTCCTGCTTAGCATTATTGAAACGGTAAACCTCGTGGTCCCTTTTTTATTTCTTCAGGGGCGAAAAGTGTTAATCTCATAAAAGGCTCTCGGCGAAGTCTATCCCATTTATCTGGTGACCTCAGGAGTTGTAAGTTAAGCGTCAGAGGCAGGGTGGCATGTTTGATCCGTCCTGGTGTTTTTTTTTGTTTCAGTGAGTCAGCCAGCACTAGGATTGTAACACAAAGTTAGAACATATGATGTATACGCTCTAATATGTGGTAGAAAATGTATGTCGTCGTAGTACAAGTTTTTAGGAAAATAGTTGTGTAGTTGAAATTCATGCTGATTTGGAAAACAAAGTGGCTTTGTCTGTATTTACGTTAATTGCTTTATCACTGTACATTTGTCTCCCTGCAGTGTAATATGCGATGCAATTATACCAAAACCCAACAATATTGTTGAAAAGCTCTGTGTCTGTGAAATTGTTGCTGTGGGCTCAGGATTATTGCCCAGTTCCCAAGTGGCAGACTCGACTTGAAAATACACTAAGACTTATAAGGGTAATTGCAAAGCCAACCACTTGGAAAACAAGTACTGTATTGGTAGCCGGAACACATCCCATCACAGTCCAAAAGCTCTGGAGAAAATGTTCAATTAAAGTACAGCCCCTGTGGAGAGAATATAAATACCTGAATGTCACTTCACTTTTGGTTTTACCCTTTTCTCCCCTACATCGGTTGATTTTTCCTTCCTTTCCCTGTTGTGCTTGTTGACACAAATATGCATGTGTCAATGCGGCACGGACATAATCATCCTTTCCACTAATGCCTCTCGCATTTCAGAAATGTGGCCATTTATTGCGTCTGATGTATGCAAAGCTGCTGTATGTGAAGATATCCAACTGACTTTTGTCATTTTTCAGTATCGTTCACGTCTGTCAGTCGGTATGTCTTTAGGAAACGATTCCCGGACCAGCGTTGTATATCAGCTGTTATCTAATTGACTTGTTTGCCTCAGGTTTGTGGATTAAATTCCAAAATAAACAAACTATCTTTATGTATTCCCATATACGGACAGTAAATGTTTCGAGTAACATTGCATTTCAACGTCGAACCTAAAAAATACAGATTCCAGCATACCCATAATAATTGGTGTTATGGTTTCTGTTGCTATCATTCCACCAAGCAACATATCTGAGGTAACACCTCAGTGCTGAAAACTGCTCTTCACACAAACGTTTATCCCGCAGGCCTGTGGGAGTTACGGGGCTGTAAGTGTTTCCACAATTGCATTAGCGGATTTAGTTTTGCATGGGAAGCCTTGAATGAAAAACAGATTTAGTCGTAAAAATCCGGGCAAAAAGAGAACTCTTGTGAGAATCACTGTAAATGCTAATTTGTAAATGAGCGCAGAGGGACACAATTTGAACTGTGGTTTCCTACTCTGCCAAGAATGTTGTTTGATTTATTGTGCCAACGCTCACCCATGATATTATTTCATTTTGTTTAATGATTAAATACGAATGCTGTCCAATTAAGATTTCAACAATTTTAGTAAATTTAATAAATGTAAAATTTCCTTCTTTTTTTTTGGTTTTATCCATCTGCGCCTCCAAAGTCTTACTGGCTCCACTCCAAAGCGTGATCCCCTCAGGGCTCTCATTTTGCTCACAATTTTGCATGCATGCTTACAGACACATATTATCAGGCATGCCGGCTCACACACTGGGATAACATGACAGGTCTCTCTGGTTCTGCCCCAAAGCAGATAAAGAGACTGAAGAGTTCAGAGCTCTCCTAGACCTACTGGAAAGAAAAGACATTTGCTGTCTTATTATCAGGAGATCAGGATTATCGGAACATAAAACGTAATCATACTTACTACAGAGAGGTGGCTAAAATTTTCCAAAACCACATTGGGTGGTTTTTCCTCAGACCATTTTTCATGTACCTCCTGCATACAGCAAAATCAAAAATAATCTAAGGACAATGAATTATTTTGTACTCTTTATTTCTATAACCAATTCATTGTATTCTTCTTTTCTTCCTCCCACTCCTTCAATGATGGACCTACTTGGATCAAACCGACCAATTTGTTGTTTAACGTCCTGTCGACAATCTCCCACGCGCGGAGGCTCACGAAGCGGCAAGAATTAATAATAACAGCCCCAAAGATGGTGTTAATGACTCAATATTATCGATGGTGTAGTGCATAGGTTCATGTCCCGATGAAGTCTGTGCCAGTGGTGCTTTTGTTAATCAATAATGCAGTTGACCTGTATTTTCCAGTTATCTGTATTAAATTGCACAGCCCTGGTTGTGGCGTCTGCACAATGTAGCTCCACCCTGTGCAGTCTAGGTTTGTCCCTTTTTGTTGAAATTACCACCGACACTAGGTTTAACATCCATCCTCTCTCTCTCTCTCTCTCTCTCTCTCTCTCTCTCTCTCGCTCTCTCTCTGTCTCTCTCTCTCTCTGTCTCTAGCTGAGGAGATAACTATCACCGTGTCTCCTTGACCACCTTTCTAAGGGGCACTTGAGACTTTTCTTTAAAGTTGATCTCCCAAGAGGTTTCCACAACAATGCTGCCATATGTCCTAGCATCATATTTTGAACAATTTTGGTCAAATCAACAACAAATGAAGAAAATAACTCTTTCAGGGGGAATTGAGTGGATTATTATACAGATGGCGAGGCAAACATGAACAAATATTAAAGATGCATGTTAATCATAATTTACAATATGCTCCTCCAGGTAAGTGGGGGCCAGTGGAGCATGCCTCTAAGCCTGATGGGAGGCGGGTTGTGGAGGTGCCGGAGGAGGCTTCAGGGTGTGTGGCAGGAGGGATAGATGGATGGAGAGGAGGTAGTCTGCTGTCCACGATGCCCTGCAGACTCTCCTCAAGAATTCTTCTTTCAAGCAGGCCTTTTTTTTCGGCCCACTATTCAAAAAGCAGTAATTGCATCATTTTTCAAACCCCTTGCCTCTGTCTGATTGTGAGGCTGGCCCCATTAATCAAACTAATGGAGAAGTAAGTGATTTCAAAATATAGGCTTTGATCATGCGCCCTCTATCCTCTCCCACAACTCTGGCTTCTCCCAGGCTTCGGGAAGCCCTCTCCTCCCACAGCTTCCATTTCCCACGGCCCTCTGTCTGCACTTCCCTCCGCACCGTATAGAAAGGTTTGCATGAGTAGAGAATGTATTTTCATATTAAGGCCTCCTTCACGTGCCTCTGCTAATGTACGTAAGAGCTTTGCTATTGCACATACTGGCAGTTTCCGTGGGCTCCCTGGCTTCATTTGAATGTATTTCCTGTATAGCCGAGCACCAGACTGCAGTGAGGATGAAAGTGGTGAAGCGGCTCCCCCATGGGAAAAGTGGTCTCAGACTTTTTGGACTGAACTGTATTTGAGGTTGTTGAAAACAGCCCCTATCTAAAATCATCTCAGCCTATTAACTGGCAGTATGTCCTGAAGAGTCGCAGTTCAGACACATTTATTGATCTGGAAAAAGACAGATTAAATTTAAGTGCTCCTCAGGTGTATTGAAAAGCCGTGTGCCAGCTATAAAGCAGCATAACTATTACTTGAGGCCACTTCCGGAGCACGCTGGCAAATTAGATTCCTTCCGAGCAATGTAAACCAAAGAGAAAAGCTCTCTTTGTATCTTTGATGCAACCACAGTGGCCTTTGGGACAAAGCACACAAAAAAAGCATATATATATGCAGTGCATTTGCCTAATTTGTTGTTTATGCAATTGCATCCTCTTCAAGCCTCGCTCTAATTGCCCCAGAGTGTTGAGTATTAAACCAATTCTACGCCTTGTCCCAACCCCTCGGCGCTGCGTGCTGCCCTGTTAAGTAGGCTGTCCCATTTATTTATGGCGATCAAGAGGCAGTGGACAACAAGTCCTCATAATGGCTCTCCAAGCAAAGCGTTTTTTAGATTCAGACTCTAAACGAAGTGGTGCTGAAGAAAATTCCCAACTTTTTGCAAAGTGAGATCGGTTTAATCCAATAATGCCCCCTTATCCCGTGTAGCTTCTTTCTGAAGGGCCACAACCCGTTCAAGGGCACTTTGAAACTGAGGGTAGGGATTTTGATTTCTCTTATCAACTATCAGCAGCATGCGCGCTTAATGCCGCCCAAGCAAACGGCACATAAAAAAAAAAAAAAAAAAAAAAGAATCCCTCTCGTATCAGCCCCGCTCACCATTGTTAGGGGATGCACTTGGCAAAGGGCCATTGCTGACACCTCTGCTTCCCCTCTCCTCTGCAGCCTCACTGGCTGTCAGTGCGGTTTAGAATTAGCATTATGTCAAAAACTTAAACCTTCACACTACTCCACTCCCCAGAACTCATCGTCTCTGCCGGGGGTTTTCCGAGAAGACGGGTCCCAACCTGTGTTGAAATTATAAGGAGGAGATTCATGTTCGTCTTTGGCCCGCCCCACCTCCCTCGGCTACCTCTCTCGCTCCCTCTGTACTTATTTCTTTCTTATTTGCACAGCCATTTATCTTGCTCGCCTGTGCCTAATAAGGCAGAGTTTGGTGCATAGAGCCCGTCTGTTTACTCCGACCTGTAATACTCTGCAGCATGCAGGAGTCCTTAATTTCTCAGGAAAGGAGGGATGAGCTTCAAGGCAGGGCCATCCGGCTCATTGCTTCATTTCAGTTAAACAACTCTATGTACCTGATGAACCAGTACGGCGTTTCTTATTGTGTCTGATCATATATCATTATCTTTTCTTTTTTGGTCCCTCAGTCTATGCTCTCAGGCTTTAATCATCCCGTTTTATACAGCAGTGGGAGCTTTTACTGTATATTCGAAGACAGACGGACAAACAGATTATAGAAAATGTTTCATCTCACCTTTTATTCGGTGGAGAGTACTTTTTTTTTTAACTTGGTTATACTCGTTTGATTTGACCTTGATTATTATAAATGTTTTTTCATGAGCTCCTTGCCTCCCGTCGACACCTTCTCTGTGCGACAGGGAGCTGTAGTACTCCTGGTGTGTGAAAGAATAAAGGGAATGCACATGGTGTACAACAACAGATAGGCTGTGGCATTCAAACCGTGGTGGATCAGTAGTAAAAAGCCCCAAGATAACACTTCCCACGCAGCCAGTGGACAAGGCGGGCCCATAGACTCGTGCTGTTGACGCCAGATTCTGACCCTACCATCTGCAGATCCGAAATTGAGATTCATCACACCAGGCCAGGCTTTTTTTCAGCCTTCAGCTGTGCAGTTTTGGTGAATCTGTGCCCACTGCAGCCTCATATCTCTGTTTTTTGGCTGGCAGACGTGGAACCTGAGGTGTTCTTCTGCCGCTGTGGCCCATCTGCCTCAAGGTTCGAAGTGTTGCGCATTCTGAGACGTTTCTGCGCTCATCTGACTTATCGCAGCCTTTTTGTTTGCCATTCATTTCCACCTCTCTCAGCAAAAGACGTGGTTGATGTGCGGTAGAATCTTGCTTTTCATCACTCGTCTTAGCTGTGATATCTTAATTTTTTTTTCTTCTCTCACCCCACTTTTGTTTTCACTCATCTTTGCTGTCAGCCTTGTTCAGGTAGTGACTTTGAGGTGGTTTGTGCAGTGTGAGAGTAATAGTGTACCCTCCAGCAAAGATCATAGCGTCGGGGAATATCTGGGTGTTCCTGCCATGTCGGTGATACGAGAAACAAGCCTATGGGAGGATTGCCAGGCTACGGCATCCACGGGTGACATGTAGGGACACTGCATTTTAGTTATTCTAGTGGTCTTTACTGAGAGGGCTCTAACTGTAGCGTTACGCTCCACAAGGACCCTCATGAACCCGTTGTAGCATGCAATCAAAGCAGTTTATATTTAAATATACCGAAAAACAAGCTCCAACCACCATCTGCTTTTTGTGGACCACAAGAGAAGAAGGTTATTAACTCACAATAAAAATAAATATTTGTGCCTGGAGTTACTCACACCGTCCTGAATTCAACTGTGACAAAAAGCACCGCTTAATTATTTATACGGTTCCAAATCGAAGTCACTTACCTCTCTTAAGATGTGTTCTTGGGGTGTGAAGTTCAGTGTTAAGGAAAGTTATGTGATTCATTATTTGAAGCTAATGGCCTAGAAATTGTGACAAAGTGCTTTTATGGAAAACAGCTACTGTATTTTTGCTCACCTGAAATCACTCAACCAATGTTAGATAGCAGTGGCATATATTATTCAGTTGCATTTAAAAAGCGTTCCTTTGCTTATCTTCTGCCGTTGTTCGGAGCCGCTGGCCCATGACTTTCAGATTTTAAGGTTATTGAGATTTTGCTTGTCAACCTTGGTTCGAGTTTTGCAACTTAGGTTGGCCCGATTCCAGGTTTCTGCCGTTTTGTTCCCTTTTCTTCAATCTTGAATAATTTCGACCAATAACTTCAATAGATCTGTTTGAATCCTGTGAAAATTCAGTGAGAAACATTCAGAATACAGTTATTGACTGTTTTCTAGGGCATAAATGTTATCTGTAATATTGGTTTCTTCTTTTACACTGCGTTTAATATCCTGCTAAATATATAATGCAACATCTGTTTGTTTTATGCTTAAGCTTTGTTCAAGCGTTAATCTTACAATACATTGGTTTACATATGTACAGTATATACTGTATATACATATAAAGTCATTCTGTGTATGCTTGTCCTTGTGTCAGAACTGTAGTCACAGATGAACAAACTAAGTTTTGGTGGGATAATCACTCTGTTCTCTGGTGATCATCCTGGTGATAATTATATCCGTCAACTGTGCAATAAAAATTCAATTGCAAAAATCATCAAAGATCCACTACATAAATTTCCCCCAGGTGCAGGGGTTTAGTTAATGTTCCCCGTGGGCACCCTGCAGAAATGCAAAGCAATTCATCTTTTGCTAAGATTTATTGCCCAGAAAGTAGGTTTTTTGGTGCTTACACATTTTTTATTTTGCGAAGGCATCGTGGCTCTGTGTCTATAACCTGGCTAAAAATGTGTGTGTTTAATTGAAGATTAAACCCTTATTAACTTGGCAGTGTTAATTGTATAATATGCAGATCCATTGTGTACCCTCTGTTACAAGAGCAGCTCATAAGCAGTCTTGAAGGGTTGTATTGTGATGGTTGCTTTTCCAAAAGGAGGAATTGCATTGTGTGCATTATGCAAAATAAGTCGAGCTGTTTGAGTAATAACAGCAATCACCATTAGGCTAATGGCGCATGGAGGGTAAAACTTTGAATAATGCTAATATTTCATAGCAGTGGTTGCAGAGAAAGAAAATGCTAATGTCATCATTGGAAAATAACAGGGTCCAGTTCAAGTTCATGTGTTCATTTTGCCTCTTCTCATTGCAACGCTTTCTCGAGGCATTTGTGGTGCGGTGGGTTGAATGCCAAGGACATAACTGCTTTGAAACCCTGAGGTCTGTTATGGCCTCTCTGATTGTCTGCACTCAGGAAGTTCCTCAGCTCACTGTGGTATTCATAAAAAGGTCACACCTAGTTTTTTTTTTATCCTGTTAGAGGCTGTTCAAAATCCTCCTTACAACATGACAGCTACACGTCCGCAGAAGGAATATGGCAGAAGGTCAGGTTAGTCACTTTGTGCTTGTCGAGACGTCTTCAGTAGAGAAACTACAGAATCACCTGTCACTAAGACATCTACCTCTAAGAGACTTTCACTGTTAGAAATAATAATTTTGCAATACAAACATCCTTTCCGTAATTAAGTCAACAATATTATCCAAGATGGCACTTAGTCACTGTTTTGGCACTTCAGCCAAAATGTTTTGACACCCCTGCCCTAATCCTAACCGATCCCCTCACCCAATCCTGTAACCCTATCCTCTAATCTCAAAGACACTTATTAGACTCCTCTCCAAGTCAAAGTTAAGTTCCCATTTAATGAAACATCATGAGAGAATTTTTCAGTCGTAACCTGAGCTGATATAGATAGCAGTCTTAGTACCGTGGCAGATGAGATCCCTGATTTGTTTTTGATGCAGTGCACATTACCCATCTTCTAGGGATGACCACATGGTCTTGAGTGCTGCCAGTAGAAGGTCAGAGGTTGGTTGGAGTGTTGTAGTAGCGCTTTAGGTAATCATCGATTGACAATCACCACAAAATATGCTACTTTTGGAATTATCCGGCTGGAACGATTTAACAGCCCGACAGGTTGTATATGGCCCACGGGCCTTAGTTTGCCCACCCCTGATATGACTGTTAATGTATCATAAACATGAATAATAGCAATGTAATAGAGATCCCACGATATACAGAAATAAAATAAAGTATTTGGCAAATACTGTGCCTTTTTTAGTGTGGTCTGGTCCATTTCCCATCTGCTCACATGTATGGTGCAGGGTTTATAACCTCTACTACGGTTGCACACTTGTGCCCACTTGTGCACGTATGCTTTCATTGTCATTGCTGGATGAAGGCATTGAATTAAACTCAAGTTCGTCTAATTCTATTATGACATGGTGAGGATTTCAGTATGTAACCCACGTGTGTATGCGAAATTCAAACTTTCAGGCGTAACTGCAATTGTCCACTATGTCTGTACCAGTCCAAAGGGACACTGATGGCTCTCTGCACCTTTGTATTCCATGGATGATGGAGCAGATTAAGTGGTGTGAAGGTGTTTCCACAGCAACAGTGGCAGGGCCGGGTTCAGAGGGACTATTGTGAATCTTTTATGACGGACCTCATTACTCCTTCCTGGCTTCATTGTCAGATCAGTACACTGGCGGTACACAGAAGGTATGACAGCAACCAAAATCTCTTCATTATCCACCCTCTTCAAAAAATTACCAAATGCTGAGAATCAATGAAAACCCTTCACTTCAAAACAACAGAGGCCGTTGGTTGCTAGGCACCAGGATGTGACCTTAAACTATAGTGCATTGCCTCAAATAGGGATAAATCACTGGTTATTGAACATAAGCACTGAGCAAAACTCAAAGATACGCTTATTTCTAATCTTAAAACAAAATGTCTGAACTAACAATCAAATACACTGTAATTCAGAACCAACAATGTTTGCTTTCTTTTTTTTTTTTTACACGTTTTTATATGTATACAGTATATAGATATATATACTGTGTATATATATATATCTATATATACACTAATTCAAACTTCACTACTATACCGTATAATAATGAAGTTTGGACTAAATGTCTCACTCCTGTTTTATTAAGAAGTGCAGGTTAAGGTAGAGTAGAAAGTAGCTGTGTCTCAAACATCTGCTCCACTGCTGCTTATTTACAATACAGCGCATGGAAGATGCCTACATACAGAAATGCTAATGCACGTGGTATCCCAGTTACATTTCAGTATCATCTTGTACTTCCTGTAAAATAGAATATGTATTATGTGTGGGACATAATCATTAATTTATGCCTGTTTATATAGCTGTGTAGAGTCAGACATATGCTACATACATTAGAATCATACTGTACTTATATATATGTATATATGTATTCATATCTCTACAGTGCATAAATGCGGTCTATAGTGTTCAACACGAGTTCATCTGGATCAGTTTTAACAAAATCATAGACTGCATCTGCAAAATTGGGTAAAAACATTGCACCGGAAACCAAACATCACAGCTTGCACCAGGACTGATGCAATAGGCTGAATTCCTTTTAGACAGGTGTACCTAATAAACTGGCTTATGAGTGAATAAATCAAATTGGCGTTGCTTTCCACTATTGCTTTCAAATATTGAAAACGTTTGCACTGATCTCTCGCATGCTTTGGTTTTTCCATTCCTTCCTTCGCCCACCGTTTTTTTTTTTTTTACCCATCCTTCAAACCACGGCTCCTCTTGGTTTATTTTTTATTTTTTTTGCCCGTCACAGTTTTAAATTGGAGTTGGCATTCTCTGGCTGCCTTTGTGGCGCTACTACTGTGTAAGAACATGCCTGGGGTAGCCTGCCTCACAGATTACAGATCTTACTCGGCTGGTTTAGGCTGTATCAACAGTATATAGAATATTCCTCTGATGTCACTCCAGAGTCTTGTTCGTGCCTCCTTCGTCAAAAAACGGATTTCTCGCCAGGGTTTCACTGTTACATCATCTACCGTATTGAACGGAGAGAAAGACGAGGCACAAAGGCAAAATTACTCTGCCTGGATGTCGATAGCAGCTAAGGTCTCACTGGATTTTTAGGCTTTGGTGTGATAAATTTGAAGTTAAATGGGAAATGTCTTGCTTAGTTCAACTGAAATAGGACTACGTGCGATTAGGAAAAGGGCCGTTTGTGTAAAATAATGCAGGAACTGAGACACGAGGGGATTTCATTTTCAGGAGCTGGAAGTTCTCTGAAACCAAAAGTGAAAGTCAGGTTTTTGGGGAGCATTCCGTTTATTTTCAATTCAAGTATTGTTTCAAATTTTCAATGAACAACAATCAGAACGTGGGACCCCTGTGGGGGACCCCTTAAAAAAAAAAAACAGCTACAAAATGAAGTCTCTGCTTATTCCTCATTATATTATAGTATTATAGGGTAGTTTGAGTAGTTGTTCTTATTTTTGCTTTCAGCACCAATCTTTTCAGCCTAACCTCATAAACAATCAGTATGTCTTCAATGATTGGCTGTCGCATGAGGGGTTAAACAGCAGCTCACAAGCAGAATTTAGCTCAATAAAGCTTTATTTCCAGTATCTAAACTGGTCAGCGTTGAGTTGACCTGGCGCTGAACCTCCATTTGTGGGTCCCGTTGTTTCCAAGGCTTCAACAGAACACTGTAACACAGCTGGTTCACATTAACTAACCCACACTACACTACTTGACTTTGTTTTTACCATTACGGCATCTGACAGATTTGGTCTGGAACAGTGGATGCAGTTGGAGGAGCTGCCGTCTCTCTTTAACGTCATGGTTGTTCTCCGAGGCAGACGATGGTGCTCATTGTCAGGAACCTGAGAGACAGGATCACAATTTCAATAATGGATTGCTCCTCGCATGGATGGAGTTTGCAGATTTTTTTTTTAACACGACCTGTCTATCTGTGCGTCAAATTAGAAACCATTTCTTTTATCGCCATTTGATTGGGTGAGGGTGACTTGGTATAGCCTATCTGTATTCATCTGTTCTCACTAAGTTTTACATTGATTCAGGGCATCCAATGATCACGTTGGCCTGTCCTACTGAATGTTGATAGATCTGGCTTTGCAACCATAAAGAATATTGCTCTTGATCTGATATGGTCCTTGCAGCCTTCGAGGAAGAGATCTAGAAATGATAGATGCATTAAAATCAAATCATGACTCTTCCAAGGTTAGAATATCAATTAGGTTTTGGTGCTTCTCTCTGCACCGGCTGCTGTTTACGAGCGATGGGGCTGTTGATCGAAAAAAAGCAATGGGGTCATATATGCTATGTATAATAACATTCTGCGCAAAAGGGATTCATTTAGACGCTAATGACGGCACATTTCGGTAGAGACGTTAAGCATGACAGATGTTGAATGTCTTTGCACCTGTAACCGGTGGAGAAATCCCGATAATCAAATGGGCGTTAATGGTAATTGCAAGGGGGCTACGCCTTCTGCTGTAGCCTGACGACTAATCATTTTTTTTATCGAAAGTTTACACTTAAGAGATGTGTCCTTCCATATGCAGATGATTCCATTCCATATCTGGCTGAAAGTATTCACAATGCAGCCATTATGTGTCAACTTTAAATGTAAACACCACGTTGAAACGCACTTTTACTCCAGAACTTCTCCTCTCTGTCAATTTGGCCCGTTCTCTTCAGGGCCGACTATTGTGAGACCTGAATGAATTACACTGCTCTAAATACCTTCTGTCTCTCCTCTTTCTTTTCATCTCTTCAGGCCGTGGAAACCAACCTGGCATCCAAAGACAGTCACTGGGTCTACGCCAATGAGGTGAGTTCGAAAACACAAAGGCACTTAATGCACCTTGCGGCCGAGCTGAATTGAGACCTCATTGTCAATTTGCTTCTCTCAAACAGAGTCTCCTATTTTGCCAAAGCACACACAAGGCACATGGCATTCTATGGGGCTGTCAATCGGGGCCTTTCATATTCAATCAGATTAACAGTAAATATTTTCTTTTTTTAATTCTGTCCTGGCGGCCTTTATTTAATCTTGTATAATTGTCCTGCCCTGAACTGTTGATGTTGGCCTTTTTTCTCCCCCTCAGCACCGGGGGCTGGCTGTGTGTCTGACATTGACCTGAATGGTATTCTAAAGTGGCTGTAACAGCACAACATTCAGGTGCACTTTGTGAATACAGAACAGGGGACGCTGTCTTTGGCTTGAGTGCCTCAGTGCTGCATTTCAATTGATTCATAAGTGATTTGGGGAAGGGGGGGGGGGGGGGGGCGCATGAAGTACAGATCCAGCTTGAGTGCACTTTGGTGTGGGGGGGAGTCGCATGATTGACCCAGCCCTAAAAGCACTGGATGAAAGATTATAGATACAAGTTGAATTATTTCAAATATTACTATTGCTGCAACCTAATGGTTCTCTCTCTACCCCGCACACACACACACACACATCAGTGTCCATGTATGTTAATAAAATAGCACTTTCTCACCTATTAGAAAATCTCAGCCGGTACTCTCCACCCAAAAACATGACACGCATTGATCTATCGCACATAGAGACTGATTAATGTGCACGCATTCTGAGGATTTATTAAGAAGCAGCACTTTAGGAGGGGAGCAGACTTTGTTGTCGTGTGGCAAATGAGCTTTTTGGTGCAGGAGATGAAAAACGCATATTAGCCACAGTGCACGTTAGACGTTAACCAACAAATAATAAATAGTTGTCCTTTATGTTTCGGTTATGGTTCAGCATGGTGCATTTTAATGTATTGCTTCAGCTTAAATGTTGATTTGCAAAAGTTAATGAGGCTCACTGTGTTGAAAACCTTCTGCTATCTGGCAGCCTAAATTACCTCGTTTTGGACTATAATGAGTTTCCATGGAGTAACGACCTCGTGTGTTTTAAAAATCATTCTCATGTCAGCGTACACATAACTAATATTGATTTACCACAGCAAATCAGACACTAACTCCTTTGAATCTTTGTTTTTTTAAGTTATATTATTGCATTGCTATGTCTGCCAAAATGAACGAGCAGTTTCAACCAGATGATGGGATGGATAATTATTAACTGGAGCAGTATTCAAATACAAACTCCTGCATGCCTCTGAGTCAATTAGCGCATATCTCCACCAAGACATGATCTTTAATTGCATTAGTCCCAGGAAAGTATCAAACAGTATGTTCATTTCTATGGCAAACCCCTAGTGTTTGATGTGGTGTGACTCACTGTGGATTTTTTTGTTTATTTTTTGTATTTAATGTCCCCATCCAGTCCCCTTCTGCTAAAGAGTTTTTTTTTTTTATTATTTTTATCCATTTTATCAGTTTTCCTCTCCCTCAGTCATTTTAGTTGATCCTTTTTGCCTCGCTCCTCTCCCTTTTTCTATCTCTTTCATTTCGTCAGCCAAGAAATAAACTGTCCATGAATCAGACAATCACCTTGAGTGAGAAAAACACAGACATGCTGAAAAGGCCAACGTGGAAATTCAATTACAACTCATGTCGGCATATTCTTCTCAGATATTGGTCTCCAGGGCTCATCTCTTGTGCATAAAAAATAAAAATAAAATTAGCATCTAACTAGTCAACTATCTTCTTAAATCATATTTTGCTCATAGAGCCCATCAACTGTTTTGCCAGCGAGAAGAATCGGTGTAAATTGAATCCAGGCACGTATCTAACTGCCTACAATTGATCTATAATACCTGCTTATCTCTGAAGGGGTAGATTTAAAGGAAGATGCAAATCTGCTTTGTTTCCATTAGCCGAGGATTTGATTCTAAAGACGTAAGCTAAAACAAAAAGCTGTAATGCAAATGAAACAACTGTTCTATTTTTCATAGGAATAGAATGAAAGCTGTAGAATACGCTTTAACACAAACGTTAACATCCCAAAGAATTGTAGGTTTTGTGTTATAAATATATAAAAATGATATCATGTAAAATATGTTGACTGAGTGTAACGAAAAATGTGGTGTGCCAACACCATCAACGTCCCCCAAACAAACAACTTCTCTTTAGTTTCAAACACGTAAGCTATTAGACTAGATGCATTTAAAAAACCTAAAGAGTGGGTTTGAGTGGCACACAGTTCATGATCCCTCCCATACTTCTTTACCGCACAAATGACTAATATTATCCTTAGTTTAAGTTTTATCCTTAAATTGGAGTATAAAAGAAATGATGCTAGACTTGATTTGAGCGCGAGTGCACCTGAATGACAGGCAGGCGTGCGTCTCCCTAAACCACCCACTCAAGCAGGGTGCCAGCCCACAGTGGCTTATCTGATATCCATCTGACTCTTGTCTGCTGGACTCAGATGGATTGCACATGCATGGAGGATTTGTTTTCTTTTTTGTTTTTTTTTTTTTTCCTCCCCTCCCCTTCAGAGGCAGCTTGGTGACACCTCTGAACGTTTGATGGATTATGTGGTTGCGCCTGCTGTGACAAACAAGAGTCGGGGAGGGCACTCGTGCTATGACGGATGTCTGAGCTATCTGCCCGCCAAGCCTCTGAATTGGGGAAGCTTATTCTGCTGATGCACCACAGCAGGCCGCGGTGGCACGGGGAAGGGGATTAATGAAGAGGCCACTTACAAGATAAAGATAGTTTTCCATTAGATTATTGCACATTCAAGCCAACGATTGACATGATTGCCTTTATTAAAACACTGGACTTGATTTGCACCATTAATAACGACGAGCATCCACCGGGAAACTGAAATCAGATGTCAAAAAACCCACAAAGGGTGACCACAGGGGACATCCGTCGTGGTGGCCATAAATCTGAAACACCACAGGCTGCCGGCTGCTGTCAGTCAAGTTCCAAAGCTTCTTTTAAGTAGACCCGCTGCACGTCTAGATTAAAATGCAAGTTCCATCGCTATTGAAACAGGTTTTGACTGTAACTACAGTGAAGCTTGTTGCTGCATTGCTATGGGAGTTCCAAATTGGTCACTTATGAATAATGAGCTAGGCAATGAGACGTCCATGCTTAAAAAAAAATAATGACTAATTGTAAATGGCCGAACTAAGCGGAAGTTATAACACAAACATTTTTACGATCAATCTTTATGGTCCCGGTCCCTATTTTATGCCGGATTGGTGATTTTCCTCCACACAAACAGAGGTTGGACAGGCGCAGCTAAAGTTTAACTGATGCAGATCAGGCGGTGTGAAATATAGCGTGAAATTACTCGGCATTTCCTGCTGCTGCGGACCGCATGTTGCGGTAAATGGTCCTTCCTTTGTAACAGTTTCATTTCAAGTCGTTTCTTAAAAAAAAACAAAAAACAAACAGCCATGATATGTGGAAAATATTGTTTTTTTTTCCCTGTCCTGTTTTCAGTTGTGGAATTACGTGCTTCAGTTAGGATGAATAGAGAAATACTTTTTTGGAAATAAATTGTTGGAAACCAGCGATAAATATCGGGGCACATTTTATATGATCATATTTCTGCGATTCCACAGGCGAAAGTCATGATTGCAAACCCACAGGAACTAATGTTACCCCTAATTGCCCCTTATTTAACTTGATACATTTAAACTTTAAAGGCCTTCATCAACCATATATTTTTATGATAGTTGACAAAGATGCACTCACCATTGGGCTTTAAATTATTTACTTTTATCTCCTGGGTTAGTTATATAGAGGTGCCACAAAATCCTCTCATGAGTTTATCAGTCTTTCATGGCAGCTGCATTATTGATAAGGGCTTATAAATCTTCTGCTTAATCAGCATGAACAAAAAATACAGCAGCACCAAGAACTGTTAAGCCCAATATTTTCCTTCTTTATTTACCTTTTTCACAATCTATCTCATCTCAATTGGATTTAGCTTTTGTATAGTGTTGTTTTAGTATTTGGATTTTAATGCCAGGACAAAATGACGTGAAATTGCATTTTAAAAACCTATATAAGACATATCTTTACCCTCTTTAAACAATATACATGTATTGCGCAGTTTATTATCAGGTACATGCAATAGTTTGTCATTTTACACGCCTCCCTGTATGTGTTGAATAATACGCAAAGGAATAGTCACTATACTTTCTAGCTTTATCACACACAGGAAAATCTTACATCAAGAATGACTTGACATCTCAGATAATATAGGTCACAAATCTGATCAACACCAGAGATTCGGCTCACTTCAGACAAACGGTGTAAACACGGTAATCCTGAGGTTATTTTCTGCCTTACTAATTACCTTTTTTTGAAATGCCCTATAAAAGAAGAGGAACAGACGAGAATACGTGGGAATAAATGTCGTACACGTAGTGCTTTGTTCTTCCTCCCTGACTCCCAGTCCCTCTCCATTGCCTTGCTTGCCTGCAGCTCCAGAAAACCTTACACTTCTAATTAAATCGCTGTCATGATTACGGCTACGTTTTTTATTTATTTCCAGTGAAAGATTAATAACATTGACTGAGCAGCACAAAGAGGATAATTTAGCCTATCTGTCAGCTTCGACTTGATTTGATGAGTGTGTTTTGCTCGTCAGTTGTCATTGAAACACGGCCGTGCTTTATGCACTTTTTTTCTGAAATTTCAGTGGGTTTACAGCCAGATTGACTGTATGATATTGTCTAATTATATACTTCTGTTAGTAATAATATTGTGATGTGACTGCATGGTTGAGAGTGATAGCCTATTTCTTATTCTTTTTCCGATTTCACTACTGCTTGCGTCCCTTAAGTTGCTTTACCCCCCGCCTTCTTCATTCACCCCCTCGATCACTTCCTGTCCCCCTAATTCTGTCGTCCTCAAAGGACCAGGTGTCCGTCATCCTCTCTGCCTTTTTGTACTTCATTAATAACATTTCTCTAGTGATTCCAGTCCACAGGATGAGTATTGGCTTTGGTGCACCTGGCCTTTATTCTCCTTATGTTAATGGTACATGCTAATGAACACTTTGGCATTTCTATTGTGCAAGTGACGTATATCATAGTCACGCTCTAACCGTGACTCAGTGGTCTGTTCTTTCTGGGGCAATTCCAAGTCAAAAGACACACATTTTGTCAGCCATGTCCCATTGGGCAGTGTCAGCGCCGGGTCAGGCGGGGACGCGGATGTCACGGATGACGGCGGCAAAACACTCGGACCAGGTGGCAATGGAAGTTATTAGCTTGGACGTGAGGGCTTGGCTCCGTGAACCATGAGGCATAATTTATCTGATTAATGTGTCAAGGCAACTGATGAATATTCATAGATTCCACCTGACTGATTGTGAAGAGTCAGAAAAGGAGCCAGGGGATAAAACTAGATGAGCTACAATCTCCCGAGGAGCGCTTAAACTCGTGCTGTGCATAGATTAATGGCAATGCCGGCTCTTTTATTTCTCTATTTACTTTACTCACCGTAAAGTACTTAAAAAAAGAATAATATACATGCATAACAAAAGAGGCAAAAGGCAATATAAAGAAAACAAATGGGCGAATAATAGAATGCGGTAAAGGTGAGATAATAGGGGAGGGAAAAAGGAAGTGGGTATAAAAAAAAACTCAGATGCCAGAGGACGCTGACAAAGAGCTACGGGACCCACGGACAGGTCGATGTGTGGGGGGAAAGATCGGAACGCCTGAAGAGGATAAAGGGGTCTAGCGCAGACGCGGGCGTGTGTGGTGAAAAATTTACCAGCCTCCACTTGTGCATCGGCCCATTCAAGAGGGCCGAAGGTCACCTTGTGCTATTGTTGTGTAGGATGTACAAGGAAGTTTCATTGATTTGTCAGTATAATGTCAATACTAAGGGTTCCTCGATACTAAATTCTAGCTTTATGTTTTACATACGCGGAACAGTGGAAGCATTTGGGCAGTTGCACATTTTCGTGCTTGTTTCGCGCTGTGTTTTGTTCTTCCACTCAGAATATTACATTTTAAGATGGACAATCATTTCTACCTCAAAGCACCGTGTCACAGATTCCATTTTGTTTGCATCAATCTAAAAAGAAGTGTGTGGGAGACGTAGTTCAAAAGTAACTGGATGCTTGACTTTTAAATGTTTCTTGTTTACTCAAATGTTGTTTTTATTATTTCATTGCGAATGTGATGAACCTCAGAGTCTTGAGTGTTGAATATATGCTAATTACGTTTTTGCTTTTTTTTTGCCTCAATATATAAAAATCTGTCGCTGGATAAAGGAAAGCGAGAACAGATATGTTGGGTGAATTGAGCATTTGAGCATCCAATGTGCACTGGGCACTTCCAAAAAGCAAGGGATGCGATAAAATTCATAAAATCCATTTGAGCCCAAGTTTACTTTCTCCACCCTGCAGCCTCTATCAGTTGTCCCCATTTTACTTGTTGGAATTCTTTTCACTTCATCTCCCCTTTGTCTCATAACTGATTGCTCTGTAGCCCCCCAGTGTGTCATCTTGTTCTTTAATAGCTAACGAAACAGGCACAGCCAACGCAAAGCCCACAGAGGTTTTCTTTCTAATCCCCCAATTTTCTAAAAACAGCACATTCACGGTTTGCGTCGTGATTCCTCTCTGCACCAAATTCCCAGTCTGCCATTACACTTCGGGCTTTTAATGGGGGAAAAAGACTATTAAACCAAACTGGTCTTCCATTCGCAGGAGGTGAGCGATCCGGACATCATGGAGCTCGTTCACAGCTCCCTGGGCCGGATGACCATCATTCGTCAGATCTTCCCCTTGTGGAGGGACAGCAATGTTCGCTGCATGAGGAACAACCACCGCATCTCCTCGCTGCTCTGCGACCCTCAGGAAGGCTATCTGCAGTCTCTGGAGGTAAGAAAAACAAAAGCTCCTTCTCTCATTATACTGGGGGAAAATAACAAGTGGATACACAAGCAGATGCAATCACACGTCTTTGTTGTCGTGCCCAGAACGCTTATGAAACACAGTTGCGGTGGTGAGACTGGTTAAATATTTAACATTAAATGTCAACGAAAATACTTCCTCTCGTCTCAGGCTCTTCAAACCTTCAACCATCTGCTTTCAAATAGGTTCACATCATCCTAAAATAAAAACATCGCAATTATATGTGTCAACCTCATCCGAAAATCGTGAACTCATTGTATGATGAGCAATAAAAACGGCTCATAATTGTCCCTCTACATTGTGGCACACTGCAATGCTATGTTCTCTGTGTAGAGATTGGAGAAAAAAAAAAGACTCAAAACTGCATTTCCATCCCATTCTCCACTCTGCATAGTAATGTTTGGTTTATTTAGTCATAGATTCACCAAAAATTGGCCACTTTCAGCGGCGCTCCTGAGCTTAGAGGAGAGCCACTGAGCGCCATGGAAACACAGTGATGGATAGGGAATGGGTGGAGCATTAGACTAGTGGAGTGTTTCTTTGTGTTTTTTTTCTGTTCAATGCAAGCACAATGACACGGCTACAAAACAAAGATGGTGTGGTCTTTTTTTTTTTTTTTTTGTGTGTACTTAAGAAGTACTGAAAGATTTGTATTCGCGTGATTCTCGCTCCATCACACTCTTCACAGCCTACAATAAGGACGCAGCCATGGTATAGGAGCCGCTGACAAGCATCTCCGGAGTGCCACATGAATATAAATATTAACTGGTAATTTATGCAACCGACTATAGATTTAACTCCCCAGATAAGGTAATTATGGGGAACATGAACATCCATGAATATAAATGACCACCGCCTCAGTGTAGCTGTGGAATAAAGGGCAAAAAGAGTAAAATTGTTGTGAAGTAAATGAAAGCTTTATTTTACATATATGCAAAACTTCTTAAAAAACAAATTATATAAACTATCCCTCTGTCCTTTCGTTACCTAACCCAGGCCATTATCTATGAGTTATGGAGGAGAAAACTGAACATATGGTCATAAAAACAATATATTATGTGTTAATTAAGTACCACGTACCTCGCAGAGGTTTCCGTGGCCGAATTTGCCTTAAACTAAGGAAAAATCCGTTTGACAGTCGGGGGAGTCTGCTCAATCCGTCTTGGGCGCGATGGCTGTGTTCCCCTTTGCACAGATGGCAAAACCACGTGTTGCTTGCACCAACTGTTCTTAAAAATGTACACAAAAGAAGGTAGAAGATCGGGTAATGCGTGTTCAGTCTCCTGTCTCCTGGAACAGTTGCTGTGAGTCAGTAACCTCGGAAAATCACCTCTGCGCGGCTTCTGAGTTGAGTAAACTTGACCCGTGTGATGTCACGGCACCGAGAGACGGGATGGAGCGAGTGCGCCGGAGTGTCAGAGACTTTTCCTTCCACCGATCTTCTGCTGTGGGAGGAAAACATTTGACTCCTGCCGGAGGATCTATCGGATCCACTGTCACTCGGTGACGGGAGGCAGAGGACATGATTTCTGACACAGCCGAGATGACGGCCGCGGATCCCAAACTCAGGAGATGATGATTGAACCAGAAATCACTTTTTTCTTTTTCTTTTTTTTCTCTCTCTCTCTCTCTCTCCTGTGTGTTTTTTTAAGCGTTGAACACAGTACTCTATAATTACCTTTGGATTTGGCCAGTGTTGTATCAATTTATGTCATTTGTTGGCTCCTGGGATTGTTCAGTACAAATAAAAATCCAAGTGAAAACATGTGGACGTTCCAAGGAAAGATAAAAAGTGCTGCCCACTTGTCCTCGCCGTGCCTTTGTTGCTCTTTCCAAGCGAGGAGGCAGACATTCATTTCCTACCAAGATTTTTTTCTCACTGTCCAGCCTCACAAACAAACACACCGACTTTTTTGGAAAACTGCTTAAATCACAAAGCTTCACTCAGGAGCTGTGTGATAAAAATAAAAAAACAAACACACAAACAAACAAAAAAAGAAAGGTTTTTCTCTTTGTTGTATAACAAAAGACAGTTCAGCTGAACACAGTGTTCAGTCCTGCACAGCACAGAACCCAGGGATGCATGTATTAAAAATGGCTGCTTGTTGTATCCCCCCCTCCACCCACAGGTGTCCAACCTCTACCTGTACGACAGTGTCCTGATGCTGGCCAACGCCTTCTACAGGAAACTGGAGGACAGGAAGTGGCACAGCATGGCCAGCCTCAACTGCATGAGGAAGTCCACCAAGCCGTGGAATGGAGGGTGGTCCATGCTGGACACCATCCAAAAGGTAAGTCAAACAAAAGTGAGCATTTTTAATCAACTTAAAGAAAAAGGTCTTAATAATGGCTCCGTTATTATCAAGTCCAGAGTTTTGGAATGACTTTTAATCAACACTGTACAGAGAAAGTCTGAAATGAATTATAAATTGTTAAATGTGAGGATGAATTATTCTCTGTATGCTTGTGTAACCCTGCATTTCTTATTGGGGAAAAAATGCTGTGAATATTCGCCAGTGTCTGAATGTCACCCATTTCAACCTGATAATGGAATTTTTGCCGCTGCAGAGGGTCACGCTGGTTCAATCTCCGCTGTGACATAGAGTAAACAAACGTGTGTGTGTGTGCGGGCAGGAGGAAACAGTAAAATAGTGGTTTTCTCCTCTTGTTTTCAAACTGTGAAATGACTTCAACTGATCTGCAGTCTGTCATTCTTTCATAATGATGTTTGACAAAAGTTGATGCAACAAAATACAATTAATCTTGAAATATTGATATTTAGAGATGTATTTGTCTTTGCAATGTACTATAATGCACAAGAGCTGAAAGCCTGGTGAATAACACAAAACAATCAATGAAAAAATGGACAATTCCCAGCTCGGGTTCATTAGCTCCATTTCTTTTTTTCTCTCACACATAATATACTTGATCGATACTCTTTAGAGGAAATCTGGTTAAATCAATACAAACACTTGTGTTTACTTAATGCTCATGGAAAATGTACGGTGGGATTAAGTGAGTTTAATGGCATGTGCTTATGGTTTCATGCTTTTTTCGACATGAGTAAATAAAAACAGGAGGCAAATATAATACTACACCTCGTTGTTGTCGTCGTCACAGGGACGCATCAGTGGACTGACGGGAATGATGGACTTCCGTGCCGAAGGAGCGAATTCTCACGTGCAGTTTGAGATTCTTGGAACCAGCTACAGTGAGACGTTTGGGAAAGACGTGAAGCGGGTGAGTCCAGAACAGATTTATCAGGGTTTTTTTTTTTTCTTTTTCCTCTGCTTGCGTCTTGGAGAACACAAGTTTTACTTTGTGAGACACGACCGTTTTTGAATTATTACGTCGTTATTTTTAACCCACTGATTCAGTTATAATGACTTGTTTTTGTATTTGAGAAACATCCCTACTCTTTATCGCCGCCCGCATGAGACCACACGCAATCACAGCGCCTGTGTAGATTGGAAGCTTTTGTTGGTAGATGGGGTTTTGCATAGACTTGCCTACTGCACCTGTGCGATGCGTAGGCGTAGGGGGTGCTGCGAGGCCCCTGGTGAAAGGAGCTTTTCTTAGCCACTGTCTCAATCTGACCACACTACTGTGGGAGGAGAGAAATGAAACCGCTAGCTCACCAAGGCGTCCTGCAGGTTTATGTTCCTCTCCGAGAGAGCGCTTGCCACACTTGTTGTCGAGTAGATACAGTCAATACCAGGGCAGCGTTGTTATTATTACTATTCCTATTTGTGCACTCTTCTCCGAGCTGTAATTTGTTTGTCGCGGCGAACGTCCCGATTCAGTCGGGGACAGAATGAAGAGAAATGGAGCTTCTCGGCAATCTATGTAGAGCAGGACTGACCAGGAGCGGTAATGAAGATTTAATCACCGCTCCGCCGAACTGAAATCACAAGGCCAATTCATCATAATGTGGCCATTAGCATTAACGGCGAAAAAGAAGACGGACTCTGTGTTTACACACGTATATACAGAATTATCCAGACGGGTGATAAATAACAGTTGACAAGGGTTTTATTAAGATGTTGTTGTTCCACCAGAGCAGCTCCTTCACCCCAATCACACAAATATCTGAAACTGCCTAACTGGAGAGATGAAAACACTTATCAAACAATATGTGTGTAAAAAAAAAAGAAAAAAAAAAAGTGGTGTTTGGACGGTGGCCTGTGAGGGTCAAAGCATATTCATCAAAACGCTCTCTTTCTCCTCAAACCACGCAGTGATCTGACCTGCACTATGGACCGTGGTCATCCTCCGTTTATTTTTCAGGTCATTTCACGAGTTCCCCCCTCGCCCAATGCCGGCCGACAGCCGAGCCCCACAAACGCGGATTTATGCACACGCAAAGACAGGACGCGAGGCCACGCTAACATGTGGGCGCCTGTATCTCTATATCATTAGAGGGAAAAGGGGCACAGCAGGGTCAGATAATGGGACGCCAAATGCTTTCAGTGCTGCTGTTCATTACCTGCCCTGTCTATCTGGGTGTCTCATCACATGCTTGGCAGAACCATTTACTGGGAGAAGATGTGCGGATTCATGTTGCCTCCTTTCTCCGCCCTGCTCCTCCACAATATATTCAGTGTCTTATTTGTGTGTGTGTGTGTTTGTGTGCGCCATTCGAGAAGTCACTCGCATCACGTGGCTTGCCCATGCAATGTGCTGTAATACCGTGTCGTGTGTTTTTGATTTGGTTTCCAGTGGCATTGGTCTGTGATTGTGCTTCCTGCTCCACCCCCTGACCCACATCCGCCCCCTTAGAGCCATCTTCGCTTTGTCTCCACTCTACTCCCCCCCTCTCACCCCATCGCCCATCCACCCCATCTTCTCCCCTCCCGCTCACATCTCCTCTCATCCGGTCCTTTCTCCTCATTTTTCAGCCCTGGTTTCCTCCCTCTCCATCATCGTTTATCTGCATCCAGTCCATTTCCCCCCCCAGCCTGATGGCTCTTAGATGAGGCGTCTTTCTGGTTTAGAAACTGTAATGAAGACTGAAATACTATTTCCTGGATGGCCATTGTGAGTTTTCTCCACCATCCGAGAGCCGATGCTGCAGAGTGATCGATGTTGCTGTTGTTGTTTTGGTTTCCGTTCAGTTTGCTCTTATTGATGTGTCAGTTTGTCTTCAAGCAGATATTGCTAATGACTTCCAGCTTCACGTGAAGCTCTTCATGGAGGAAAAGTCAATTTATTTGGATGTAATTGTTCCTTCCAGCAAAATCATCTGAAATTCATGGAGTTGTAGTTATCTCCGAATGTGGCAAACAAGGCTGCTTTAACTTCAAAACAATATCTTTTATATAACCTTTAAGTTAAAAAATAATAATAAAATCCAATCATTTTATGCTCACATACCATGCGTTGATATTTTTAAACAGCCTTTCCTGTGCTGGAAATAATATATAGAATGGCTGCTTTTTTATTTTTTTTTTCCCTTACCTTTGTGATGACTCATTCAGCCACCATCAGTGAAAGTGCTGCTAACTTGAGCCAATATATATCCTCAAGTCCAAGCTGAATCTGGCAGCCATGTTTTGCACAGAGCCAAATCACATATTATTTATTGGCCGTCTCCATGTTTTCGTCCGGAGCTTGGTCACTTGAGCTTTATGTGTAGCATTGTGTGTTGAGCCTACATTTCGTCCATAGCTGAATTATTCATCCTACTCCTCAGCCCTATTTTTAGCACCGGCTTATCCAAAGGACAGGCCCTTCACTTTGCCAGCCATAGATCTGCGGGTGGGTTGATAGGGCTGTTGATCCTGTGATTCATTTTCCAAATACTGAGATGTATGACTTTTGGAAACTCTCTTTCTGGCTCCCACAGTGTTTTCAACCCGCACGCACGCACGCACGCACGCGCACACGCACACCCACACCCACACCCACACCCACACCCACACCCACACCCACACCCACACCCACACACACACACACCAGGAGCCAGAAAGTGAACCTTTCCCATTTGTACATTTCAGTGACAGTGTGGCGGAAATCCATCCTTGCACTATGTTTACTCTGATGAAATCAACGATAACGTCTACGTGACTCCACCGATATCAAGTGTTTATCGTCCACATTGAATCGAAAAACTCTTTGGAGTTTTATTAAATGCCATACATTTCCACTAATATATTGTTTTTGCCAGAGCTGTCCCTTCATTAGATAATTATCCATCTATGGTAGTAAATAAATGGGGATTTGATTTTTATATACATTTTTAACAAGCCGCTGTAAGCGGTGCCAGGCACCTGTTGATCCCGAAATTCCCCAGGCAGTCAACATCAATAAAATTCACTCCTTAAAGCTCTTTTAACATCATCTATGTTAGCATTGAACCCAATATTGCATAGCTTAAGTGATTCTGTGATCTATAACTCACAGAAAAAAAGATCATATTTTTTTGGCCATTTTAACACAATCACATATTGAGCTGTAAGATAAGTGGGATTGGCCTTTTTTTCCCACAGCTATAAAACTGGCAGAATCTGACTTTCACATCGGCAAAGGATAATCCCCTTGATATTATGCAGATTATTATTTCTCCACATCCCTCAAGTTCTCCAATTATCCTTAAAACAATAATAAAAAAGAAAGTGTTAACCATATAACCAAATAAAGACACAGAGTTCATTTAAAAAGCGTCACTGGCAGCTTTCATTAACGCACAGGAGGAGATACAAATCGTTAGATCTTAAAACTGAAATATTTTGTATCTTTATGAAATTTGGCAAGTTTTAATCCTTCTAACTCTGATATGTTCATTTTTTTTAACTATTCTGCAGCAGTAAGACCACGGAGCGTTTTTTTTGTGCATGCAGAATTTTCAAAGCAGCACAACCTTGTAGTTGGAAGCGGAGCAATGGATGAAGCACATGTCTAACTCTGCTGGTATACTGCAATGATCCAAACACAGACTCAGACATTCTCCAAGGTAATTTTGGGGAAACATTTATGTGATCATTCAGAGCTTTCAATTTCCCATAAGAGTTTTTTTTTTTTTTTTATAAGCCATTTCAGTTTGATCAAGGAAAGAACTCACTTGATCTCATTTCTTTCTCTCGTGATTCTTTTTCATTTTGCAAATGTCTTTTTCCCCCTCAAGTGATTTTTTTTTGGGGGGGGGGGGTTTATTCCGTTAACTCTAAAACAGAGCCCAGAAGTCAATGCTGCCTGAAGTACCTTTATAGAGGTTATTGTAATAGCCATTTTCAAGGTCTCGTATTCTAGGAAAGGTTATTGTCATTTAAATGGCCTGCATTTTTCCATTTAGTTTTTTTCTCCAAGTATTTGCAGGTACACAGAACACAACCTAATTATGTGGATGTTAACCTTTACATACATAGTCATTAGAGACATATTATATTATATATATATATATATACAACCACACACACACACTCTGAGTAAGAATAACAGTGGAGTTCCTGGGTCCTTACCTGTTAGAGATTAAAACAAAAAAATTGAGGATTCAGAGATATCTGACTCAAGATGTGAGGGTTACATAACGACGAGATTTACAATGCCGCGCACAATATTCTCAGAACAGACGCACACACAGCGTCTTTGGTGTGGACAAAGCAGCCTGGGTCAATAAGAAGCCTGGTTGCATGATGGGCCTCGTCAATACAGGAGCACCTGATGCCACTGAGCCAGCAAAAGGGAGAGAGGGAAAAGCAGAATAGCCGCAGCTACGCTTCTGCATCTGTTTGTGATGCCGTTTAAACGGTTCCATGGAAGATTCGTCAGTCTCCTCGCTGCGTTTTTTGTAATTGAGACGGTTCCTGTGAATCCGTGGGGTTGTTTCACGTCCATCCCATTGTTGTTTGCAAACGGTAATTGGCATTTATTTATCCCCATTACAGATGATTACTATAGGGTATGAAGCATCATAATCGAGGGCTAAATTGCAGCCTTGTGGTTTATGTGACTTTTATGATGGGGATATGGCAAAAAAGAAAAAGAAAACCACCACAAACTGGAAATAGGAGAAAAAGGCAATCGGAGGTTATGATCTGACTAATAGGGCAGTTGGTATTCTCTTGGTGACTGACGGTTCTGCATATTTATTAACTTCACTTTTAAATCCTCTATGAGCAGACACTTCGAAGACAGAATTCAAGATGAGAATTAGCATCAAGTAAGAAAATACACTTTTTATGTATGACATCCTCTCCTTGTGGATATGTATCCCGCTTTGCCATCCTGTCCTTGAAAATCTCAAATAAAAAAATGCACGTCTCCTTTATTTGTTGGAGGCTTCCTGAGAAATCTGTTGAAATAAGTAAATGTAGATTTATCCGCCAGAGTGTGGAGTGCGAGTTGTTCCCAGGCAGGTGGTGTGCGGCTTTTTGTTTGTGACCTTCCCGGTGGTGTGTTGATGTGCAGCGCTCTGTGAAGTAGAAGTGTTCCTCTTTAGTGTTCTTCAGTTTACAGAGCGGAGCCTGCGCGGCCTTTTTCGCCCAGGACAAAGCTGCTCATGGGGATAACGGCTGTGAAGCAGGCAACGCCGCCTGACATTTTAGCCCCACACACACACACATAAACACTTAAACACACAACCAGGCCAGAAACAGCTGCACACATCTGGAATCAAAGCTGAAGTAGACAAGCCGTTCACAATTAGGTTGTGCCGTGCAACTCTGCACGACATAAGACTCGAGGTTTATTGTCAAAAATCGAATTTGACATTTTTCCGCGAAATGTGCTGAGCAGAAACGGCTTAGATTTTAGTCGCACAAAGGGAGGAAAATATGCTATATTATATTTACAGTCAACAGCTTGCGGTACAACTGATCTCCATATCGCTGACATGCACACCGTGCTTAGATAAAGACCCTTGGGGGGCACTTTTCATAGAGTAACATCCTGTAAAGGGGGGGGGGGGCATGTTTATATACACCCACACAAGCTGGCAGGTTTCGCAAAACACAATTGATTCACTATCAGTCTGCAGTGGGGGGGGGGCTATGCTTAGCCACGCTCTGGAACCCATAAAACTGCAGTGTGTGGAGGACCACATGTTCACCATTGGGTTTGTGAAGAACTAAAGATTTTTTTACCGATAATGGAATATTCTTCTGAAGAATTTGCGAGTCTCTTTCATGGCCACACAAGTATCTACTTTTATTCGCGGTTGAAAGCCTTTGTGGCTGCTCCGCGTCTCTGTTATAATTATTGTTATTTATTTATTTTTTACATTGGGTGGTTGTTTGTAGTTTCGAGTTTTCTTCTGCTCACTTTGCTCTATTGTGTTCGTTTTGTGTTTCTCATCAGTCCTGAACAAAGAATTAAAGAAAAAAATAAATAGAAACGATTTTTTTATTTTTATTTTATTTCCAGTCCCCCCAAAAAAGCCTGTCTATGTCCAATCAAGTAAGAAATGCTGAGGCTCATCAATATTTAACAAAGCTTCAAAGTTGAGTGCAAAACTTGGGATGAAATCTCGAGGCTTAAAAATATATCTCTGCTCCTGTTCACGGTTTTGATCTCAGGTGCCTTTTTTTTTCCTACTTAATATTGAACAGTGTGTCCAGAGCCATCTTCGCCAGCCCCCCACCCCACCCCCAAAAAAACATCTTTCAGCATTTTGTATAAGCCTCTCCCTCACTGATGAAAGTGAGTCGCATAAGCTGCCCATTAAGATTCAGCCAGATGTAAATGTGTGATTCTGCTGCTGCGGTTTCAGCTCAGGCTGTGACAGGAGTAGCATACAGCATGAGAGCTCCACACGGATAACATGGTTCAAAAAGTGTTTTTCACAACATTTAATGAATCTGTATTCTAAAAATGTGCACTGTTATAATTAGTAAGATTTAGCAAGTGAGTAAAATGATTGCGGTACAGCTTGTAAATAGGATAAAATGAGAAGCTACAACAAGCGAATGATGTTTAAAAGTATGGGAACGTTTCTAATTGACTAGTTTAACAAAAAATAAAGGTGCACCTCTCTTTTTGTCGGCGGTGTACGGTGTGTTACTGGAGGAGGAGAGAAAGGCCTGTTGTTTGGCCTTGGGCCACCGCTCTTGTCCTGTCAGCTCAAATCTCAAAGACCACTCAAAAGGACGTGTCCAAAACCTCGAGGATCCTTGTTTGGCCCAGCAGCGCTGATTAAGAATTAAAAAAAAAAACATCAGCTCCACAACCTGAGACATAGCTCAGGACGTTGACGGTGTGGAAGGAGAGTTTTTTTTTCCCAAGGAATAGTTCAGAATCTGGGAAACGTAGAACGAGATGGAGCTTTTAGTCTGTCATTAGTCTCGTATTATTGCTCGTCCATCTCATAATGGCTTCCCCTCTGTGTGAGTGAAGGTAAAGTACAATACAAATTGCACACAGTCTGCATCAGGGATGGAGGCTCCCTGTCACGGCACTAATGGAGAAGGGTTGGCTGGAATGGAAACCAGCTGAGATGTTGTGCCATTGCGCTGATTGTCCGTATGAATTGAGTCACACAACAGTCAATTGGATGATTACTCCACCGGTGGCTGGCGCACGTTGTCTTCCTCCTGCATGGAATTACATTCTTTAATTGCATTGGTGACGAGCCATTGACTAGAAGGAGGTTTTCTGCACCTTTGTGTCTCAGAGACCCGCACAGCCCGCCCCCCCCCCCCCTTTATTCTCATCTCTCATGTTTCTCTCGGCTTATTTCAGCTGGCGTCCTGGGACTCTACCCGGGGTTTGAACGGGAGCCTGAAGGAGAATCGCATCGAGAGCGGTATGCAGGGAGTGACGCTGAAGATCGTAACGCTGCTGGTGAGTGGTGGGAGAGCGCTGCATCCATTAGAGCCTGACCTGTGTAGGCGTCATATCTGAGTCAGTAAACTTAGTTTTCTTTACTTCCACGGATAAAGCATTAGATTACTGGGTAAACACGACTAAATCCCTAGTAATATAGAAACACACTTAATAATTCATTGTCATTAATAACAGTTTGCCTTTTTGTTCATCGTTATTATGCTGCTGTGCAATGACACTTAATATTTATTATGTATAAATCACAGCAAAGCAATGCGTTTGGATTATATGTGAACATTGAGAGCAACCTAACATGGCAAAATGAAGGCTTACTAAGAGGATTCAAATAATAATAATAATCAACAAAACTTCCTGTTTGTAAAAAATGTCCTGCTGAATAAAGCATTCGGGTCTGTTCCCTATTGGAGAATGTTTCAGTGATGCACAGAAGCCTCAGGAAAGGTCAAATACAGAAGCTTTAGTGAGCTGGTTTCGCAGATGAACGTGGAGGAGAACTGGACCGGTCTGTTTGGACATTTTCTCGCTCGGAAAAGAGAATATTATTTCCTCTCTTCCTCCTCGGTTTGTGAATGTCCAGGGCAAGAGCGCTGAGGAAAATCAATCCCACATTTCAGCGTCTTCTCTTGAACTAACTTCCCCAATTCACCCAATCCTCCTCTCCATCTTCCTCTTTCTTCACACATGATTTGCCAGCCCCAAACTTTTTCCACACGAGTCCTGCTCAGCTCTCTCGTGGCTCTGTCACTTAATCAAGTCATTTGCCCCCCTCCCAGCCCCCGACCCGCTTTAACACTTACCCTCTCTCTCCTCTTTTTTTTTTTTTTACCCGTCCTCCACCCGTTTATTTCTGCCCTGACACTCTCGGCCCATAAAGAGAGAAAAAAAAAAAAAAACTTAGTTGGGTGCAGTAAATTTTAAATCGCACTTTTCACCCCGATGAACCGTTGCCGTTGCCATGGCACCATGTGTTTCGGGTCAACAGTGGCTGAAAAACTATTTTATAAAGATGAAGTTTTGAGTCGGATGCTCTCCGTAGCTCTTCATAAAGGTGTCAACCCCCGAAGTTCTTAAGATGACTGACTATGTCCTCCCCTCCCGTCTCCCCGGTCCGACCCAGACGAGATTATGGGGCATCATGACGAATGACACGTCTGTGATTAAACACACACGTACCACTCCTCTCTCTCTCTCTCTCGCGCGCGCGCGCTCTCTCTCGCTCTCTCTCCCCCTCTCCCTCTCCCTCTCCCTCTCCATCCCCCTGGTCTTTGGATAGATCTGGGTCCGTGCGCCCTCACATTTCTCAGGATTATTACGATGTCAGTAATGTATTTCCTTGGAACTCCTTTAAAGGTTCAGTCTGCAGGATTTAGTGGCACCGGGCCCCGATAATAGAGTCTAGAACCTAGAGTGGCCTTCGGGTAATAAAGAGAAGGTGAAAGGGAAGCGAAAGCACAGAGACCCGTGAAGAGAATATTATATTGCATAAAATTCCTCTAAATTCCCCACGCTGCTTTATTGACCAATTGCCCAACGTTCATTCCAACAGGAAGAGCCTTTCGTGATGGTGGCAGAAAATATCCTGGGCCAACCCAAGAGATACAAGGGTTTCTCCATCGACGTCCTGGACGCCCTCGCCAAGATCCTGGGCTTCAAGTACGACATTTACCAGGTGGCGGACGGGAAGTACGGCACAGCGCTCCCTAATGGGTCCTGGAATGGAATGATCGGAGAACTCATCGGCAAGGTGAGTGCGTTCGCTCTCTCTCTCTCTGTTTTTTTTATATAAATCTCAGGCAGTGTCCAGATTTTAGTCCAAATCTATATATATACTGTATATATATTTTGGGAGTCAAGTGTGACTCTCCGTCCACAGCGCGCTGACTTGGCCCTGTCGGCCATCACCATCACCCCCGAGCGCGAGAGTGTGGTGGACTTCAGCAAGCGCTACCTGGACTACTCCGTGGGAATCCTGATGCGCAAGTCCGAGGAGAAGATCAACATTTTCTCCCTCCTGGCGCCGTTCGATCTGGCCGTGTGGGCGTGCATCGCCGCCGCCATCCCCGTGGTGGGCGTCATGATCTTCCTGCTCCGCCGCATCCAGGCCGTGCGCTGCCAGAGCAGCGCGGGAGGACATCCGCCGCCTTCTGTCTCCACCTCGCTTCAGAGCGCCATCTGGATTGTGTACGGCGCCTTCGTGCAACAAGGTGGGTGGATGTCGCTCTCCACACAAGCAGTTCACGCAAATTGTGCGTTTGTCATTTACTCCACAAGCAAGACTTGTCAGGTTCTTGTCGCTTGAAACTGCTTCCTTCAAATAAGTTCTCTTGTATTAACGGAATTAAGGAAAACAGATTGAAGTCCCACTCCTCCAAAATGAACATGTGGATGCCAGTATACAGTGGATGCTGATTCAGGAGTGACTCCCTTTGAAGCCAGGGCATTTTTTTTTGAGTTTAGGTCAAAGGTGCCCTTGTCAGGGAGAACATACCACCTTTAGGCTCTGGTGGTGATCCGGGCATGTCCGTTTTTAGATAAATGACTACTTCAGCAACTGTTGTTAGGGGCCTGGACTGCATCTATCAAAGTCTGGCACCCTGCCATTTTTTTAATAACCAAACACCCACTATGTTTCATCTAAACTCCTTGCCCCCCTCCCCCCCTCATCTTCCTTTTTTTCTCCACGTTTCTGGCTCTTGTTCCAATTTTGCCATTTTTGGTTCCAGTCAGGGATGACGTAGGTCACTTTGATAAGGATCTGGCTGCTGATGCATAGTGGGCCATTGTCAGGGAGCATTAACTTGGCAACCGTAACCCCCTCTATGATTTCATAATGATATGCCAACACTTGGCGGGCTTTTGTTGTATTTTCAGAGCAGATTAAAGTATCCGCCCACAGATGGGCTGACTCTCCTCACTGTCTCTTTCAAACAGGGAGTGCCCTTCTTTTTTTTGTAGAACGAGGTCAGGGAGATCATTTAAAACTGTTCTGGGGAGCTGTTCGAGGGGATTTATTTATTTTTTTTAAATGGCGTTTAATCAATTTATTAGAGAAGATGAAAGGGGCCTGCACCCAGGGGGATTTTTGCACTACGGAAAGATCCGGTCAAATTTCAAAATGCACATTTCAAATTTGATGACCTTAAGAAATCGGTCAAAGCCACGTGTAATAAAAATGACTGATGCTGGAGTGCTATTCATCTGACAGGGCCTTCAGTTTTTCCCCCCCCCAAGTTGTCCTCAGGGTGCTGCCGTGTTGATTGTGACACTTTCAGACAAATACGTTTTCATTACATTTCACAATCCTGAATCTTTCAGATGACATTTCTGTGGCTTTACCCTTCCAAATTTGAATGTGCGCCGGCATTTTGCTCAGGCACCCCTGAGAAACGGAGACGAGTGACGATAGCAAAGTTAATAAGAAGAACCAGTCCTCTCTTCCTCAAAGGGAAGAAGAGAAAGTAATGCATTCAATATTTCAAAGAAAGAACCTTAATAAGTGAGAGAAAAATGAATATGAATGATTATTAAACAATTGGTTTGAATTGGAACACAAAAAAGTAAGTTCAAATGTTAAATTTGAAGGGCAGATGGTTTAAAATACATCAAGAAGTGCTGAAAGTGCTCAGAAATGCAGAAATTACAACTTGCAGCAGGTTTTAATGCGAAAGTATTAACTCGCCCATGTTTACCTTTATAGATTTAGCATATTTCTTTTAAACCTGTCCTTTTTGAAGGTAAATTGTGGTTTTATTTTTTGCCAGAATTATCAGTTTACTCACTGGACAATAAAAATATGTCATGTATTCTCATGGATTATGCAAATGTCCTAAATGCCTCTTTGAAATGCAAAAAAAATGTATCAAAATCCTCCAATCCAAAACAGAAGGTGTTTAGATAATAGGCTTCTAGACCCTGATTATAGTGACATTATATAATAACAACAATAACATTAATAAGGCATCCCTCTACATTTTTCTTGCAGCAATAAACGTACAGACTACTAAATACCAAATACGTACAAACTTTTACATATTTTTTTATTTTTTTTGTATTCGATCCAGTGTGGCGATCATTAGACAATGCGTTTTTTTGTGTGTCTCTGTGTGTGATTTTTATTTTTATTTTTTTAAACCATTCCTCCGCAGGCAGTGACTCCATCCTCGGGTCGGTGGCTCTGCGGATCGTCATGGGGAGCTGGTGGCTCTTCACCCTCATTGTGTGTTCCTCTTACACCGCAAACCTGGCTGCCTACCTCACAGTGTCGCGCATGGACAACGCTGTCAGGTAAGAGATAATAACTTTATACACGTATATAATATATTTCTATATCCTATATAATCACATAGACGCTTTATTTAAAAATAGTACCTGGCTCCTACGTTACCCGTTATTTGTTGTTTTCAAGCAACGGTTTTGCACGCCCACCTTAAATCTACAGCTTGTGCGTGTCTCAAAGTGCAATATGTTTATCATAGTAAAGTTTGTTCAGTGGCAACGCGCAGAGGATTTTTTTTGGATGCTGCACAGAGGGCCCAGTGTTTTCTTGAGGCGGCATACATTATATTTTCCAATATTTTAACTAGAGGACCAGGCGTCGTGGCCGAGGCCGGGGGGATTCATCTGTGTGCATCTCTCGTCAGCTGCAGAGTGTGTGGTCTGACTGCTTGGCTGTAATTTTTTGACCTGCTGCCTAATAACTAGCCTGTCCTCAGTCCAAATGTTATTTGTCAGTGAATCCAATTTGGTGTGCTGTCTCTCCCTAAAGAATGGGCAGAGAGGCATTTGATTGCATTGGGTTTGTCTTCTGTTGAACAAACAGTCACATGTGGACATGCGAGGGCACGAACGCTGAGCAGCACCTGTCTCACTTGCGTGTGTGCGTGCTTGCATGTGTGTGTTGGTGTGTGTGGCGTTAATAATTGGATTGGCAATTACGGGAACTTTCTCATAGTCCATTTAGTGCAGTTTGGGGAACCAATTCAATCTAACGGCAGATTATTGCATTTAGTTGGTTTTGGGGAAGTACACTGTGATTATTTTAATTGGACCAATCTAAACACACCTCTGAGTGTGGTGTTCGGTGTAGAAACTACTTGGCAAGAGCTGTAACCTGTGTGCCACTCACCTAGCCCATCTAAACTGCAGAACATGTAAACAACCTTAAGGAAACACATCCTGAGACAGTGGTTCTTAATAAACTGATGTTTTGTTTTCCTTAACACTCTAAGAAATAGTTGCTATCACAGAATATGATGGTTTCTTTTGAACTTTTTCACACCTTTGCTTTGTACTTGATTCCTTTCCTGGCATGTGTGACGTACGCCTACAATTGCAAAGCGTTAGGTCGTAGCAGCAGTGCACTCCATTGCTTCTGTTTATTACCGAGAAGAAAATGTAGCATCTAAGCTTGTTTTGACTTAATTTAAAATATTGGCTATTTAAATTGTTACTTTGAGCTTGCTTGTGGTTTTCTACCTGACTACTTGATGGTTGAATACACTTAAATACAGTGGGTTGTAACATTAGCCGATAGTAGTATGCATCTTTCTGGGACATTAATGATTTTCTATCAAGAAATCAATATTAAATAAAACAAAAACTAAAAATACAGATGTAATTTGCCACTTAAATCACAAGGCAGATATCTCTGGATTTATCCGTAATTGTCCAGAATTACTTACTTCAACTAAATAAATGATTAGATGTTTTTGCCCTAGTTCTATGAAGACAAATGAAGCCATTTAAGACTATTTAAGATACGTGGAGTTAAAGCTTTCCTCAGAGAGGAGGCAGAACAAATTTTCACAAATAACAAAAGCAGAAAAACTTCCTTTAAAGAGACAAAAGCCCATGTTATGCAGATTGGTTTGTTTAACACCAAAGCACAGAAAAAACTGTTAGAAATAGAAATTTAATATATATATATTTTTTTTCAGAAGCGTTGCGAGGACATGAGAATTAGTTGTGAGGAAAAAACCCTGGTTTAGGAGCTTTCTACTCGTACCATGAAAAGTCTGGACAGCTTCACATTTTGCAAATCAAAAAAATTTCATATTCCCCAAAAAAGTTGTTGAAAGTTTGTCCTTCAGCATAAATCCAATGTCTGAGCCTTGGGAGTTTCTGCAGAATATGACTTGAATAATAATAAAAAAACAGGCTCATAGACTCAGTCGTTCCGCGGCCCAACTCAAAATGAAGTTGTTATCCTTGTCTGATGATCCTTGAAAAACAAAAATACTTTCTGCGAGTCACTCGTTTCACTGCCAGAGAGCAGCAGGGGGTCAGATCTGTCCTGAGTTATGACACACACTTGTTTTTTTGTGAGTGAGCGTGTTTCACACTGGGCGCATGCATGCATGTATGTATCTAAATGTAGGTCTGTACCATGTAGTTCGTTTGGTGTAATGGGAGCAATTATTAACTTAAGTCAACGTGTCGTGTTTGCCCTCTGTAAATAAGCCGCTACAAAATGCCCTGGGACACAGAAGTGAATTTTGGGCGATGTAAAACCATTTGCATGTTCCATTTAAAGAGAAAAGCAGATTAGTTGTTGTTTTTTACTTAATTTGTCCTCCAGGATATCCCATGGATTATTGCTAATTAAGTTAACTCTTTGGTGGAACAATATGTTTTTCTTTTTCTTTTTTTTATGTTGCTTTAATTGTGCGATGGCGGATTTTACTTTTATAAAGCTAAATATAACCAAGAACAACTATTGTAGCCAGCAGTTTGGAGCCTTCAATTCCCACTCGAACACCTTAGGGTCAATTTGTGGCTTTCACAAATAAGAGAGGAAAAGACTTGACATGCATCTCTGTGTTCTTGCAAAAGTGTGGGTGTGGGTGTGGGTGTGGGCAGGCGGGCGGGCGGTCGTGTTTTCGTGCTTCTTTGTTCAGCCATTCTAACTAATGAACAGGAAGGCTGGGTTAGACCTCGGTGCATTGATCGTGACTCAGTGTGTGTGTGTGTCGCATTGCTTTGCGGAGAAAAACAAGCAAAACAAGGGGAAGCCCTTAATAATGGCTGGCAGATGCTCTCAGTGCCTATACACTGTCGGCTACTAACTATGACTGCTGATCATTTCACATGTGACTGGTTTAATTTTACTGTATGTGGTGGTGCCATCTGTCTATTGGGTGTCATATATTTTTTTACTACACAGGGGCTTTCACCCCTTTTAATGATTCTATTTGGTCCAGCAGGTGGATCTAAATATTTATGGTGTTGATTTAGCCCCCGTCTATGCTTCCAGGGTGCACATAGGTCAAAATGCCTGTGTAGTACCATAAAGGTAATCTGTTCAAGCTGAACATTTCACTCAGCGCAGTAAAGCTTGCAGTTTAATCTGACAGAATAAGCTGGAAAGCCTGAAATAGCCATCAGTTGTCTCTCTCGCATGCTTCTCTCCCCAACAACTACTGCGCCACCGTATAGGATTCTAATTAAATGGTAGGCCATTTAAAAGTAGGCCTAACATGGTCATCGTAAGAAACAGCTTTTATTATTATTATTATTTAATGAAGGGCAACAATTAAAGACATTTCCGCGCTTCTATATTAATTCGATTTTCTTAAGAAATGAAGTACAAACACAGAGGCACCTTTTCAAACATGTCGGCCCAGAAAAAAATAAATAAAGGAAGTATGTAATCTTGTGGGTAGACTGTCATTCAAATTACACTGGAAGCAAACTAATTATGAGGACATTGGCATTTAGCGAATTTGATGCTGTACAAAATTGGCAATTATCTTAACATATAAAATACAGCTGCTGCAAGGAGCTTCATTTCCTATTGCCTGCATACCATCTGCATAATGGGCATTTCCATCAGGCTAAAACTTGTCACATGGTGCATGTGTAGCATAGAGTGTGTATTGTTTATGAAAAAAAGAAGAAGCAAAAAAAGTGGATGAGAGTTTTCTGCAGACTCTATTAGTGGCTAATGTCCAATCAAGGGAGTGAAATCCCCATAATCAGTCAGGAGCGCACCAACCAAACCCGGTCATCATCGCTCAGGGCGCAGTCACGATGGTTTGGGGAAACGTTGACATCGACCTCAGAGGCGGCACCCGAGCTGCTAATGCGTTTGATATAGAGCAGGCTGATTAGGGATCTGCTCCAGTGTACGTTGGAGAGGGAGCTGGTAGCTTAGAGCTATAGCTGGGTGATTGGAGTGAGCCATGAGGGAGCTGAAGCTTTGTTGTTTTTTTTGTTCAATAAAGGGAACATTTTGTATAGAAGAGTGAGCGAGTGGGGAGGCCGAGCTGGGTTAATGAATGAAAGTGGAGCAGAGTGTCTACTCAGCCAGTGATTTATTTACATCGTGTTTCTATATATATATATATATATATATATATATAAGATGTTGTTGGGATTTTAAAAGCCAACTCATTCAGAGCAACAGCTTTGCTGGCAGCAGGTTGTGTGAAAAAATAATGGTACGAGACCCTGGCACGATATTTACTGCATCATAAGGACTATAATATGCTCAAATTTTTATTAAAGGCACAGGGGCCGGTCTTTGTGAAACACTACAACAGATTTTTCACACATCAGACTTGTGTATTAATTATAAATATTAGAGATGTATATGTAAAGTGTAAAGTCCATCGTTAACCTAAATCTCTTCTCATATTTATGTCCCTTTAACACAGAAGAGAACAGGCAAAAGGATTTGATTTGGCTTTAATAGCCTCTTTAGAATTAGAATTAGACACAACATTTTCTCCTGTAAAGTCTGTGTCAGAAATTACTGTTTAATAAATCACTTTGTCCATGTGATCCTGCCTGCAGGTCCTTCCAGGACCTGTCCAAGCAGGTGGACCTGGTTTACGGGACGGTGAGGGACTCGGCCGTGTACGAGTATTTCCGGGCCAAAGGCACCAACCCTCTGGAACAGGACAACACATACGCAGAGCTCTGGAAAACCATCAACAAGAACAACGGCTTCGAGAACTCTGTCTCCAGCCCATTAGACGGCATCAAGAAGGTGAGTGTCCAGGAATGAAATGTCCTTTATAGTCATGTTGCCTGTGGTTAAATTAATAATAATAATAATAATAATAATAATAATAATAATAATAATAATAATAATAATAATAATTAAATAATAATAATAATCATTTATTCTATACTTTTTGTCTTCTTTTCAAAGAGATATTCAATAGGACACAACCGAAGACTCACTCAGTTCAATTTTCAGTTTCAATCAACTAACATATTTTCCTGCAGAGATAATAAATGAACAAAATTCAGTTCAGCTCCGCAAACATATTTTTAAGTTTTCTTTCAATCTGCACGAGGCAGGTTGTGAAGAAATAGCTTTTTCTTCCCAATTTAAAGACATACATTATTAAAATGTGTATAAATGATATACCCCAAAATAAATAAATGATATGTAAACGCAAACTCAGTCTTGATGATGATTAAAAGCATTTTTTTTCACACCGCCAGGTAGGAATAAACTATGAGTAGGTTAAACGTTTCTGTCAGTGATGCACAGAGCAGCGAGTAAAGTGAAATTTTTAATCTAATGAATTGTGAGGGATTTTAATTGTTTCCATAGACTCGGATGGGCTGCTTAATTAACATTTAATGCAGTCTCCTCTCTCTGCTTCCTATAGGCACAAACAAACGAACAAACACACACACACGCTACACAAACACACTTAGAAAGAGCAGATTGAAGAATATTCCATCATTAAGTCATTACAGTGGAGTCTAGACTTATTCACTTCCAAAGCGTTTGACAACTTTATTATTTGAACTGCATTCGGTGTGGCCAAGCCAGTTGCCTGGATACATAAATAAATAAAATTTAAAAAATCCAGACATATTCATTAGCTCTGTTACGAGATGACACACATTCTGCGTGCGTCTCATTCTGACTTTGGTTAGAAAGGGATTTTTATGTGTTTATTTATTGGAGGTGAGTAGACATGGGAGCCCTGTGCAGTCGGAATGAGATGAGAGGTGCAAATCTGTTTAGCTGCAGACTCTATATTGTCCCTCTGCAGGGTAAAAAGCCAGAAGAGTGTGTAGAAATCAAAATCAGGCAAGACTTGGCTGGACTTCCTCTCGCCGATTCTTTTCAGTCTGCACTCGAGGCGAGAGCTCATGATTGCGTCCGTGAAAATATATGCAGCATGCAGGGGAATAGAATGTCAATTGCCGCTCCTCATGGCTTTTTCACGGTGATGAATCTGTGCTACCTGGCTGGCACCGGGACACGAGTTCAAGGTGTGACTGCAAACCTTTCCGCTGTCGCGATGAATGATCGTCGGCACGTTGATGTCTTCACTCTTCGTCTGTTGATATTTACGAGCTGTTGACAACTTTTATGCGCGTAACTGTCGCTAATTAAATCACAGCACTCTGCCGTAAATCTCCGTCGGCGCTTCACTCCGATATGCACGAGACGTACGACCGGAGGCCGGCGTGGTGACGCGGCCACCTGAACTGATGAGCTTATTTAAAGACACACTCTAGGTGGATGATAATGGGAAATTGACAAAAATAATATATAACACATGGACAGGAATGAGTTTGATTTCGTCAAGATAATAATGTTTGTCATTAGCAGGAAAATCTTGCTGTATTCCGTACGCTGCCAAGATAAACTGGCGCCATTCTGCTTCCCACAAATCTTTGCCTTTTTTTCCTATTTCCAGGCAAAGCGCGAGTCGTACGCCTTCCTGTGGGACATGGCGGTGTTGGAGTACGCCGCCCTGACAGACGACGACTGCACGCTGACTGTGGCAGGAAACAGCATGAGCACCAGAGGCTACGGCATGGCCCTGCAGCACGGCAGTCCTTACAGAGACCTCTTCTCCCAGAAGTAAGTGTGCACGCACGCACGCAGGCACGCACGCACGCACGCACGCACACACACACACACACTGTGTATTGATCACTACTTTATTTAATGAATGCAGCATTGATTTAAATCTAAAACTAAAATGCCACAAATTCTTGCTGGTAATCCCTGAGAGATGCGGACGCAGCCGAGTTGACATTCTCAGGTCATACTACTTGCTTGCCGTTTTTTTTTTTTTTTTTTCTTTTGGGGGGGGGGGGGGGGTAATTTTGTTTTTCCCCGAGGGAAAAAAAATTTTTTTTGGCGGTGGCCTAGTGAAATTCAAATCAGGACAGGCAGCTTGCTCCTCCAAGCCAAACAATAAGAAATGGATTCAGAACAAACACCATCTGAAAAGGGAGGATTGATGGATCAGGAAACTGTGCCATGGTGAATGATGTTTAACAGATCCCTTGCAAGAAAGCAAAACAAACAAAAAAAAAAAAAAAGGATTTGGAGGCGATGTTTCATGAGTGTAAATGTGTGTAAATGATGAAATGTCAGAGGCTTGGCAGCCGCGTGTGCATATGTCGGGGTGCGTTCCTTCTCGTCGGGAATGAAGGCGCAGACTCGTGCCACTCACTGTTGGAGAGGTTGAATAATGACTTTGCAGGAAGCTTAGCGCTCCGCTGGGACGGATTTTACTGTCTGGCCTCCGTTTGTGCTCAGCCGTCATCATTCTCCACCCGGGCGTCCATGCTTTCCCCTCAGCCTCCTGCACACTAACTAATGGGCTGACTGGAGTATTTGATCATCTTTGGTTCTGTGCTTACACGCTTTGATTTGAAACCAGTTTATCTTGCTGCGGTTGTTTTCGCTTTGCTGTCTGCACGTGGATCTGGGTTCGCTGCCGTTAGCGTTTAAAGAAAAAAAAGAGAGTTTTAATGCTGCATCAGTAACACGTTTTACACTCACGGGTGCTAGTACGTTAAATTAAGTGTTTCATGTCATGTTATGAGATTTTTGTCGTCATTTCCATTTTACAAATGATTACGAATTTTCCATTCTCTACACGACTTGAACATTTATTTGAAAGCAAAGTATTTTGCATTTTACACAGTCTGAAGGCTTTGTCCAGTGTGCTTCGTTGCAGTTAACTCGGAGTCTTTCTCCTCTGCAGGATTTTGGAGCTCCAGGAGAAAGGAGACCTGGATATCCTGAAGCAGAAGTGGTGGCCAACCAAAGGCCGCTGTGACCTGCAGAGCCACGCCGACGCCCAGCCGGAGGGCCGCGCGCTGCGCCTCCACAGCTTCGCCGGCGTCTTCTGCATCCTGGCCGCCGGGCTGCTGCTGGCGCTGCTGGTGGCCGCGCTGGAGACCTGGTGGAACAGCAACCACTGCCGGAGAGAGCAGCCCAAAGAGGTGACCACAGACAGCTCGTCGGGCCAGGGCCCAGGCCTAAGCCTGCTAACCCAGAACCGGGCCATGGTGGCCACCCCCGCCCCTCCGAGGCCCCGGTCGAGACCCAGACCCCCGGGCCCCCCGGTCCTGCCCAGAGATGCCACTGCCACACTCTACTTTATGGATCCGGCAGCAGGCGCTGACCCCGATTTAGTAGAGCTGCAGTACACCCAGTTATAATAGGTGTGCCCCTCACGATAGTCCGGACATCATGTGATCAATCGACTCATTCCTTCTCATGTTGGGGTGTTTTGTTTGAGGCTTCTCTCAGACACACACATCCTGTGATTCTCCTTGTCACGCAGAATTAGGAAAAAAAAAGCGAAAACCAATCACAGTCCCCGGTGCTCCTGGGAGAGAACCGCAGCTAGAAAGGCAAACGGTGAAAACAACGAGTTGTACAAGAGCTCACTTTAGAAAATCCATTCAAGTCTTAGCTCTGGGCCCTGACTTCATGTCGCTGCAACTCCGCATGAGGCGCCCAGCCTAACTAAGGCTTGACATGGATCCTTAAACTAAAGTGTGAGCAGACGCAGATATAGTAGAGAATCTGAGCCTCGACCTGGCGACCTCCAACAATCCGATATCACCACCTGACTGAAGAAAACCCATTTTAGAGCCAGTGCCGTTGCCAGTCTACTCAGCTCCACCGGTTGTTTGGAGCAGGCAATAAGTTGAGCTGCTCTCGTAATAACCACATGCAGCTGTCATATAAAAATTCACAACTCATTTAACAAACACAAGATGTGTTTTTTTTGTTTTTTAATTATACATTTCCTCTTGAAATATATGTTTCGAGGAGCAAAACCAGGCTGTGAAAAGGGAGGTTTGTACTTTTCTTGGTTTCGGTTTCAGATAAACATAAATTTGTCAAAACTCTGCAGCTTCATCTGCTCATTTACGAAAGGAAAAGGCCAATCTTTGTGTAATTAGTTTCTCTCTGTAAACGTACGTCTCACCTGATTTCATTCAAAAAAAATATTCATTGACTTAGTTCTTATGTCAAGTAAAAGTAGAAGCTCAAAGACATGTCTGGGCCTCTGGGACATTTTTTGATTGGCCATTTAACGATTCTAAGATACACATTCAAACAAAATCTAGTTCAAAATCTTGTATCACAGGATAGAAGATGATAGAATCAGACCCACTGCTGCAGGTGAGGCCTTGTCGAGCTCTGACTACTTTAAAACAAATCTATTGTTTTATTCAATAGCTGACTCAAATTTAAACCCTAAATATGACATGAGAGTAAATATGACATATTACACCTATTTTTATTTTTTATTTTTTTCTCCGAGAATCACGGAAACCGAGACAGCACAAACGGTATGTGGACATTACGACAGCCACGCCTCCACACATGGGTCAATTAAAGGAGTAGTTCTGAGATAGTCCCTGATAGGCGTTGCCTAGCAACCTCACTGTCACTGAGAAGACAAACTGTGTCTTACCGTGATAGTCGTTTCGAGCTTCAGAGGGTTTTTTTTCGTCTAGGAAGGAGCTTCAGGCATCGCTTCTGTCGAGAAAAAAGTTAGAGGCACTAAGTACAAACGCTTTGTCGTTGCAGATTTTTTTTTTTTTTTTTAAACGATACCACAGCTGCAGCATTAATCCAAAATCATCCAAGAGTAAAACATTTATATAAGTTACAGATTAGTTTTCACAACGGCAACATCGCTCACATCTGCCCACCATTAGCAGTGGAATAAACTAAATGCCCCCAGGGAGACAAAAGTACAACAACAAAAAACTGTGCAACCTCACAGACACGACACTATACAAAAAAGATTAAAATCTTTCTAATCTAATTCGAAGAAAAACATTTGCAGCATTTTTCTGAAATGCTGAACTAAGCTGAACTCCTTTTAGTGCTCACGTGGAAAGTTTTTGTAATTATATGTCAGTATCCAGATTGCCACGTGACCTTTTGTGTTGCGTATCGTCGTGTGTGATCTCAGGGAGGTGACTAAGGATTACAGTCTGGAAAGGGTTTTGTGTCTTTTTACCTATATTAACATTAGGAACACTTCACCTCCAGGGAGGATGGACATATGGACAGGCAGAGAGAGACAGAGAGAGACTGGCAGGAGGCCAAAGGTCAGAATAGGCCTGACATACAGTAATTGCTATTGGCTGTCAGGGCGGAGGGGCGGGGCATGCGGCAGGGCAGGGCTATATATTGGTTGCTTCATCTATCACGTCACCCCATTGTCTCACCCGTGCTTCTTTTGTTTGTTGTCACAGCCACCTAAATGTGTGCATGTGCTGGGGGGCGGGGTTTACTCAGTACTTGTAAAATGTGTGTGTGCTCATGTTCGGGCCTCGACTCACCGAGATCTGCGTTGCCTCATGGGCGCCAGTTTCTGAAGGGGGCGAAATTCAATTTATAAAATGGATTCAATGTGATTTACAAGCCAATATTTAAGATTTAGAAACGTGGAGGTTTAATAAAAAAGCTTTCAATCAATCTCACACGAATATTACAAGACGTGTGTTAGACTTGGTAGTAGCATGTGTTGCATGAATTCAACATATGACGGTGATAATGGAACAACTTCTCTAACCTTTCTTTTTTTGTTCTCTCTCTCTCTCCATCCTCTTTCTTTGAAACTCTTCTCCCTCCTTCTTTTCACTCTATTCATCACCCCACCTGTTCCTAATCGCATTTACGCTCTGCCTTCCATTCAAACCTCTATTCACCCTCTTTTATCCTGGCTTCTTTCATTCCACACGCTCTCTGTGGCTCTAGGACAAAGAGGTGAACCTGGAACAGGTCCACCATCGTTTGAACAGCCTCCTGGACGAGGACTTGGCCCACAAGCAGCTGCCGGGCCAGTCTATCGAGATCTCCGCCCTGGACATTGGAAGCATGCAGCCCAGCCAGTCCCTGGAGGCCCTGTCTGCTCGGGACTACTCCCGGGGCCCGCGGCCACTCTCCGTCACCACCTTCCTTCAGGAGGGGCGCGGGGCAGGAAGGACACTGGGTGCGGCGGGCGGCAGGACCTTGCCCCTGCCCCTCAGCAGTGCCACCATGCCCTCCATCCGCTGCAAACACAGGGCGCCCAACGGGGGCCTCTTCCGACAGAGCCCAATCAAGACACCCATGCCAATGTCCTACCAACCGGTGCCAGGAGGACCTATCCCAGAGGCCAACGAGCCCAGTCACGGGACGTCAATCTAAGTATGTCCCTCATTCACAGACACTCGAACTCAAAAAGAATCCTGCAGAGCCACACGGAGTGCTAGCACTCTAAAGAGATACACACACGACACTAAAAAAGGATTTTTAGGAGGCAGTGGGACGACACGTGACGAGATACTGGGACTTAAATGTACATATTTGTAAGTACAAAGAGAGATAGAAGTAACATTAAAAAAGTGTATTTTGAATATTCTCAACAGTTGAGTTTAAAAAAGACAAAAGTATTTAAAAAAACTAAACAAAAAGACTGTTTGAATGGCTTTGTAAATTTTGTTCTCAATGAATAAAGGTGGCAATTCTTTGTTGTTGTTTTCTAAGTGCCAAGTTTAAAGATGTTTTCTTTCAGATTAACATTAACTGAATGTACTGTAAGAATTCATGAAAAAAAAGAGATTTCACACATTGGAAGAACTGATTTGTTTCATATGAAAAAAATAAAAATCTAATACGAAAACAAAGACGTGTGAGAGAACATATTTACTCCGTCAGTGTCGGTAAAAAGAAAGGGGAAAGACAACATCAAAAATTTCAAAAAAGTTAAACAAAATGCTCAAAACATGCATTAAGCCTTATGTCAGTCAAAAAGTAAAACATTTCAAAACACTGGAAACTCGCACAAGAACATCAGCAGGGCCTACAAATGGGGTAGATATGAAAATAAAGTGAAAAAAGTGAAAACGTCATAGTATAGCATGTCGTTAAAAATTCAAGCATTTGACCAAAAATCGCCTTACTATAGCCTTACGTCGGCCAAAAAGTCAAAAAAGTCAAAAATTTCAAAACACTCGAAACTCGCACAGGAGCATCGGCAGGGCCTACAAATGGAGTAGATATGAAAAAAAAGTGAAAACGTCATAGTAAAGCATGTCTTAAAAAATTCAAGAAATTGACCAAAAAACGCCTTACTATAGCCTTACGTCGGCCAAAAAGTCAAAAAAGTCAAAAATTTCAAAACACTCGAAACTCGCACAGGAGCCTGGGCAGGGCCTAAAAATGGGGTAGATATGAAAATAAAGTGAAAAAAGTGAAAACGTCATAGTATAGCATGTCTTGAAAAATTCAAGAAATTGACAAAAAATCGCCTTACCATAGCCTTACGTCGGCCAAAAAGTCAAAAAAGTCAAAAATTTCAAAACACTCGAAACTCGCACAGGAGCATTGGCAGGGCC